>JANHMN010000005.1:23873490-23885326 GCA_030674055.1 Rhabdomys pumilio
CCAAGCTCATACTTGACCAAGCACCCAGCTGCCTCTCACAGCCCACCGCCCCACACTTAATTAGTAGTTTTTTGATTGAATTCAAGTTCAGTTCTGTGGGGTGGTGGGCTGTGAGAGGCAGCTGGGTGCTTGGTCAAGTATGAGCTTGGAACTCCGGAACCTTATTGGACAGCAGGAGTTCAGCCTTGCTCCTGGTCCCTGGTTCCTTTCACTTATCCACAGTCCCTCCCCAAGAAAGGAACCAGGGCTCAGGACCAAGGTCAAACACCTACTGTCCCATTAGGGTATTATTCGGGGTTTGAGGCCTGTGCTCGACCAGGCATACAGCTGCTTCTTACAGCCCACCACCCCACACAGTTCCACTGGTGGGAAATCATGCCTGGTATTATAAATCTGACAAACAATCTATGGACAGGGAATTCATTGGAGATAACCTAATACTCACTGAATGCATGTAGACATTAGAAAACTAATGTCTAAACACATATACCTATGACCACATAGTATTACATTCTTTTCATTTTTGAAAGGTCAACATATAAACATGAAGATAATTAAAATAAAGAGAATAAATGGGCATTGAATTCGTAGCCATGAATGTAAAATTTATACTATCATGAGGTTCAGAGAAAATTGTGGAAGAGTGACAGAAAAATTTCAACAGTCAAAGGTTGGTGATGAGTATTTCAAATTAGTGTCTTCTGGACATAACAATGCTGGTGCATTCATGAACTCACAACTGTGTTTGCCTGCACAAGACCTAAAAAGATAAGCTGCTCAACATCATAACATGCAAATATCCCAAGGACATGTCTCAACTCAAACATTACATATAACATGTGTTTAGTGTTTTCAGCTTTCTAATAGTTCTCTTAAACCTGGGAACTACAAATGCTTTTCTCTTTGTGTATTTATGCAGATGGCTACTATATTACATTGTACGATGGGTTTTCGCTGTAATACATGTACTTATTTGCACATATTGTACAAAATAATGAAGTATGCATGGCCGGGTACTACAATGTTTATGCAAAAATCCCAAACACACATCTCAACTGAAACATCACATGGAACATGCATTCAGTCCCACTTGGTGGGAAAAGTGCCCACCAAGTGCCAAAAACAGCTTAGAGTTATTGGCAGTTGATTGTTCCTGGGAGAGAAAAAATAGTTTTTCTCAGGGGTGTGTCCTGTCATAAATTGTACATCTTCCAGTAGACTCCTTTTACTCATGACCTTATGACAATACTAACTGGCATCATTAAAAGAGAGAGAGAGAACCTGTAGAAAGCATACCAAGAGGTTAGGCATGAGAGATGGATTCACCAACAACTTTTTAAAATTTTTAACCCAGAATTGTTCCTGTCTAAATATAATGGATACAGAAGATGTGGTTTATTTACACAATGGAATACTACTCAGCTATTGAAAATGAGGACATCCTGAGTTTTGCTTGACAAATGGCTGGAACTGGAAAATATTCTGAGTGAGGTAACACAGACCAAAAAGTACATGCATGGTATGTGCTCACTAATGAGTGGATATTAGCCAAAAAGAAAAGTACAGAATACCCAAGATACAGTCCAAAGAGCTCAAAAAGTTCAACAAGCTAAAGGGCCCAAGTGAGGATACCCCAGTCCCATTTGGGAGGGAGAAGAAAAAAATCACAAAAAAGGGGGGAAGAGACCTGGGAAAGAAAGAAGATGGGAGGAGAGGAACCTGATCTGGTATTGAGTAAAGGAAAAGGACTGAAGGCCTGAGGGCCAGCAGAAAAATTGGAAGCAGGCAACTTTGGGAGGTAGGAGGTAGGGGAAACCTCCAGAATGTACCAGAGACCTGAGAGGTGAGAGACTCTCAGGACTAAAAGGGAGGGACCTTAGATGAAATGTACTACAGTGTGGCTAGGGAACTTATAGAGCTCACCTCCAGTAGAAAGACAGGCTATCAAGTGGAGGACCACCAGTCTCAATTAATATGGACTCCAAAAATCTCTCAAACACTGGACCACCAACCAGGCAGCATACACCAGCTGATATGAGGCTCCCAACAAATACATAGCAGAGTACTGCCGGGTTTGGGTTCAGTTGGAGAAGATGCACCTAACCCTGAAGAGACTAGAGGCCCCAGGGAGTTTAGAGGTCTGGTGGGGTTGGGGGAGGGGACATCCTCGTGGAGACTGGGAGACAGGGAGGAGGTATGGGATGTGGAACAGTAGACCAGGGTTGGGGGTGGATAAAATCTGAAGTGTAGATAGATAGATAGATAGATAGATAGATAGATAGATAGATAGATGATAGATAGATAGATAGATAGATAGATAGATAGATAGATAGATAGATAAAAGATTAAATAAAAAATAAAGAAAATACAGGAACAAAAAGTGGAGCAGAGACTGAAGGAAAGGCTATCCAGAGACTGCCTCACTTGGGTATTCATCCCGTATGTATTCACCAAACCCAGACACTATTGAAGATGCCAAGAATTACTTGCTGACAGGACTCTGATGTAGCTGTCTCCTGAGAGGCTCTGCCAGAGTCTTACCAATACATATATGGATGCTTGCAGTCAACCGTTGAACTGAGCATGCAGACCACAATGGAGGAGTTAGGGGAAGGACTGAAGGAGCTGAAGAGGTTTGCAACCTCATAGGAAGAACAACAATATCAACCAACCAGATCCCCCTGAAGAGCTCCCAGGGACTAAACCACCAACCAAAGAGTATACATGGAGGGTCCCATGGCTCCAGCTGCATATGTAGCAGAGAATGGTCTTGTTGGACATCAGTGTGAGGAGTGGCCCTTGGTCCTGTGAAGGCTAGATGCCCCAGCATAAAAGAAAGCTAGGGCGATGAGGTGGGAGTGGGTGGGAGCATGGCAGAGCACCCTTATAGAAGCAGGGGAGGGGTGGGATAGGAGGTTTGAAGAGGGGAAATCAGGAAGGGGTATGACATTTGAAGTGTAAATAAAATAACCAATAAAAATTTAAAAATAAAAATGAAAACAAAAAGAGTCACAATGAACATGGCTGCTTATATACCTGTGGATTAGTATGTGAAGTCATTAGGCATATGAGGAGAATGGAACAGATGGGTCACGTGGTAACTACAGGTTTGTTAAGATTCTCTATACCAATTCCCATTCTCCCAACAGTAAAAGAGTGATCCTTTTTCTTGCTATCTATATCAGGAGTTGTTTGTTGTTTGTTTGAATTTGCTTGTTTTCTCTTTATCTCTCTCAGTAGGGTAAGATAAAATTTCAAACCTGTTTTAATTTCCATTTCCCTAATTATTAAGGATGTAGAAAACTGTTTCGAAAATATTTCATTTAAACATTTCTATTTCTTTTTTGAGAATACTCTTTAATTGCCTCACTTGATTGCTAAACACTGCTTTTTTATCTTTCTTTCTTTCTTTCCTCCCTCCTTTCTTTCTTTCTTTCTTTCTTTCTTTCTTTCTTTCTTCTTTCTTTCTTTCTTGCCCTTTACGTATTGTGGATAGTATTCCTCTATCAAATGTATAGTTAAAAGACATTCTCTCTTATCTTAGGAGCTTCTTCCTCAATTGATTGACCTGTTTTATTTCCTTTGCAACAGGAAAACCAAGTAGTTCTATTCAACTTTAATAGCCATACACATCAATGAGCAGAATGGCAAAGTTTTCTGAAAGGTTCAGTATTGGGATTAATATTCTGGGTGGTAAGAATAGCTGTCAAATTAACTTAAGTAGCAGGAAATTCATGTCCGACCGTTAAACCTATCCTACAACCATAATGCTAGAAAATCTACTTCTTCTATTTACCAAAACCAATATAATATCTGACTTCATTCTAAATAGTTATTTTTATACCTGGAGGTAAGTTTAACTTTCATCTTGCATCAAAGAAGAATTTTTTCACAGCATACTGAGACCATTATAAAAAGAAACATCTGCTTGAAGGATAAATTTCTATGAAGTGCTCAGCCCCAGATGATATGTTTATAGTAAAACTTTTATATAAAAACCTCAGGAAATATCTTAGAAGGGGAGAAATTAGACTGTAAGATCTGGAGGACTGACCAGAAGATCTGCTCCAAGGCAGTATTTTCATTAATAAGGATAAACAATATTTTAAAATGATAGAACAAATTGACATGCCAACTCAGATGAGGTAATGCTCATGGAGACCTACTACTAGATGAAATGCAACAAGCACATGACTGCTTTGAGAGAGATAAGCCATCTTATTCAGTTATGATCTATCTGATAGGTTATCAAACCCCAAACAATTAGCACGAAGCATACATATATATGAACAAAACTAAATAAACTCAGTAGATAGTGTGTGTGTGTGTGTGTGTGTGTGTATTTGTGTGTGTGTGCTTGTGTGTGCCTCCGTGTTTATAACAATAGTAATAAAAAATGATAGTCCATTAATATGATGCATAGAAGGAGGGTAAAGTTGAAAGGTGAGAGAGGAAAAATGTTGTAAAGTATTAATAAATGAAATAGTCAATAAACAAAAATAATTAGGGAACATTAAGCATTGACAGGCACATGAAATTAGTAATGGAAGAAGTTTCAAGATAGGGTGCACACACACACATACACACATATAATCAAATTACAACATATACATTTAGGCAATTTACAAAGAAAGTCTAGGAAAAGAAATATTTAAGAATGTTTAATTGCTGTGTATTTTGTGTTACATTCTAATAAACCTGAGTTTATATTCAAGTACTTTTGCCTATAGTGAAAGGGATAAAACAATATTTACTTAAAACATAGTTTCATTTGTGGAGTTTACTTGGAAAAGATATATTTGCTGTAGTACTAAAGTATTTATAAAATCTAGGTATATTATTTATTTTTTAACACAAAACACTTTATCAGTATTTGTATATACATATATACTTATACATGTATACATATATACATACATATATGAACAATAATTAAATAATAAGATGTCTTTGAAAAGTATGGGGTTGGGAAGAGTGGGAGGAAGGAGAGAAAGGGGAAAATTATGTAAATACAGTGCTCATATATGAAATTCTCAAAAAGGAATCCAGTTTTTTAAAATATTCAACAGATTAGCTAGCATTTTACAGTATGAAAATAAATATGATCTATCATTATGTTGAAGGACATTTTAGCTCACTACAAACTTTGAAGTTTAAAATGAAATCAATAAAAATTATTTTACCCAGTACACTAACAAAAGTGACAATTACATTTTATAATTCAAACTATTTCTGAGAACAAGAAAATGGATTGTCAGGAGCAAAGTCAGCAGAGCCAGGGGGACACTGTGTGTTATTTCTTTTTCATTATTATTATCAAATCATAATTTTTACTTTTTGACACAGGGGTTATAAACACGAAAATGCAGGATATGGGGAAGGGATGACACAGGAGCATAGGTGTTCAGGGGGAATACAGATATCTTTCAGAACAGGGTATCACCTGGGTGAAGGTTCAGGGGTCAGGTAACTATTATTCTGCCTATGATTCACTTGTCCTTATCTAATTTGGTACTATCTGCCAAGGCTGCCTATTTACAAGGTCTATGACTAATCAGGCTGGTAGATTTCCACAAAAGCTGCCTGTTTACAGTAGTTTATAGCCATCTGTTTCAGTGTTTTTTCCATAGAGACCCAAGACGTTGTGTTAGCAGGCATGTATGTCAGGTCTATTGCTGATTTTAGGTTTATGGCTGATTTTAGGCCTTTAGCAGGGCTTCCCCTGACATCTCCTCCCTTCTCCAAGTATATAAGGGCTGTGATGATTCTAATCTTGCCAAGGCAGGGATAGAGGCCTGACCTCCAGTAATTAAAGGGGACCTTGTAATGGCTCCAGTCCTCCTGTCATTGTCAAGTGAGGCATGAGGGCCATACCCATCCCGATGTCTTTTTCCTGGAGAGGGATTACTTTTGACATCAACCCCTAAGCAATCAGGCTTGTCCCTCAGGGAACCCAGAAACATATTTTTAACTTTTATTTATATTCCCTTGCAGTGCTTAGCCTCGCAGCCTAAGCAAGAATTCAGATCTCCAGACAGAGGGGGTTCTGGGTGGCCCCTCTCTGCTTGGTCTAGGGGCAGAAGTCCCCTCTTTTAGGTTGGGTGGAGATGGGACTTGAGAACACTCTGGATAGAGTAACAACCTCATCTAGAGTCTCGTGGTCCTCCATAGCTAACTTATGATAATGTATCTGAATAGATTTTGTGATCAGATTATCTATCTGTTGTTTCACAAAGTTAGTCAGTCAATTTAATGCCCAGGGACCAAAGGAAATAAGCAAAAATAACCCAATTAATGATCCCAAGATGGAAGGTAGTAGGGTTAACAATCATGGAGAGGTTGAAGACCAATTCTTGTACAAGCTCTCATTTTTCTCTTTCTCTCTCTGTCTTTTCTCAAGACCTTCTCTGGCCTTTTTCATGCTCTCTTTAATTATCCCTGTTTTGTCTATGTAAAAGCAGCATTCTTCTTTAAGGGCTGTACACAGTCTAGAGCTGCACATAGTCTTTTCTACTGTAAAAGAGAAAATCAAGTCCAATAAAGTCCTTTGCAATTTTGGGGGATCGTATCAGACAGCGAAATGAGGGATTTCTTCAGATTAGTGATGTCAATATATAGCTGTTTGATGTCCTTGTCAAAGGCTCATCAGAGGTATGAGTAGTATAAGTCCAGAGGCCAGCATCAGGATTAGAACTCCTAACAGCAGACATCACAGGTGATTAATTTTCACCTGGAAAGGAAAAAAGAAGGGAATTCTCAGGGAAATTTCGCTTCCATGGATGTCAATTGTTGTTCATCTTATTTATAATTGGGCCTGATTTTGTTTGTATAGCTATTTGATTCATTAATTTTTTGGCAGCCATTTAGCTGTGCCTTTTGTGGTATCAAAGAGGCATATCAATCCTCAGCCCCATATAGGAACTGGGTCCTGGCCATTCCATTTAAGGGTAAAAGGGTCCTTCCACATAGTTGTGGCATAGTTTGTATTGGTCTCAGCGATGCCAGAGGCAATCAGCAGCAGATTTGCTGTGAGCTTTCAGTTTTAGAAAGTTAAGAGTAAACAAGGCATGCTCCTTTCACCCTCAGAGAGTCATGAAGACACTATTTAAAGAAACATAATTCTTTATTAATAATCTCTTTTATTAAAGGACTATTATAAAACAACCAACAATTACTCAATCTATATAATATATCAATTAATGAGAGCTTCTTCTACTTTTTGTAAAATTACTCCTCTTTTGTCAATTAATTGTTGAGGGAAATTAGGATTTGCATCTCTCTTGAGAATATTAAACAGAGACATAAATTCTTTTGTGAAGAGCTTAAAATAAGATCTTAGCCAATAAGCATCTCCTGGAAACTTTTGAAAATCGTTTAAAATAAGTACATTATAGTTATTTTTTTTTGCCAGACTCATTATCTGTTTTGGTTTTTTTTTTAATTGGGTATTTTACGTATTTACCTTTCACTGTTATCTCCTCTTCCTTTTTCCCCCCAAATCTCTTATCTCATACCCACTCTTCAAATTTTTATGAGGGCATGCTCCCACCATTCTCCCAATCCTGCCTCCCTGCTCTCGCATTCCTCAGGTAATACTATGTTCAATTTTATGAGGTACTGCCAGACTGATTTCCTTAGTGGTTGTACCAGCTTACAATCCCAACAATGGAGGAGTGTTCCTCTCTCTCCACATCCTCACCAGCATCTGCTGTCACCTGTGTTTTCAAACTTGGCCATTCTGACTGATGTGAAGTGGAATCTCAGTGTTGTTTTCATTTGCATTTCCCTGATGACTAGGGACGTTGAACACTTCTTTAAGTGCTTCTCAACCATTCGAGATTCCTCAGTTGAGAATTCTTCATTCAGCTCTGTACCCCATTTTTAATAGGGTTATTTGATAGTCTAGAGTCTAATTTCTTCAGTTCTTTGTATACCTTGGATATTAGCCCTCTATCAGATGTAGGACTGGTAAAGATCTTTTCCCAATCCGTTGGTTGCAGCTTTGTCCTATTGATGATGTCCTTTACTTTACAGAAGCTTTGCAGTTTTATGAGGTCCCATTTGTCAATTCTCGATCTTAGAGTGTAAGCCATTGGTGTTCTGTTCAGGAACTTTTCCCCTATGCCCATGTGTTCAAGACTTTTCCCCATTTTCTCTTCTATTAGTTTCAGTGTCACTGGTTTTATGTAAAGGTCCTTGATCCACTTGGAGTTGAGCTTTGTACAAGGAGATAAGTATGGATTAATTTGCATTCTTCTACATGCTGACCTCCAGTTGGACCAGCATCGTTTGTTGAAAATGCTATCTTTTTTCAACTGGATGGTTTTAGCTCCTTTGTCGAAGATCAAGTGACCATAGGGGTGTGGGTTCATTTCTGGATCTTCAATCTATTCCATTGACCTTCCTGCCTGTCTCTGTTCCAATACCTTGCAGTTTTTAACACTATTGCTTTGAAGTATAGCTTGAAATCAGGGATGGTGATTTCCCCCCCAGAAGATCTTTTATTATGGAGAGCAGTTTTCACTATCATAGGCTTTTTGGTAGTCCAAATGAATTTTAGGATTGCTCTTTCTATCTCTGTGAAGAATTTAGTAGGAATTTTGATGGAGATTGCATTAAATCTGTAGATTACTTTTGGCAATATGGCCATTTTTACAATATTAATCCTGCCAATCCATGAGCATGGGAGATCTTTCCATCTTCTGATATCTGTTTCTGTTTCTTTCTTCAGGCGCTTGAAGTTTTTGTCATACAGGTCTTTTACTTGCTTGGTTAGATTCACACCAAGGTATTTTATATTATTTGTGACTATAGTGAAGGGCATCGCTTCCATAATTTTTTTCTCAGCCAGTTTATCTTTTGAGTAGAGGAAGGCTACTGATTTGTTTGAATTAATTTTATACCTAGCCACTTTACTAAAGTTTTTATCAGGTTTAGGGGGTCTCTGGTAGAAGTTTTGGGGTCACTTAAGTATACTATCATATCATCTGCAAAATAGTGAAATTTTGACTTCTTCCTTTCCTATTTGTATCCCTTTGACTTCCTTTTGTTGTCTAATCGCTCTAACTAGGACTTCTAGTACTATATTGAATAGGTAGGGGGAGAGTGGGCAGACTTGTCTAGTCCCTAAATTTAGTGGAATTGCTTCAAGTTTCTCTCCATTTAGTTTGATGTTGGTTACTGGTTTTCTGTATATTGCTTTCACAATGTTTAGTTATGGACCTTGAATTCCTAATCTTTCTAAATTTTTTATCATGATGGAGTGCTGAATTTTGTCAAATGCTTTCTCAGCATCTAGTGAGATGATCATGTAGTTTTTTTCTTTGAGTTTGTTTATATAGTGGATTACTTTGATGGACTTCCCTATATTGAACCAACCCTGCATTCCTGGGGTAAAGCCTACTTGATCATGATGGATGATTGTTTTGATGTCTTCCTGGATTCTGTTCACGAGAATTTTATTGAGTATTTTTGCATCGATATTCATTAGGGATATTGGTCTGAAGTTCTCTTTCTTTGTTGGGTCTTTGTGTGGTTTAGGTATGAGTGTGATTGTGGCTTCATAGA
The DNA here is from genome assembly GCA_030674055.1 of Rhabdomys pumilio. Taxonomy (NCBI): domain Eukaryota; kingdom Metazoa; phylum Chordata; class Mammalia; order Rodentia; family Muridae; genus Rhabdomys; species Rhabdomys pumilio. The sequence continues at coordinate 23,883,058 of JANHMN010000005.1, forward strand.
ATGAATTGGGTAGTGTTCCTTCTATTTCTACTCTGTGGGATAGTTTGAAAAGAATTGGTATTAGGTCTTTTTTGAAGGTCTGATAGAATTCTGCACTGAAACCATCTGGTCCCAGACTTTTTTTTGGTGGGTAGACATTTAATGACTAATTCTATTTCTTGAGGGTTATAGGACTGTTTAGATGGTTTATCTGCTCCTGATTTAACATTGGTAACACGTATTTGTCTAGAAAGTTGTCCATTTCATCCAGATTTTCCAATTTTGTTGAGTATAAGCTTTTGTAGTAGGGTTTGATAATTTTTTGAATTTCCTCAGTTTCTGTTATGTTCCCCTTTTCAATTCTGATTTTATTAATTTGAATACTGTCTCTCTGTCCTCTGATTAGTCTGGCTAAGGGTTTATCTATCTTGCTGATTTTCTCAAAGAACCAGCTCCTGGTTTTATTGATTCTTTGTATAATTCTTTTTGTTTTTATTTGGTTGATTTCATCCCTGAGTTTAATTATTTCCTCCTGTCTACTCCTCTTTGGTGTATGTGCTTCTTTTTGTTCTAGAGCTTTCAGGTGTGTTGTCAAACTGCTAGTGTATGCCCTCTCCAGTTTCTTTTTGTAAGCACTTAGAGCTATGAATTTTCCTCTTAGCACAGCTTTCATTGTGTCCCATAGGTTTTAGTGTGATGTGTCTTCATTTTCATTAAATTCTAAAAAGTCTTTAATTTCTTTCCTTATTTCTTCCCTGACCACATTATCATTGAGTAGAGTATTGTTCAATTTCCATGTGAGTGTGGGCTTTCCCTTGTCTTTGTTATTATTGAAAACCTTAGACCATGGTGATCTGATAGGATGCAGGAGATTATTTCGTTTTTTTTTTTAGATCTGTTGAGGCCTGTCTTGTGACCAATTATGTGGTCTATTTTGGAGAAGGTACCGTAAAGTGCTGAGAAAAAGGTATGTTCTTTTTTTTTTTTTTTTTTTTTTGAGGAAAAAGTGTTCTATAAATGTCTGTTAAGTCCTATTAGTTTCATTGTATCTCTGTTTAGTTTCTGTTTCCTTGATCTTGTCCATTGCTGAGAGTGGAGTGTTGAAGTCTCCCACTATTATTGTGTGAGGTGCAATGTGTGCTTTGAGCTTTAGTAAGGTTTCTTTTATGAAACTGGGTGCTCTTGTATTTGGCACATAGATGTTCAGTATTGAGAGTTCATGTTGATTGACTTTTCCTTTGACGAGTATAAAATGTCCTTCCTTATCCTTTCTGATAGCTTTAAGTTGAAAGTTGATTTATTCAATATTATAATGGCTACTCCAGCTTGTTTCTTAGGACCATTTGCTTGAAAAATTGTTTTCCAGCCTTTTACTCTAAGGTAGTTCCTGTCTTTGTTACTGAGGTGGGTTTCCTGTATGCAGCAAAATGCTGGGTCCTGTTTGCATATCCAGCCCATTAGCCTATGCCTTTTTATTGGGGAATTGAGTCCATTGATGTTAAGAGATATTAAGGAGAGGAGATTGTTGTTTCTTGTTATTTTTGTTAACACTGGTGGCATTGTTTGTGTGTTTATCTTCTTTTGGGTTTGTTGGAAGAGGCTTACTTTCTTGCTCTTTCTGAGGTATAATTACCCTTCTTGTATTGGTGCTTTCCTGCTATTATTCTTTGTAGTGCTGTGTTTGTGGAAAGTTATTGTATAAATTTGGTTTTGTCATGGAATATCTTGGTTTCTCCATCTATGGTAATTGAGAGTTTTGCTGGGTATAGTATCCTGGGCTGGCATTTATATTCTCTTAGGGTCTGTATGACATCTGTCCAGGATCTTCTAGCTTTTATAGTCTCTGGTGAGAAGTCTTGTGTAATTCAGATAGGTCTGCCTTTATATGTTACTTGGCCTTTAATCTGTTTGTTTTTAATCTTTCAGTTTACCAAACTAATTACTTATCCATTTAAACAAAGGAAATTGAATTAATTTAACAAGGCATCCTTAGCCATTAGGAAAATACACATTACAACTGATTTGAAGCCTGGTAGTTGTGGCACACATTTTATTCCTAGATTTCCAGAGGCTTAGGCAGACAGATCTCTGTGAGGGTGAGTCCAGCCTAGATAGCCAAGGCTATGAAAAAAGAAATATTGTCTCTCACAAAGAAAAACAAAAATAAAGAAGAAAGAGAGAGGAGGAACAGGAGAAAGAGGAGGAGGAGGAGGAGGAGGAGGAGGAGGAGAGGAGGAGAAAAGAAGAAGAAGAAGAAGAAGAAGAAGAAGAAGAAGAAGAAGAAGAAGAA
>JANHMN010000005.1:23885336-23939591 GCA_030674055.1 Rhabdomys pumilio
AAGAAGAAGAAGAAGAAGAAGAAGAAGAAGAAGAAGAAGAAGAAGAACAACAACAACAACAACAACAACAACAACAACAGCAACAACAATATAAATACCAACAACAACAACCAAAACCAAACAAAGCAAATGGCTTTTGAAATTTTATATTACCTTCAGTCTAAATGGATAATATTAAAAAAAAAAACTAATGAAAAATATTGATGTGGATGTAGATGTGGATATAGGAAAAGTGGAACACTATTCAAAGTTAGTGGTTTTACAAATTAGTATAGCTATTATGGATGTCATTGTGAAATTTCTTTAAAAATCTAGAAATGCATTTACAACACTATCCAGTGATACCATTCTTAGGCATATACCCAAAGGTCTCTATATTTTATAATAAAGATCTTTGTATTTGCTCATCCATGTTCACTATCCCTCAATTTTTGAATGGATAATGAAAGTATATTTTATTTAATCAATGTAATATTACTCAGTTATTTAGAAAAATGAAATTGGAAGATAAATGTATGCAAATGAAAACAATCATTCTGAGTGAACTAACCCAGGCCCAGGAAGACAAACATTACATAGCTTTCTCCCACTTGTCTCTATTAACTTTGAATCTCCAGATAAGTGTTTTATTTTGAATATTCTTGGTGGTGTGAAAATTACTAAGAGTATGATGGGAAGTGCTTTAAAATGAGGGGAGAAAGAATGTCATTTTAGCTGGGTACAAAGGTAATTATGGGAAGGAAGGGTTAAATTGTGTTAAAGGAGGGAAGGGCAGGATAGACAAGGGAATAATTGGTGGGATGGATAACACTAGAGACATTTTGAAAAAGTCTTGCAAAACATACTGTAGTAGAATCTTCCTAAAATATATCTATTTACAACCAAAAGAAGACTTAAAATACAGTCAGTCTATTTTGAGGTAACACTTATTCCCATTAGACACTAGTGGCTAATAAAGGTAAGTGTTCATACTAGCAATGTGTTATTGCTTCTGGCATTGTTGGCTAATGAGGTCTCATTGCCTTACCCAGAACATTAAAATCTACTTGCAATGTTCTTGATTACCCTCAAGAACTTGATGTTAAGATTTTACTACTGAGTATAGCACATAATTGAATCACAGAACATGAAGAAATCAAACTTACACTGACTTGCAAGTGTCACTGGTATTAGCTACCTTTCATATTGATTGAACATTTGTGCTACCAGAGAAACTTTGATTTAGTGTAGATGTTAACTAACACAGAAAACCAGTACTGTTCAAGATGAAGACAGCTAGACTACACAGAATATACAACCTGAAATTGAATACTATATACTACACTGTTTCCTTCCAAGGTACAGATTTATCTCCATTGATTAAGAAACAAAATACTCTATATTTAATATTTTATGCAATATCTATAAATCATGTTAAAAATCTAAACAAAAAAGGACCATGAATCAGTGTCTACATATACCCAACATTCATTTGGGAGAATTTAACTGTCTCATATTTCATAAATCTTTGAAAGAGAGCCACATTTGCATATCTCCATTCAACTGGTAAGTCTTCAGGCTTCTGTAATTCCTCAGAAATACAGATATGCATGCACATGTGGATGCGTGCACACACACACACACACACACACACACACCACAACAATGAAGCTTCTATTTTTACCAAAATATCAATATTTTAATGAGTATATAAAATAAAAATTAATCCAATCTCATGATGTTGTGGTACAGTGGGAAAATGGTATGCTATATAGCATGACGCTCAGGTCTCAACTTCAGAAAAAAAAAATCTGAAATCTGAGCTACCTAATTTTTCTAGGTACAGATGACTATGAGAATCATGATACCTGTTTAAAATTAATTTTATAATTATTGTGCTTATAAAAAGCAACCATAATCCTCCTAATAGTTTTTGACTATGTAACATAAGAAGTAAATGTGCCCACCCTTTATATAATCAACATATCCTGATATTTTTCTAAATTTATGTAGCTATATATTTGTAATTAACCATAAAACCAATTTTCTATCAGATCATAAACCATTCATTTAGTGTAAAGGAAGCCATTGTGGTTACTTAGCTATATAAATTATTTTACTTGGATGGCTTTTAAATTTCAAACAGTGTAAATTCTTCATTATCATCATCATGATACAGGCAGACTGTAGAACTATCAGTTTGATGGAGAACAATATATTTTATTAAGCTCATTGTTAAAATGGGAAATCTTACTATGTTGATCATAAAGAACATAAAATAACAGCTTTAATTTCAATTTACTATTATTAAAGATATTATTTTGGTAATAGTAATTATGATTGCTGGTAAAAACAAAAAGGTATGAACTCTTTGAAGTTATGCCATTTCTTTTTGTAAAGTTTGTTGATTTTTTTTATAAAAATACTTTGCTTTATTCACCCAACATATATTATAGATTAGTGGTTTTTTATTCTGTTACATAAACCTTTTGAAACTTGGGGTATTAACCTTTCATGTTTACTGTTAATTATCATTCTATATATATGCTATTAATATAAAAATAGATTCATAAAGTTTAGATAATTTTGGAATCATTTTGTTTACTTACAATTACTATATATTAATATATATGAAGAGTAAGCTTAGATTTTTATTAGTTCTTTGAGAATTTCTTTTTATAGGTAATAAAATGTAACAATAAAATATAAGAAGATAAAACAAAAGCTATCAGAAAGAAGTTACACAGGACACATCAACAGAAAGAGAACCCAAGAAAGGGCACAAGAATCAGAGACCCACTGTTTTGAATACTCAGGAATTACATAAAAACACTAAACTGGAAGACATGATATGTACACAGAGGAACAGGTGTAGATCCATAAAGAACCTGGGCATACTACCTCAGTCTCTCTTAGTTAATATGTGCTTTACTCATATTGATTTAGATTGCCTTGTTTTCTTGGTGTGCTCCACCCTCTTATGCTTTTTCACCATTTTTGCCTTCTCTTCCACAGTGTTCCCCTGAGTTTTGAGAGTAAGGATCTGATGGAAACATCCCATTGAGGCCAATATTCCATTGAAGGTTCTGTATTTCAAGATCTCCCATTCTATACATAGTGTTTATATGTGGGTCTTTAAATTTTATTGGCTGCTGAAGGAAATTTCTCTGGTGGTGGCTGAACAAGACTCTGATCTAGGAATATACAAAAATATCATTAACACTCATTTTATCACTTCATTTTTTAGATCAGTATTGTTTGGTTTTACCCTAGGTCCATGGGCTATTTATTCTAGTCTAGTGATTTTTGGTCACCCGAATGTGTTATGAACTCTAGATATATCCATATTGTCCTATATGGCAGGGTTTCTATTGTATATGCTGCATAGTACTTTATTATTGTGGTGTGTGAAAATGTGTGGCCCATGGGTAATGATAGGAGGTGTGGACTTGTTGGAATAGGTGTGTCCTTGTTGGAGGAAGTGGGGAACTATGTAGGCAGGCTTTGAGGATTCCTAGTGCTTAGGCTCAACCCAGTGCAAAAGAGACCCTCCTCCTGGCTACCTTTGGTCATAGAGGTACAACACTTAGCTCCTTTATAATATCATGTCAGCTGAGATGCTGCCATGCTTTCTGCCATGAGGATAATGGAAACTGTAAATCAGCCCCAATTAAATAGTTTATGTATAACAGTAGTCTATATTTATTCATAGCAATGGAAACTTTAACTAAGATAGAAGTTGGTACCAGGGACTGGTATTGCTGTGATAGGCCTGATCACATTTTTGTTCAGAGGGATGTGTATTTTAGGACTTTGTATTTGGAAATCAGTGAAATGCTTTAAGTGAGGCTTAATGGACCATCCTTGTAAAAGCATAGAAGACAGTGGTGCTGAGGGTGATTTGATCTGTTGTGGCCTGGCTCTAGATATAGCAGAGAAGTATTTTAGTGCAATGGAGGCAATCCTGTGTTCAAGGCTATTAAATGGAATTAAGGCAGTGAGAATGGTGACATTGTGGCAAGATCCCACCCAGGTAAGCTTATTGTTTATATATTTTCAGATGAACAAAGTATAGTTATATCATGTTCGGTGCTAATGTGACCTGAATTTTGTTTCCATTTGTAAATAAGAAGATATAATCACGTGCCAAATTGACAAGGGATAGATTGTGAGAGCCATTCTTGGTTATCAACTTCTCTATATCTTGGATGAACTACAATTCAGAACTCATAAATACCTTGTGAAAAAGTAAAGAAAGGCTTAGATCTTGGTGTAGTGATACACATCTTTAATGCCAGCACACAGGAGACAGAGGCATGCAGATATCTGAGTTCAAGATCAGTCCACAGAGCAAGTTCCAGGACAGCCAAGCTTAGACAGTGAAAAAAACCATTGATAACAGAAAGCTTTGTGAAGATGTAATAGAACAAGAAGGCCAAATTCAGCCCCAGAAAGCAGCAGAACTCAGCAGTTTCCACCATGTAGCTTTAGAATCAAAGGTAGTAGGAGTCACCGGGGCAATTGATGCTAGTTAGCTGGAGATAAGAAAATATTAATGATTAAGAAGAGACAAGCATCACCGAAGTGAAGTCTTCTGGGGACTGTTTTCTGAGAGCACAAAGAAACTGTGTATAAGGGATAGCCAAGGTGGTACCTTATAATTCAACTGGACTTGGTAATGTGTAAGAATAACCAGGGTGGTACTGGTTTTGAAGACATAAAGGGGTAATAAAAAGCAGCTGAGACTTGGCACTATGAGAGGCAAGGGAAGGCCATTGGTGAGGTGCAGCCTCAGTTGCAGTTGACATCCAGGACTGAAGAGGTCATGAAAAGCAGTTGAGGCTTGACACCATGAAGAGAGCCTATGAGAGGCTATTGGTGAAGCCTAGTTGCAGCAGAAGACCCCAGCATATCAGAGATGGCAGTACCATGGGATGAAGTCCAAGAACAGTAGTTTAGTGGAGTCAACCAGACTCTGGAGTGCTACAGAGGGCAGAGCTGCAGATGCGACCTAACCCCCTTTGGAAGAGCCCAGAAGATCATGTATGGATCCAGACATTGGAACTAGAAGCTGTAAAGTTAAAATTGCCTTGGATATCCCAAGATCAAAGAGATGACAGAGCCATGGACTACCTGCTGAGGAAAGCTGCTAACAGGAAGTGGAACCAGCCCAAGAGAAAGAAATATGTCACAGTCATCAAAAATGAAAGAAACTGAACATCAGACATGAAGATGCAGAGTTTGGAATTCACTCAAATTGTTTGTGGTCTTTCTTTGGTCCAGTATTTCCTTGCTATAATGTTTTGGAAAGGTACTGTACATACTGTGATGTTAGAAGTATGTGATATACTTTTTTATTTTGATTTTATAGGGGATTATAGTTTAAAGATTGTATGAATCTCAGAAGAAACTTTGTACTTTGGACTTTTAACCATTGTTGAGACTATTATAGACTATGAGACTTTTGAAGTTGGACTAAATGTATTTGCATTATGCTATGGCTAGGTATAACCCACATAGACTCATGAGTTTGAACAAACTTATAAGGGACAGGGGAGTGGAATGTAGTAGTTTAAATATGCTTGGCCCATGGAAAGTGTTGCTATTAGGAGGTATGGCCTTCTTGGAATAGCTGTAGCCTTGTTGGAGGAAGTCTGTCACTATGTAGGCAGGCTTTGAGGGTACCTAGTCCTCAGGCTCAACCTAGTTCAGAAGACCCTCTTTCTGGCTGCCTGCCAAGGACAGTCTCCTTCTCCTGCCTTTAGATCAAGATGTAAAGGACTCAGCTCTTTCTAGAGCACTATGTTTCCCTGGACATTGCCATGCTTCCTGCCATGAGAATAATGGGCTAAACCTCTGAAACTGTAAGCCAGCCCTAATTAAATGGTTAATGTATATGAGTTGCCTTGGTCATGGTGTCCTTTCATAGCAATGCAAAGCTTAACAAAGACTGTTATATGTATGTAATACATATCATATTTTCTTCATCCATTTATTTTCTGGTAGGTTTATTCTTTGTTTCTGTATCTTCACTATTATGAATATTACTTCAGTTAACTTGAATGTAGATTTCCTTTTAATAATTTTATTATATTCATCTAAATATTAAATGTATAACTAATGTACTTATCATTCATAGTGTAATTTTTTTATTTTTCAGTAATCTCAGTACTCCTTTTCATAGTGGTTACACCAATGAACATTTCCATAACAGTTTACAATATCCTCAATTTTTAAAAATTCTTATATTTATGGCTGGTTTCAAATAAACTCTTCCACACATGAGCACTTTAGGATTTACTTTTTGTTTGCCAGATGATTAATGATATTGAACATCTTTTGGTTTAACAACTTCTGGTTTCATATGTATTGTTTTTGTCTGTACCCAAAAAACATGCTGCATGTTCATATATTAAATGCTGATTGCCTACTCACAGGCCTTCTGCATGTACTTGAGTCATAAAGAACTAACCCCTTCAGTACAAAAATGCATTAATAAGTTCAGAATTTGATGGCATTACTTAAAAATGCTGTAAACTATAAGATGAAGTCTTATCAGAGAAGTAGTTCATGGTGTGGTATGCTATAAGAACATGTCTGCCTGCTAGACCTTACAAGTTTTGCTCCATTCCTTCCTCATTGTCATAAAGTAAGAGCCTTCTCAGCCACCACACTCCTACTGTCATGATGATCAGCTTGCCTTAGGACTAAAGCATTGAAATAGAGTAGCCACGGACAATGATTTCTTAAAACATTAGCATATATATGTATATCATATATATATATGATATATAGATAGATGATATGTAGATAGATAGAGATAGAGATAGAGATAGAGATAGAGATAGAGATAGAGATAGAGATAGAGATAGAGATAGAGATAGAGATAGAGATAGAGATAGAGATAGATAGATATAGATAGATATAAATAGATAGATATATTGTATATATGTCCCTGTAATTTGAAACTAACAAGTATTCATGTGTGTCGGGTTTCATTGGTTTCATTTATTAAATATTTTATAGTTGAATTGTTCTTGTTTGTATATACTTTAGATATTAACTCTTCATTACACAACTTTTTTGAAATTATTTTGTTCCATTTTATACGGTACCATTTCCACTGTTGATAGCTCAATGTTCTAGGCTCAGGCTTTTTAGTTTAATGTATTTCTGTTTGTTCAGTACTGGTGAGTTTTCTTATTTCTTTAATGCTTTTGACAGAAATCATTGTGAAGACCAATGACAGGAAATTCTTCTCTTGTTTTGTCCTAAAAGGTTCAAGTCTTATTTTATGTTTAAGACTGTAATCCATTTTGAGTTGATTTTGTGAATAGTGTGAGACAAAGGATCCAATTCTTTTATGATGTTACCAAATGTATCAGGTGTTTCCAATTCTTTGCATACATCATTTAATGCTTACACAATTCAGTGATGAAGGTGCTACCATATTATATCTATTCCCAAAACATGACACTATGAAAAAAATAATTGAAACTTGTCAAATATCAAATTATGAGTAAGTAGGAAAATGCAATTTGAAATGAGACACCATTTACCATTTACATTCTTATCCCACAATCATATTTTATGTCTTAGTCTATTTAGGTCAGTATAACAAAATATTGTAAACTGAGAAACGTATCAACCAGTATTTATCTTTGACACATCTAGCTGCTTAAAAATCCAAGATGAAAACTACAGTGAAATTCAAGATTGATGAGCGTTTTGGTTTACCATTGTCTCATAGATGGCATATTTTTTATATTATCATAACAAATTTAAAGGGAGAAATGACCCACTTTTAATTGATTACACAATGACACTAATTCATTTACCAATGCATGGTAGTTATGAAATAATTATTACTAAATTATGCTCCCTCCTAATACTATGATTTGGGATCTAAGGTTGTTTTTCAGGTTTTTTTGTAATTATAAAATAATAACTATGATTCTCAATATTTATAATAAGTAATAATTTTAATGTAATAAATAATTTCATAATCACAATTAACAATAATAATAATAAACATAACTGATCATAATCATAATTGTGATTAATTATTAATGATTATCATGTTATTTGATGATATTTGTCCATATGTGTGTGTGAGTGTATGTGTGTATGTCTGTAACACTGCACATGTATGAATCATCTAAGAGAAAGCTGTGAGGATTCAGTTTTCTTCTTCCACTGTAAGTTCTAGAGATCACACTCGGGATCTTAAGTTTTTTCAACAATCATCTTTATCCACTCAGCCATGTTGCAGGCCCCAGAGGGTTGGGGTTTTAACATCAGAATTTAAAGAAGCACATTCTTTCATACCAGATCAATCTCCCTATCAAAGGATCAATATATTATAAATACATGCAGATATAGAAACATAAAAATATTGTTTTATGGGACACAGAGATATATGATATGTCCATAAGAGGATAATAGTGTCAGGGGGCAATGAAATTCACAGAAAATTATGCAGCAGGTGCTTTCAAATTAGCATATTTATTCAATCCCCATGACAACACTAAATGTTACATTATATTATTCTCATTTCACAAAGAAGACATATAGGTTGAAGGGTTGGGCAAAGATATAATTACAGGACATAAATAGAAAGCCTTAAACTGTATGTTTATAACCTTAGGCAGAAAGTGAATGATGGCAGGTTATGCATAAGTAAATACGGTTCAAAATGATGTGGCCACAAAGGCATAAAATTAAGTTTATCTTAACTTTTAAATGAATCTCACTTGAGGCACAAATATGAGGCTACTAAAAGCTAACTTATTTTCAAGCTAGATCATAGTGCTTTCCTTATGCTCATAATATTAGCATTAGCATATTTTATACAAAACTAAATTAGAAATACACAAGTTAAGGCAAAACAAGTAAGTGGAAAATATACAGCATTAATATAAACTTCCTCCCCTGTCATTAAAAATGCAAACAAATACATACCAAACAACATATACATACATATCTATAAGGCTATATTCATAATCCTCCATACTAGAAGTAATTAAATGTCTTTTAGCTATAAAAAGAAAAATGAATAATTGTACATTCATACAAAGGAGTGGTACCATCAAACTAAGTGAACAGTCATTAAGTATCACAGCACAAGTAAACGTTGTAAATGCTATCATGAGGGGAAAAACTGGATTCAGAAGTTCACCACATTTTTAACATGGTAGATTTTTTTAATGAATGTTAGTGTGTTTGATGTTAGAAAGGGCACTGAAATGTGAGTCAGATTCTAAAGTATATAATATGTGGAAAACTAAATATATTGTTCTATAAGCTGAGTAAAATGAAGAAATGCTTATCTGGGCTTTTTTCATAAATTTTATTAAATGGTTAGATGGCTATTTGAACACATCTATTATTTTATAATATTAAATGAAGCTTAAAATCCACAGAAGAATATCTATGGCAATTTAACAAAAATGTTGACTTTAATACACCATTTTAATTCATTCACATCTGCCTGCATTATATATCATGTATTAGTTGGGGTAATCTCTGGTTATATATACCTTTACATAATTTGAGAAACAGTACTCCTGATAATTTAGATTTCCATCATTGTTGGAATTTTTATTTTGTGTAATCTAGAATGTATTTAGAAATACATAGCAAAATGTATTCAGACTTATACACATATACATGAAATTTTCAGATTTTAAATTATATAAATTAAAAATAGAACAGAGAAAGAATCTCTTTTTTCAGATATTCTTCATGGGTAAACAAAACTACTACTAGGTGACAGTGATTACTAAATGAAAACCTCAGTGTCTACATATTTTTGGTTATGAATTTCACTGTCTCTCCAAAACAGTGTAGGTTGTTGCCATTTTTACTTGTTGACTACTAAGACTAAACCTAAGACTGACTGTTTCAATTATCACACACTATGATCATAAAGCATAGCTAAATCGATGTAGAAATGATCTATAAACTTCTTCCCTATTGGCTAGCCCTAAAAATGCCCAAAGGTACTACTATATAGGTTGCTAGGTGAGAACTGTCATCAATAATGTTTATTCAACTGTTGACCCTGGCGGATACATTATCATTTGCTCATGCAAAAAATTCCTACTACAATTGTGTCCATTCTGTAGTGGGACAAACCAAGTGCATTTCAATTAAATTTCAGACTAATACCTACGTAGAGGGAACTCTGTCTGGTTTGGTAAACCTGATCAAAAGTCCATGGTTGGGATGCAATAGAACCTATTGTACTACATTTCTCTAAATGTACATGACATGCCTCTCAAATTCCTTTGTGTATATTTTGTTTATGATGTCCTTTAATGGTTTCTGCCATCACCTTTGGTTAGAGAGATTTGTTTTTGTAGTAAGCAGAAGTTACTACATAGCATCATACCAGGACAAAACATACTGAAAATGAAATTTAATGACAATTGAAACATAAACCATAAATGGTATGTCTATATAATAGTTTGTATATCTCTTGAAATATTTCAGAAAAAGGAGCAAAAAATGCAATAACAGGAGGTAATTTTGGTAGTTTTAATAGGTTTGGCCCCATAGTTTTATGTATTTGAATGCTTGGTCATAGGGAGTAGTAGCACTATTAAAAGGTATGGCATTATTGGGGGAGGTGTGGTCTTGTTGGAGGAAGTGTGTCAGAGTAAGGGTTGGCTTTGAGATCTCTAAGTTCAAGCCCTGCCCAGTGTGTAATTTCAGTCTCCTCCTGGCTGTCTGCAGAGGAGAGTCCCTTCCTGGCTATATCTTGGGTCAAGATGTAGAACTCTCGTCTCCTCCAGCACCATGTCTGTCTGCAAATTGTCATGTTTCCACCATAATGATAATGAACTGAACCTCTGAACCTGTAAGCCGTCCTCAATTAAATGTTTGTCTTTGTAAGAGTTGCCTTGGTCATGCTGTCTCTTCACAGTAATAAAACTCTAAGAAATTGAATGTTTTAAAAATATTTTCTTTGAGACATGATGTAGTCAAACTGACACTACACCCTGTCATGTTGTTTAGATTTTTTTTTACAATTTTTAGAAGATTTCTGGCAAAAATTGTGGGATCTCTTATGTATATACTATTTTAACTGTAAATTAGAAGAATTTTGACTTTTTCTTCTGTTTGTATCCATTTAATTTCTTTCTCTTTCCCTGTTGCTCCAGCCAGCACTTTGTATACAATGATGAAAAGAGTAAGGATAGTGGACTTCTCTATGTCTTTCTTAACTTCAGTGGGATGTTTCATGTAGAATGATGCTGGTTGTGGGTTTCACATAAGTAGTCTTTATTATATTGAGATATGTTCCTTCTACTCTTACTTCCTCCATAACCTTTATCACAAGGGTATATTGGACTTTTTTGAAAAGCCTTTTTTGCATCTATTGAGTTTATCATGATATTTTTTATTTAAGTCCCCTGATATAGTTCATTAAATTTTTATTTGCATATATTGAATTATCCTTGCATAATCAAATCAACTTGGTCATTGTAGAAAGTTTATTTATTTATTTATTTATTAGTATTTTTAATATATTCTAGTGGTTTAAATGAGATCAAAGTGGGCTCATAGATTTGAATACTTGTTGATTTAATATTTAATATTTAGGCTGGGCAATAGATGAGACCTTGCTAAAAAAAAAAAAAAAAAGGTGTGTCAGTAGATATGAGCTTTGAGGTTTAAAAAACCCATAGCAGTCCCCATCCCCCAACCCAGATAGCTCCTGCTTGTGGATCAGATACTGCCCTTGCACCATGTCTGCTTACTGCTGGCATGCTGCCCACCACAATGATCATGGACTGGACTCATCTGAAACTATAAGCAAGCTCTCATTTAAGAGATATCTTTTATACATTGCTTTGGTCATGCATGGGTAGGAAATTAACAGAGACATGTATGTCTGTAATTGGTTTTCAAATATTTTACTGAGCATTTTTGAATCTGTGAATATCAGAGACATTGTCTGTAGTTTTATTGTTATACCTTTATGTTCTTTGGGTATTTGCATGACACTGACTTCAGGATTGAGTTAGGAGTACTCAATATGTTTCCTTTCTTTTTTTCTTCCTTTCTTCCTTTTTTTCTTCCTACCTTTTTACTTTTCTCTATTTTATTTCTTTTGAGAATTTTAAGAATTAGCTGTAGATCTTCTTTGAAAGTCTGATAAACTTCTGCTGTGACTCCATCTTACCTTGTCATTTATTTTTGTTAGAAATCTTATTACTATTTCACTCCCTCTTTTATTATGGCTTTGGCTAGTTGGTTGGTTTCTTCTTGATGTCATTTTGATGGTTTGGCTGAGTCTAGAAATTCATCCATTTTTATTAGGGTTTCCAAGGGAATGGAGAAATGGAGTACAGATTCTAAAAATATTCTATTTTTTTTCTGAATTTTGTCAATGTCTGTTGGAATAGTTCTCTGTTCATTTCTAATTATGTTAATTTGAGAACTCACTTTCTTGTGGTTAGTTGAGCCAAGGGTATGTTAATGTGTTTATCTTATGGATGCCTTTCTCAGCAGTCTAGGTAGACTCACTTGAGAAGGTTGACAGTAAAAATATTATCCCACATTTTGTATAATTCTAGAAAGATGTTTAACTTATTAAAAAGCAATTCAAAGTATCATTGGTTCTTTGTACTTTTATTTCTATTGCATTAATTCCTGCTTTAATTTTTATTATGTATTGCTATCCACTAGATTTTAATATTGTTTGTTCTTATTTTGCCAAATTTCTGAGCTGAATAATTAAGTTATTTATCTATGATCTTTCTCATTTATAAATGTAGGCAAGGTAACTATAAATTACCCTTATAGAACTAATTATAGTGTATTCCAAAGGTTTTACAGTATTGTGTTTTCATTTAATTCTAAGAAAATTTTTTGATGTCTTTCTTTTTTCTTTGACTAATTCCTCATTTGGAACTGAGTTGTTTAATCTCCATGAGTTTGTGCACTTACTTCAAGTTTGTTTGTTGTCAATATACAGTCTTATTAGTATCATTTACATATATAATGCACACAATTATTTTAATCTTTCTAAATTTGAAAGCTTTGTTTTGTTTCCTAAAATATGGTTTATCTTAGAGAAACTTCCATGTGCTATAATGTTTATTCTTTTGACTTTGGGTGAAATATTCTGTAAAAATCTGTTAAGGCTATTAGATGTTTGATGTCACTTAACTCTAATCTTTTTTTTTATCTATGTTCATATATGGCTTTTTTTGTTGAAGAAAGTAGGGTATTGAAATCATCTACTATATTTTATTTGGGGTCTTATTTCAGCAATGCATTGTTTTTTTATGACATGAGTGCACCAGAATTTTATCCATACATATTTAGGATAGTAATGTCTATGTGGTTAAATGTTTCCTTGATTAGAATGGAGTGTCCTTCTTTATCACTTCTGATTAATTTTAATTAGAAGTCTATTTTGAAACGCTATGGTTAAACAGTGATGAATTTGTGTATCAAATTGACAATGGGCCATTTGTACTGGCTAACTTTTATAAAATAAATACAATGTAGGGTCATTTTGGAAGAGAGAATTTCAGTTGAGAAAATGACCCCAATAGATTGTTCTGTGGGCAAGCTTGTGGTGCATTTTCTTGATTGATTTTTGATGTGTGAGGGCTCAGATCATTGTGGATACTGCCAATCTCTTGGGCTGGTGTTCTCTAGTGCTATATAAAAGCAGGATAAGCAATCTGTGAACAGCAAGACAGTAAGCAGCACTCTACCATGAACACTGTACCAGGTTCTCCTTTCAGGTTCACACCTTGAGTTCCTACCTTGACTTCCTTGGGTGATGGACTACAAGTAATATGAGGAAATAATTTCATCTTCAAGTTGGTTTTGCTCATGGTGTTTTATTACAGTAACATAATGTTAACATAAACATTAACAAAAATAACACAATGAATTATTTTTATGAAAACTCCATAGTTCCTTAAAGCCTTAAGTGTTAGAATGCCTGTTCACACACAATCATACCAGATTTTTTAAAAGTCTTTATAGGGTTAAACTTATGAGTCTGGAGTAAAACAATATACTGTTTGGAATGAAAGGATGAGTAGTTGTAATGAAAGGTAGTGAAGGGCTAGGCAGAAAGAGTATTGGAATGACCTTGAAGAGGAGACCAACTCATGATGGAATTCTGTAATGGGTGGGGCATTTTGAATTTTTCATGTTTTAAAATGTTTTGGTAGCTTTCCTATGATGACTTTCAAGTGACATGGGTGCTTGAGAAATGTGATTTCAAGGCAAGTATTGACTTAGAGGAAGCTTGACCAAGACAAATAGGAAGATGGCTCACCTTTCAGCCACTAGTTACTTTTTCAGAGGACCCAAGATTGATTCTTTAGCCAATGGAATTTTCTATACTGCTCTTGAAAATTCTGTTGTACTCTGGTAGGCTGAGAACCCTCATTCTTTTACATGAAGCCATGAACTTTCACCTGTAAATATCTATTTAATTTGACCAGACCATTCTCACCTAAATACCACAACAGGTGCATTAGTCCCTGTAAAATAGTCACGTAGAGGGTGAAATATCCTTTCTTGCCTCTAGAGGAGGTAGGCTGCTGGGGCATAGCTAGGGAAAGAGGCACAGGAGAGTACAAAAACTTGACAGAAATTCCCACACCTGAAGCAATCTCCAAATTGTGTTCAATCCATACATTAAAGATTTTGTTAAGTGCTGTTTTAAGTGACATTGGAGATTTCTTCTACTTGTGGCTTGATAGATATTATGAAGAACCAAGAAGATCCCTGTTCTTAAGAATCAGATGTTTAGCTTTGGTCTCAGAGGGTTGAGAACTACCTAGGTTACAGGTACATGCAGACTTCTGGTCCATTCCTAGCACTGTTGCTTATTAGTAAAAGATTATGTAAATCCCCAATACTGGCAGTCTCCAGGATCTTAACCTGGGAAATGTGACAAAGCCTGATAAAGTCTGATAAAACCTGCCAATTAGGACTCCTGGACTATGTACCCTGCACCTAAACTTTCACTGCACTGCCTTGAGTGGGAGGAACTGTAGTGAATGTTAGGTGGTAGATAATTTCATTAGTATTTGATTGCAGCTCCTTCTACCCTGGGGTGATACTGCTGCTACTGTTCTTCAGAACATATCAGATAATATCAGCAGGACACAGAGTAGCTAATCAAGCACAATAAAATTTCATGAATAAAAGTCACCAAATCCTCATTCTTGTTGGACATGATGAAATCTGGGTGCTAATTAGTCTCCCTAAAATAGAAGCTCACAGAATGTGAGTCAAGGACCAGTTCTTCTCCTACTACCTGCCTCTCTAGTCAAGTCATTGTTTTCAATCAATCACCAAACCCTGTTTCTCCTTAGAGTTGGCAAAACTGTACTGGCGGTAACCAAATGAAGATTCTCCTTAGTGTCAGGGTGATGTTATAAGGTAAAAGTATTAACTGCTCAAACCTGCTGATTTAAATTATATCCCTAGAACTCACAAAAAGTGGAAAATGAATCTGTAATCCTTGTTGTTCCTTGGCAAAATGACAGACAGAAACAAGAGTATTTGTCAGAATATATTAGGTCAGATAACCTGTACATAGTACATCAGAAACAACCAGAGATCATTCCTCTACAAGGTAAAAGGCAAGAACCAAACTGAAAGTTTTTCTTTGCTATCCATACTTGAGCTATGGCATGTACCCACACTAATACATGTGTATTGACATACAAATATTATTGTTATTGCTATTATTATTATTATTATTATTATTATTGTTATATTATTGTTATTATTATTTTAGTTTAAAGTTATCTGGAGCTTGAGAGAATGTTCATCTGTTAAGAATATTTGCCTTTCTTGCAATCTACTAGTTCACCAGTTTTTGGCACACATATGGAAGCTCACAACTATCTATAACTAGTTCCATGGGATCTGACACCTACTTCTGGCCTCCCTAGGCTCAGAGACACATATATTGCACTACCATACTCATATACATAATAAGAATCATTTGAAGTTATGTTTCCTTATATGCCTGCCTCGTATGTCTGTGTGAGTGTTCCAGATCCTGTGGAAAAGGAGTTGAAGACAGTTGTGAGCTGCCAGGTGGGTCCTAGGTGGGAATTGAACACATGTCCTTGGGAAGAGAAGCCAATGCTCTTAAATACTGAGCTATTATCTTAAAGAACACCTTTGTCTCTCATGACCAGGAAGGCAATGTAGGCCATAAGAGTCCTCAGTTTCCTGTGATTCCTTCTTGTGCCAGAAATCTGCTTCAGAGGATGGACATAAAGTGTGGTGCGTTCCCCTGCAAATCTCCTTTGTGCCACAGGACAGAATTGCCCTCTATAATTTTTCTTGGTATTTTGAACGGACACTACTGTACATGTTCTACCAATTGGCCATATCACCAGCCTGATTCCTCTCTATCTTGTCCAAAGGGATTTGGAGAGAAGAGGTTTTCCCTCTCTCAGCCCTCAGTCAGTCACACCATCCAAGGGCAATGCACTTTCTACTTTTCAGTTTTATTAAACTGAACTCCCCCACAGGAACAGTCATTTCTGAGGCTGCCAAACTGCCTTGGTTCAAGACCTTGACACTGACTTGCTCTTACTCTCTACTCTGTTCCCTGTATGCCTGTACCAGTGACCTGAAAGAACTGAAGATTTTCTGACGGAACTGTTTCCTCCTGAATCCACCCTTTCTGCTTGTGAGGGTAGATCAGGCTTCTCCCATGTCCTGCTGCTAACAAATACCCTTGAAATGTGAGGAAGTCAGTGAAGGTGTGGAAAAGAGATTCTATTTAGTGTACTTTAGTTTTAATTTTTATGAGTTAACTGGTATGAGAGGCTAAACATAGTAAGACAACCAAAAAATTTTTTTAAATTTATTCATTAAATAAATGAAATAAATTAAAATTTAAACCCCAAATTTTATTTCCCTCTTGGGTCCACCTTTCAACTGGTCCATATCACATACCTTCTTCCCACCCCCTGTCTCCACAAGGATGTCCTCACCGCCAACCCCCAACCCATCAGACCTCTAAACTCCCTGTAGCCTCTAAACTCAGCAGGTTCTGTTCATTGGTTGGGTGCAAATATCTGCATCTGACTCTTTCAGCTGCTTGTTGGGTCTTTCAGAGAGCAGTCATAATAGGTCCCTTTTTGTGAGTGCTACATAGCCTCAGTAATAGTGTCAGGCCTTGGGACCTCCCCTTAAGCAGGATCTCACTTTGGGCCTGTCACTGAACCTCTCTTTTCCTCAGGCTCCTCTTCCCAAATATGAAATGATGCTTCCCAGAATACATCCCCATGTTATTTAGTATATGCCAGAGTTTCTCCTCACTAATACAGTTGCTCTCTATGAAGATGATATTGAGAATGATTAACAGTCCTGTCTAGGATTTGTCTTGAGCACAATGCAACATCCCAACATATATGATACCCAGGGGAATACAAGGACATAGTAGTCAACAGGGTCTACTTCTATCACACCAATGCCAAAGATCAACCTTGTGTACTCACATGCCATACTAAAGATCATAGAGTAGTATTCCTCATAATTCTGACAACCATATCCAACACATCTGTCTCACTGGATAACTGCTTTCTATGATACTTGAGGGGTAGAAATCTCAACATTTCAATTATCTTTGTATTTAATGTAGTCTCTGAGGGGAAATAGGGTTTTTCATGTCCTCCTTTTGCTTACCAGAGAGGCCTTACAAGATAGTGTCCCTGCAGAAGAAGAGGCTGTCTGAGAACACTGGGAAGAGATTTAAATTCCTTCACCAGACATCTCTCATGAGATCATGGCAGTGGTCTCTGCCTCCATTGCTTTAAGAGTGTCAACTTGAACACTGTTCCTCAACTTCCTCTCCATAGGCATAAAGGCTGTGTGAGAGATTGTAGCTATAGTTGTTCTCAGCATGATCAATCCTGACTTTCTCAAGTAACAGCAGGCATGAAGGTGTGTAGTCACAGCAAGGAAGATTTACTAGTCTGAGGGAAACTGATAGAAAGTGAGTGGATTCTGATAGCTTTTCACTGGGCAACCCTCAAATACAATATTCCTTTTACAGGATTTGGCTTGGGTGGTTCTCTATAGCCAAATAATTTCTGCATTGCATGGTCCCCTTGAAAAAGAAAGACATGGTTCCTCAGGGTCTACCTCTCTTCTTGGATGGCACAGAGTCTCAGAACAAATTTATTTCTAGGAGTCTAAGGTGGAACAGAAATCAGTGAAAGCATCTTAAAAATAATTACAACTGTTCAGTAGTAACTGCCTTGATAGCAGCAGCTCAACTGAGTGGTCCATTAATCCCAGGGTGGGAAACCAGCCTGATTATCACATTTATACATTGTAAAATTTAGAAACATCTGTGTGATTGCTGTGTAGACCTTCAGTATGGCAGGGGACTATTTCTGTTGAGTCAGAGAGAAGAGACTGGGAAGGAAGGAAATCCACCCAAAGTGCCTAGGTGTTTTTTTTTTTTTTTTTTTACCTCAGTGCTGAAAACGGTGCTGACAGACTATAGTTCTCCTTGGGTTTGGCTGCTGGGAATCTCTGGGTTCTCACTTTCAGTACTGACATACAAAATTCATTGTCTGCTGACATATGATAACTTGCTCTCAACAAACTCTTCAGCTCGCTTAGACTGTTCCTGGAAACAAGATATGGAACTCAGACTAATAGAACTGCTCAGGACTGTTTAGGTGATGTATCAGGGAGACTTTTTTCATAACCCTGTCTGTGCCCTGGACTGGAGTTTTCTTCAATCCTCCTTGGAACGTCTTCCTTGGAACTTACCAAATCCTGGAACCAATGTACTTAAAAAAGTTTCTAACACTTGTCAAGTTCCCACCTCCCATAAGTTCCAGAATATACTCAAAGGAAATGAGCTGGAGCTGGTGGCACATCCCTTGAACCTGTATGTGATCTCTAGTGACGTCCACATGACCTGTAATCATTTCCAATAATAAAGTGTTTCCCTGAGTCTACCTAAAGCTACTTCAACTTGTATAAAGGAGATATCTCAGGAAGGGCAGACAAGACCTTATCTCTCCCAAAGACTCCCCACTTCTTACCTGATAGTTTAAGAAAGCAAAGCACATAAATGATTCTGCTTGCTGACTCTAGGTCATTGCCAGTATGTGTAGTCTCTTTTAATTTGGCTTCAGATTTTTTTCCCCCCTCAGGGTACGTCTATTACATTAAATGCCTTTACTCTTCATCTGGGACTCCTTATACTGACCTGCCATCAATAGAAGTACCAAGATCATCACTTACTAATGAAATTTTAACCCACGTCATGCAGCCTAAATGAAGGCAAGACTCTGAATCTACCCATCTTGGTTTCTCTAAGGCATCAGCAAAGGAGCACCACTGGTTCTCTGTTACATTCTAGATGGAGGCCCCTTCACACATTCAGTTATCATCATAGTTACTCTCCTGAATAGTATTGGACACCTTCCTATGACAATATCACTTGTTCCTACCTGCACATTATGGATAACTCCTCCCTTTGCAGGCCCACCTTCCTGAAAGAGGAGACAGAAGTTAAGTTGGAACTACTTACTCATTGGGACATACCTCTTGTCTTGTGTATTCTGAAATGTTTCATACTTACTCATCACAAGGCTGCTGACCCTCAAATACAACTTTCAGACCCAGGACACTCTGATGTCCACCTTACCGCTAAACTGGAAGATTTTGGTCTGTAGCTTTCACCAGAATCAGCTTTGGTTGACAACAGAACATTGTTTATATGTATTCCAGTGCAGGCCCTTTTCACCCATCTGAGGGTCCTAGTGCCTTACCTCTGAAGAGCTCATGCCTTAGTCCTCAAAACAAATTCCATGCTTCCCTCACATGCCATAGGCTGATACAAAGGTAAACAGAATTTAGTCAATATTAGCACATCCTACTAGTGTTGATACAAGTCCACCTATGAACTAAAGGACAACAATCTCACTCATATAGTGATATTATACTCAGTGCCAGGCTGTATCAAGTGAAACCCTCTATTTGAAAGTGTCTCTGGCGATGAGCTTGTTCTATAACTTTGACTCTGATGTTGCCATATCCTCACAAGGTACATATGGATATGCAAATAAAGGCGCTCGTTCCTACAAGATAGCACTAAGTAACCTCAACATATGGTTCCAAGTACCCCAAGTCCCAGAAAGCAGACACAGAAGCTTAGGAAGGGACTCATTTTTACATTCTAGCCTTGATAATGTTCAGCATTGTCAACACTATACAACATGGCATGATTACCTCAGCTTGTTAGTCTGATGGAGGTGCTAGTACAACATACTCAGATCTCAACTTGACTGACAAGAAAACTTGGAATTACACTCTCTAGTCTTGCTAAATGATTCCTAGTTACTGAGGGCATTGGAAGAAGGGTAAGAGTCTCCTTCCTCCAAGTACAACCCAGTGATATTATCATTTAGGGACATATTTTATAGACTACATCTTCAGCATT
Source organism: Rhabdomys pumilio (assembly GCA_030674055.1). Lineage (NCBI taxonomy): Eukaryota > Metazoa > Chordata > Mammalia > Rodentia > Muridae > Rhabdomys > Rhabdomys pumilio. Next base: position 23,905,792 of record JANHMN010000005.1, read on the forward strand.
CCACTCGCAAGCCCTACAAGAGTGAGAAAAGGAGCTATTATGAGGGAACAAAATACATTCTAAAGAGCAATATTGTACACAGGGCACAACCAGGCAAAAGACTCAGAAAAAGAAGGCCCATTGGATATTGCAGTGCTCAAAAAGATGGAGTGCCTATCACAGAGAACTTAACAAAATGGCTCCAATGTCCCTATAATTCCCAGATAAGGATAAGGCAAGTTTAATAGGGACTCATTTGTGCAACATATGTACTGAAGAAAAATACAAATGCAAGAAACCACAAAAATGTGTCCTGAGCTACCATGCCTGGAAACATTCTAACCACAGTAGTAAAACTGTCTTACTTGAGGACTATGTACCCTGGCGAGGAGCCATTGTCACCACTAGATCCTCTCATCCATCTCCTTTTAGCAAGTTGAGGACTTGTTCTAGGAAGTTTTCAGAAACAGGGTCAATCCTATCTAATGCACTATGAAAACCCAGAGTGCCCTAGGAAATCCCCACCCAGGATAGAATTGAGTGAGTAAAAGAAATCCTAATGGTACACCAACAATTCTGGGAAAGGAAAGGAAAGAGATTCATACGTTTAAGTATACCACAACTATCGTATTATTTGCTCACTCATAACATGGACTGGGGATTCTGCAGGCCACTCTAATGCCCCACAATGATCGGGAAAAGAAGTTGCCGTGTAGGAACAAAAAACAAATTCTAAATATCACTCCACTGTATTATCCAATGTCCAACCAGGCAAAGGGGTTCATTCCTCTATTTGGGTATGTTTTGTCTGGGGCATGGCTCACCACAGTGGCATGGGTAATATGTTTTAGAAGGCTCTATCTGGAGAGGGGATTTTCCAGTTCACTATCAGAACTTTTCACAGTGGAGTTGATCTGGGCCTCTTTCTGGTAACCCCAGAAAACAACGTCTATTCAGAACATTCAAGGTTGGACCAGTCATGCAGTTGCTTAGACACACGCACATGCACACGCGCGCGCGCACACACACACACACACCACACACACACACACACACACAGAGAGAGAGCCACACTTGGTGACATTATATCTGTAATGATGAAACTGTCTTACTTGGGGCCAGTCTACTCTGTAGAGGAACCATTGCCACCTGCTCTATTCTCTCACCTCTTCTCTAAATGTTTCTCTGAGAAGCAAGAACAAGTCCCATCAAAGACATTCTCAAAGTAGCTCAGGGTCACCTAAGGTTGCTTAATTATATAGGTGTGGGAGGGTAACTAGGAACTCATTCCTGTTATATCAGGAAAGCAACCATCAACTAACAGAAGCTCAAAAAATGGCTTCCATGTCAACCAAGTCCCTGGATGTGGATGCGGAAGGGGCTGTGAGGACACGTGTGCTACTTTTGGAGCAAGGCAAATTTTAACTGGCATGAACCTCTCAAAATGGCTCCAGGGCTCAACTATCCCACCTGCTACTCCCCCTCACCATCCCCAAGTGCCAAGCTGTATATGTGGAAGGCAAGCTAGCAACTCATTTCAGTCAGGTCAGCACTGAAGGCACCCCGAAAGCACCACGAGTTTCACAAAAATGGCTCTAGGGAACACAAAGTCTGGGACAAAGATGAAGAAAGGTGGCTAAGGGATCATCTGTAGAATTTCAGTATGGAAGCAACCTGAAAGTGCCAGCAATTTCACAAAATGTTTCTCCAGTTGCTTCAGTACTTCCTCACCCTCAAGTTCTCATATATAGATACAGAGTGCAGTATGAGGGCTCATTACAGTCAAGATACAACTTACAACTTTGCCTGCCAGAAACAAACAAACAAAGATTACTGAGCCACTTGCAAGCTCAAGCCACCTTCTCACCCCCACCCCACCCCCCAAATCACACAAAGTCTCCATGTGTAGATACAGAAGTGTAGCAATGAACTCAAAACTTCCAGGTCAGCAGTGACCATCCTCCTCTACCAGTCCTTATTCTGAGAGGCTATCAGAAAGAGGTTCACTTCTATCAAGTGTTCTGTGAATGACCCTGACTATCCTCAGCAATCTCCTCCCAAGATAGGGTGTTGGGCTGTCTACTATCTGTGGGGCTGTGGCCTGACCAGAGAACCCAAAGAGTTATGGCTCCCCTAGGGGAAGCCAGAGCAGGGCAGGATGCTCTAACCTTCTAGGCCACCAGGACCCCAGAGTTGTGGCCATGTGCAGCTGGTAACCAGGAACTAGAGCAGGAGCTGCCAAGCAGGGAGCAGCCTTGAGCAAGCACACACCCAGTTTTCTGAGCATAGCCCAAGTCCAACAATAAATGCTTCAGGAGGCAAAACTATTCCCTGGAGTGTTACAGCTTAATAAATCAGACACCCTCAGAAGGCCTTTGGTGAAAAACTTGTGCACTTTATTCCTTGTGGATAGGAACTTATAAACATTTGAGGGTGGGTTGGGATCTAGAGGCAGATGTTTTCTATGACTCAGTCTAAAATCTTAGTGATGCCTCATCTGTGTGTGGAAGGACTTCAGGTGTTGTCCCTATGTGACTGATTATCACAGTCCTCCCAATGAGATGTCATGCTCATATATTCCAAGCAGGAACCTGGCTGTGAGTAGCTTCAAATGCCTACTGTTTTCAATTATGAGAATTTCCTGGGTTCCTGAATCTACTTGACTTTACCAGGTTTTCTGTCGGGTGGCACTGTCCACTACCCCACAATAGGGTGGGCAATGAAAAGTTCTTGCAATTTCAGGAGAGGAAGGGAATGAGGCTCATCCCTCCATACACCACACCTATATAAATAAGGGACCTTTGGGGCCCTGGAGTCATTTCATGAGTGTCTTTGATGAGACTAGTCCTTGAATCTCAGCAGAATGTGTTAAGAGAGGTCAGAGAATCTGAGGAATGGCTTATGTCCTTCTACACAGTAGAAGTAAGACAATTTCACCACTCTAGTTAGAATGTCACTGTGGCTCCTGTGTGTTTGTGTGTGTGTGTCCAAGGAGCCACTTGCCTGGGCAAATCTCAACATTTCTTTGTTGGCTGTAGTCCTCTCTTGAGAGCTGAGACCTCATGAGCTTTCTTCCACCCAAATTAGCATGTCTATTGGGGGCCTTTTTTTGTTATGTCATGTTAGGCAGCTATGTTGTTGAATCTCTTCTCTCTCTTTCTCTTTCTTTCTCTCTCTTCCTCTCTCTTTTTATTTTTCTCTCATTCTTTCTTTCTTTTGTTCTTTATTTTTTATTTACATTTCACATGTTATCCCCTTTCCCAGTCCCCCCCCCCACAGAAATCCCCTTTCCCACCCCAACCCATGCTTCTATGAGGGTAGGCATACCTTCTAACATTTCTAGAAGACATAATTTCATAGCAAACTTTCTGTAACTCTGGATCTTAGAATCTTTCTGCCCCTTCTTCTATAATGATCCCTGAGTTTTAGGTACAAGAGTTGTGTTGTAGATTTATCCACTGGGACTGGTCTTGATGACTCAGTATTTTGATCAGTTGTGTTGGTTTTTGTAATGGTCTCCATCTGCTCCAAAGTGAAATTTTCTTGATGAAGGATGAGAATTACACTTATCTGTTGGTTCTCCAAGACCCACAGTTTCATTAGCCCTGGGTAGATGGCTAGGTTTCCAGTAGCAGGAGTGATTCTCCATTGTTAAGTGGACCTTAATTGCAATTACAAAGATGTTTGATACTGCCACTATACTCACTTCGCAAATGAACTATTGGGATTACTTTTCCATGTAAATCAATGTAGTGGTTCATAAGTAACATATCTGACCAAGACTATTGGCTAGTTTTGATTTGAAGGGGAAATGGGGAAAAACATGAAGACAATTTATATGTACAGAAAGGAAGAGATAAATGCAGAAGGAAAGAAGAGAATACACTAGCAGCAAGGATATCTGAAAAATTCTTAGGGAAAAATCTTTCACAATTACAAATAATATAAAATATCTGGGTGTGATTCTAATCAAGCAAGTGAAACATCTGTATGACAAGAACTTCAGACTCCTAAAAAAAGAAATTGAAGAAGACCTCAGAAGTTGGAAAGATCTCCCATGCTCATGGATTGGCAGGATTAATGTAGCAAAAATGGTCATCTTATCAAAAGCAATCTACACATTCAGTGTAATCCACAGCAAAATTCCAGCTAAATTATTCACAGAAGTAGAAAAAGAAATTCTCAAATTCATTTGGAATAATAGAAAACCTAGGATAGCGAAAACTATACTCAAAAATAAAATAACTTCTGGGGGAATCACCATCCCTAACCTCAAGTTATACTATACAGCAATAGTGATAAAATCTGCATGGTATTGGTACAAAGACAGGCAGAAAGATCAATGGAATAGAATTGAAGACCCAGAAATGAACTCCCACACAATGGCTACTTGATATTTGACAAAGGAGCTAAAACCATCCAGTGGAGGGAAAAAGACATTTTCAACAAATGGTGCTGGTTCAGTTGGCAGTCTGCATGTAGAAGAATGCAAATTGATCTATTCTTATCTCCTTCTAGAAAGCTCAAGTCCAAGAATATCAAGAACCTCCACATATAACCAAATACACTGAAACTAATAGAAGAGAAAGTTGGGAAGAGCCCTGAACACATTGGCACAGGGGAAAATTTCCTGAACGGAACACCAATGGCATATGCTCTAAGATCAAGAATTGACAAATGTGACCTCATAAAATTGCAAAGCTTCTGTAAGGCAAAGGACATTGTCAATAAGACAAAACGGCAACTAATAGATTGGGAAAAGATCTTAACCAGTCTTACAACTGACAGAGGACTAATATCCAAGATATACAAAGAACTCAAGAAATTATACTACAGACAACCAAATAACTCAATTAAAAAATGGGGTACAGAGCTAAACAAAGAATTCTGAACAGAGGAAACTCGAATGACCGAGAAGCTTAAGAAATGCTCAACATCCTTAGTCATCAGGGAAATGCAAATCAAAACAACCCTGAGATACCACTTCACACCAGTCAGAATGGCTAAGATCAAAAACTCAGGTGATAGTAGCTGCTGGCGAGGATTCGGAGAAAGAGGAACACTCCTCCATTGTTGGTGGGATTGCAAGTTGGTACAACCACTCTGGAAATCAGTCTGGCGGTTCCTCAGAAAACTGGACATAGCATTACCTGAGGATCCAGCTATACCACTCCTGGGCATATACCCAGAAGATGCTCCAACATATAACAAGGATATATGCTTCACTATGTTCATAGCAGCCTTATTTATAATAGCCAGAAGCTGGAAAGAACCAAGATGTCCCTCAACAGAGGAGTGAAAAAAAAATGTGGTACATTTACACAATGGAATATTACTCAGCTATTAAAAATAATGAATTCGAGAAATTTTTAGGTAAATGGATGGAACTAGAAAATATCATCCTGAGTAAGTTAACGCAATCACAAAAGAACACACATGGTATTTACTCACTGATAAGTGGATGTTAGCCCAAAAGCTTGGAATAGCAAAGACTCAACTCACAGACCACATGAAGCTTATGAAGAAGAAAGACAAAGTGGGGATTCCTCAGTTGTACTTAGAACAAGTAAAAAAATACTCAAGGGAGCAAATATGGAAACAAAACATGGGACAGAAACTGAAACAGGGGCCGTCTGGAGACCATTCCACCTGGGTATCCATCCCATGTACAGTTACCTAAGCTAGACACTGATGTGGATGCCTGGAAGTGCATGCTGTCAAGAACATGATATAGCTGTCCCCTTAGAGGTCTGCCAGAGACTGACACATCCAGAGGACGATGGTCACAGGTAACCACTGATATGATCAAGGGTTTCCCAATGGAGAAGTTAGAGAGAAGACTGAAGGAACAGAAAGTGTTTGTGACCCCATGAGGAAAGCAACAATATCAACCAACCAGAATTCCCAGGGTCTAAACCACCAGCCTGGGAGCACATAGGGAGGGACCCATGACTCCAGCTGTATATGTAGTGGAGGATGGCCTTGTAGGGCATAGGTGGGAGAGGAGATTCTTGGTCCCATGAAAAACAAACACAGAGTGGGGGAGGGGAATGTGAGGGTGAGGAGAGGGTAGTGGGGGCAGGGGGTAGGTGGGGCGCAGCCTCATAGAAGCATGAGGATGGGTGATGGGATAGGAGGTTTCTGGGTGGTGGGAGGAAGTGGGGTAAGGGGATAAAATCTGAAATGTAAATATAATACCCAATTAAAAAATTAAAAAAAATAAACTTAGAAAATCTTTAGTAATTCTAAAACAAACAAACAAACAAACAAACAAACAAACAGGTTATAGCCGACGTTGGTGAGGATGTAGATGATTAAGATGAACACTCCTCCATTGCTGGTGGAACTGCAACCTAGTAAAACCACTTTGGAAATTAGTATGGGCATTTCTCCAAAAATTAAAAATAGATCTACCTGAGGACCCAGCGATACCACTCCTGGGCACATACCCAAAAGATGCTCCCAAAGATAACAAAGATACATGTTCCACTAAGTTCATAGCAGCCTTATTTATAAAAGCCAGAAGCTGGAAACAACCCAGATGTCTCTCAACAGAGCTATGGATACAGAAAATGTGGTTCCTTTACACAATGGAGTACTACTCAGCTATTAACAACAATAAATTCATGAAATTCACAGGCAAATAGATAGAACTAGAAAATATCATCCTGATTGAGGTAACCCAGCCACAAAAGAATGCACATGTTATGTACTCACTGATATGGGATATTAGCTCAAAAGCTCACAATGCCCATGATACAACCCACAGATCATGTGGAGCGTAGAAGGAAGACTAGGGCTTCAGTCCTGCACTGAGAGGGACCAGGACTATTTTGGGAGGCACAGGGAGAAGGGGGACTGGGGAGGGAGAAAGGAGGGGAAGGAAATAAGTGTGGCAGTATCAGGAACTGGAAGTATGAGACAGGTACAGAGGATCAGGAAATCAAACAAAAATATGTGTGGAGGGAGATGAGGAACTGGTAATAGCCACTGGAGAGTCCCAGACACCAGGGATAGGTGAGGCTTCCAGGACCCAATGGCATGACTTTAGCAGAAATGCACAGAGAAGGGGAAATAGAACCTGTTGAGACCACATCCACTAGATAGGCACAGCCCCTTGTTGAAGTATGGGGCCACCCATCCATCTCAAAGTTTTTAATCCAGAAATCTTCCTGCCCAAAGGAAAAACAGGGACAAAAAAATGGAACAGAGACTGAAAGAAGGGCCAGCTGGGGACTGCCCCACCTGAGGATCCATCATGTCTACAGACAGGAAACCCAACATTGTTGATGTGATCAAGAGGCACTTGCTGACAGGAACCTAGTGTGGCAGTTCCTTGGAAGGTCTGGCAAGCAACTGACCAATGCAAATGTGGATGCTTAGAGACAACTATCAGACTGAGCTTAGGGAACCTGGTGGGGGAACTGGCAGAAGAACTAGAGGACTGGAGAAGGATTGCATCCACATTGGAAGAACAACATAGGCTGGCATGACCACCCAGTTCTCCTAGAGTTTAGACCACCAATTAATGAGTGTACCTGGAGGGATCCATGACTTCAGATAGAGAGGACAACCTTGCCTGACAGCAAGAGGAGGCCCTTGGTTTCTGGGAGACTTGATGCCCCAGAATAGGGGGATGCTGGAGTGGTAGGCAGGAGAGTGTGGGTGGGTAAGGGAGCACTCTCATACAGGCAAAAAGGAGGGCAGGTGTGGGATGGGGGTTGGTGGATGGGGTAATCAGGAAGTGAGATATTATTTAAAATGTAAATGAATTGATTGTTTAATAATAAAAAAGAAAAAGAAAAAAATCAAGTTCTAATGAAATTAAGTAAACTAAATTCTGCAAAGGAACAAGAAAAAGAAAAGTAATCATAGTACTAGCTATGTACCTAAAATACTTACAATATACTTAAGTCTGTGTGTTCCTATTTATACAGAGTTTAAATGAAATTTCCCATCTGGGCTGGCAGTGCTTTTCCCAAGAGCCACAGACAACGGCTAGAAAAAAATCCCAACACCAGGTATGGTATGGGCATCCTTCTTTTGAATTGTTCAGGATTGTCTACAGAGACTCCCAAAACATTATAGACTGTTACTGTTACCCTAGGTTAGCTCCTAAAGATAGAAGGTACATACCAATTGTTGAATACATGATATACTTTAGACGCAGGAACCCGAAGACCTAGACCTGACCTGAAACCCTTCATCTTGAGAACTAGCTTTATTGGTGCCTCTAAGCATCATGTCAGTTTCCAAGGAAAGGGATGTTAATTATTCTAATACTTAGTTTCCTTTTTTAAAACCCTGTTATTTTCTACTTAATTGTTCAAAAATATGATGAGAAACACAAGGAAATAAATAATGTCTTATATTAGTAGACTGACCTTTCTAATAAGTAAGGACACTTGAACAAAGGGCACTTAAAATCAGAATCATTAATATTGCTTATCCTATTTGTGGTTACCATAGATAATTTACTTTTATTTTAAACTTTAAGATAAAGCATGGCAAATACAGAAAAAGCCTTTGACAAATTCTTCATGATAAAAGTCCTAGTGAGAGTAAGGCAGGAGGGAGCATACCCAACATAATAAAGAGTATATATGACAAACCAACAGCAAACATTATCTTGAATGGGAAAAAACTAGAATAAACCCAATTAAAGTCAGGAAGAATATTGGCTGTAAATTAATGTAGGGATTATCTCTTGTATACTTTGAAGAGGCATCACCTGTCAATAAAAATTTAATGGCCTATTAGAGAAAGGCAAGAAGTAGAAGGTGGGAGTTGTAGTAGAGAAATTGGAACTTTGATAGGCAGAGGCTGGGTACTCGACACCAAGAGTCTGGGAAAGTCAAGATAGATAAAACTAAAGAGGAGTAGCTAGCCATATAGCTCAACTCTAGTTAGGGTAAACAGAATAATAAGTTACAAGCTAATAATAAGTTATACCAATTCTTTCAATAGAGTGCTTGAGTAACAGGTAGAGAAATAAGGGAAAGCTGGAAACAACCCAGATGTCCCTCAACAGAGGCATGAATACAGAAAATATGGTAAATTTATACAATGAAGTACTACTCAGATATTAAAAACAATAAATTCATGAAATTCACAGGCAAATAGATGCAACTAGAAAATATCACCCTGAGTGAGTTAACCTAGTCACAAAGGAACACACATGGTATGTACTCACTGATAAGTGGATATTAGGCAAAAAGCTCAGAATACCCACAGTACAACTGACAGACCATATGAAGCTCAAGAAGAAAGAAGACCAAATTGTGAATGCTTCAGTCCTACTTAGAAATGGGAACAAAATAATTATGGGAGGGACTTAGGAGGAACAGAGGAGGTGGAGGTGAAAAGCGGGCAGGATCAGGTGTGGGACGAGACAGGGGAGATATACAGAGTGAGAAAATTGAACAGAGGTGTGTTGCAGTGAGGGATGGGGAACAAAAGGTAGCCACCAGAAAATCCCAGATGCCAGAAAAGCAAGAGGTTCCCAGGATCCAACTGGGGTGAGATTAGCTGAAATACCCAAGAAAGGGGAGAGAGAACCTGTAGAGACCACATCCAGAGAGGTTAGGCACAGTGTCTGGTTAAGGGATGAGGCCACCCACCCATCTCAAAGATAATAACACAGAATTGCTCCTGTCTAAAGGAAATACATGGACAAAGAGTGGAGCAGAGACTGAAGGAAAGGCCATACAGATATCCAGCTGAGGATCCATCTCATATATAACCACCAAACCCAGACACTATTGCTGTTGCCAACAAGTGCTTGCTGAGAGGAACCTGATAAAGCTGTCACCTGAGAGGCTCACGCAGATGTAGAGGCTTGCAGCTAACTATTGGACTAAGCACCAGGACCCCAATGGAGGACTTAGGGGAAAGAATGAAGGAGCTGAAGGGGTTTGTAACCCCATAGGAAGAACAAAATTATCAAACAAACAAATCCTCCAGAGCTCCTCAGGACTAAACCACCAACCAAAAAATACACATGTAGAAACCCATGACTCCAGCTGCAAATGTAGCAGAGAGTGGCTTGTCAGACATCAATGGGAGAGGAGACCCTTGGTCTTCTGAAGGCTCAATGCCCCGTTGTAAGGGAATGCTAGGGCAGTGAGGTGGGAGTGGGTGGGTTGGTGGGGGAACACTCTCATAGAACCAGGAAGAGGGGGTTGGGATAGGGGGTTTGTGGAGGGGAAACCAAGAAGGGGAATAACATTTAAAATGTAAGTAAATAAAATAATTTTTTAAAAGAGAAAAATAAAAGGAAAACAAAAATTAATAATAGTCTTGGGTAAATACAATGTCTAGGAATAAATATAAACAATTAGAAAAGAAACCCTAAAATAAAACTTCAAGTATTTAAGGAAAAAAATTGAAGAAGATACTGGAAATGAAGATTTCCCATTTTCATAGATTAGCTGCATTAATATTGTGAAAATGATGATTCCACCAAAAATGAATTAATGATCCAATGTAATCTTAATCAAAATGCCCAAAACTTTATAGAAATAGAGTGGAAACAACACAGATGTCCCTCAACAGAAAATTGATAACAAAATATGTTTCATTTACACAATGAAATACTACTCAGCTATTAAAAACAAGGACATCAGGAATTTTGTAGGAAAATGGATGGACCTGGAAAATATCATCTGGAGAGATATAATCCATGCCCAAAAGGACATGCATAGCATTCCATCACTTATAAGTGGATATTATCCATAAAGTCCATAAAATAACTAATAAAAATAAGAATAAAATAACATACATTAAGATTTCATATCTTCCCATGCAGAATGTCGCAGATCAACAAGGCCGCTAATATTGGTAATGGTGTAGTGAAAGAAGAGGACTCATTCACTGTTGGTGGGAATACAAAGTGATGTAGCCACTCTAGAAATTAGTTAATTCTCTTATAAAATCTAGGTATACTCCTCCGTGGTATTGTGACCATGCTAGCATTCCTTCTTGGCTCCACCCAACAGTTATCTAGCAATAGCTAGGTAGGACTGGCTTGCTATAAAAGGGACCCTTTGTCCCCCCTGACACTTTTCTCTCTCACTCTCCTCCATCTCCCCTGTTTCTCTCTCTCTCCATGTATCCCCAGCCTGCCTCTTCCTCCTCTTTCTGTCCCCTGTCTCGTCTCCTCTCTTTCTCTGCCTCTACTCCTTTCTCAACTTTCCCCCATGCCCCAAATAAACTCCATTCCACATTAGACCCATCATATGGCTGGTACTACATGAGGGGAAAGGCTTCACCACTGGCTTGCTGAGGCACCCCTCCTACCCACACCATATTGTGCTCTACAAAACATATCACTGGCTTTACAAAACGTATCAGGTATATGCTTAAAGGTATGGCATATGAGGCAGGCTGGGAATACATGGAGAGAGAGGGGGGAGAGGGAGGAGAGTGAGAGACAAAAGTGTCAGAGAAAGAGAGAGAGAGAGAGAGAGAGAGAGAGAGAGAGAGAGAGAGAAAGAAAGAGAGAGAGAGAGGAACGAAGGGTCCCTTTTATGGCAAGCCATGTCTACCTAGCTATTGCTATGATTTGTCATCATTCTTCAAAGACATTTGCTAAGTAATATTGATTTCTGTTATATTCAAAATATAGCTAGAAATAGTAAAAAACTTAATTGTCTTTGGCAGATGGATATGGACACACACATAAACTATGATACATAGACACATTAGAATATTATTCATTTGTAAATAAAAATGAGATTTGCAAGTAAATAAGTCCATTAGGAGACAGCTAGGGAGGGAAATAGCAGTATATAATTGATATAAAGAGGAGAAGAAATAAAACTTGGAAGAAGTTTTAATGGGAGAGATCAATATAGAGAGGAAGGTAGGAGGAATAAATAACATTAATGATGTTTGAAATACCCAAAGGAGTAAAATTATTTTATAGTCACTTAAACTTACACCATATATTTTTAAATAAAATTGTACAATTTTAAATAATAATATTTTCTCCAAGTTCCATAGACTGTCTAACAAACATCAGTACCAAGCATGAAAAATGATCTTCTGAGCTGTTGGTTAAGGGAGTCTGAGATTACTCCAAAACTATAGTACACTGCTGTTGGCCATGACTTCTTCCTAGAATGTGAAGTTCACTCCCTATTTATAAAGTCATCACACAGATTGACCACTAGAAATGATGACTTTCAGGTTGATTTTACTTGAAATTACCAGTGGATGATATGTAAAGTCCCATCTGGCATGCCTATGAACCACAATAATGGACATCATGACAAGATATTCTCAAAAGTACAATGGTGGCACTTATGTCTTGGGACAATCAATAACTATCTAATTGGACTGCTCAACAGGAGGAAAAGTCAATCTGGTATTGGAAACTTATCCAAGCACTCATAGATCTCAGAGAAGAATGAAGTACTGTCATTGTCCTAAATGAGTATAATTCTTAACTGCAATTACAAATGCTAATAATCCTTAAATCCACCATTAAATGTAGCTCTTATACCCCAGCAAAGAAGCTTCTTTCCACATCATATGGAGAATATTACAGAAGTCCACATCTTTTGCAGGATATTTGATCATATTGTGACCTCAGAGATTGTGTTGTTTATTGGAAAACCTGTTACTAATTGTGGTATGGCTCAGCCCTTTGAACACACTTTTTCTCCCAAACAGTGAAGGCAAAGTTAGTTTGCAGAAGGAAGCAGCCATGTTTGAAAGTGAGATCTAATTGAGTGGCAGACAAAGTGATGAATTAGAGAAAGATCTGACAGAATATGGTGTGCCTAACTCTCATGAGAAGAGAGAGGAACAGAAAGCTAGTGGAGGGTTGGTGCAGAAAAAGGTAGAAGGTAGTTTTACTGAGAGAGTTTTACAGAAACAGGTTGAAGAGAGAACAAGCTAGACACAGAATAAACAACAGCATGAGAAGGATCTAGAGGATTAGAAGAGATTGCCAGAGTTATTTTGAGGCCAAACAGAGCAAAAGGTCTGAGGCCAAAAGAGAAACAAGATACAATCAGTCAGCTTGGAGAGGAGTTTGAGCCAGAGCAGCTAAGGTGGATCAGCCAACCAGGGATCATAAAGAACTAGGAAGAAATGAGCTCATTCAGCAATAAGAATTTTCTTAGACCCTGAAAATATTCTAGGCCTAGATAATGTTAAATGGAGGCTAGAAATTTTCAAGACTAATAATACTTTTACCCACATCTACTCAAAATGCAAACAGCCACTGTCCATGAGGTGTCCAACTCTAGTTGATTTATCTACAATATCTATATCTGAAGCTCAGGGAATGGCACTGAGAAGAGTAGGTTTTGTAAAAGCCAGAGAACCAGAAAGACTCCTAGGAGACTCCATTATACATATTACAGGAAAGCTAAACACAGGATCCTTCAACAGTATGACTGCCTAAATAAGACTTGAAAACTGAAAACATCAAGAGGCATGCCAATGTTGATGGAGGAAAGTTCACAGGGACCCATCAGTGGATAAAAAGTTACAGGCAACTAATGATTGCTGAGAAAGAAGGAACTAGTCTTTCCCATGGATTAGCCTTCTAAATATTTCTGCAATTCAGTTCTCTAAAATCATATACATACTGCCCTCCTAAAGGCCCAAAAGCAGATGGAAGAGTCAGATGTAGATATTTACACCCAACCAATAGATAGAAGCTGCTGACCCCTGTGGTTTAATTAGGAAAAGAGTGGAAGAAGCTGAGGAGGAGGGCAACATTGTAGGAGGACCAGCAGTCTCAACTAACCTAGACCCCTGAGATCTCTCAGACACTGGACCACCAACCATGCAGCATACACCAGCTGATATGAGGCCTCCAACACATATACAGCAGAGGACTGCCGGGTCTTGACTCACTGAGAAAAGATGTACCTAACTTTCAAGAGACTCGAGGCCCCAGGGATTGGGGGAACTCTGATGCAGTGGTGGTGTGGGGCTGGGGAGTTAGGAATATCCTCTTGGAGATTGTGGTGGGGAGGAGGTATGGGATGTGGAACACTTAGAGGGCAAACCAGGAGAGGGATAAAGACTGGATTGTTAAAAAAAAAAAAAAGAAAAATAAGCAAGTATAAAATAAAAGAAAACAGATACATACAAAAGTACTAAACAGACTCAACAAAGTTGTGATGATACAATTTGTGTTAATAACTAAATGATTAATGCAAATAAATAAAAAGAGGCCATGAGTTTGAGATGGAATATGGGGGGGGTATTATGGGTAAGTGTAGGAGTGAGGGGATGGAGTGATATAATTATGAGAGAACTAAAGAAATAAGGTATTACAATAGTCATTTTAACTACTTGCTGATTTGTTATTCATCTTCTTTGAAAAAGTAACATCGTCATGGAATATTAAATAATCTTATACTCTGAAAAAGATGATATTGTTTATATTTGCTACTGTCATTTGGATGCATAAAGGTCAAGTGTCATTACATTACAGTAAAAGATAAACTCAGATCTCATAATTTTTAGAACAGTGTCAAGAGTTGGTTATTAATCAATTTCCAGTCAGTTTTTTTAAGAAAAATAAAATAAAGGATCTTGATCTGCTTTTCCTATAGATGTATCCTGACCTTATCATAGTTTTTTTTTTTATCCATTTTAAATGCTTCTGTTGCATAGAGCATAGCTCACTGTCTGAAGAGGAAAGAGCTGACAAGCTAATCAAGCAGACTGATGGTTTGGTGCCTACAATAAAAAAGGTCAAAATCATGTATTATTTCTTAAAATGTATCTACTGATTTGATGATAATGTCAAGTTCAAATCTTAAAAGGCCATTTAATAATGTACAGAAATATTTTTTTCTTGGAGCACTGAATTTTGACCTCATCTAGTAATGCTTGTGAACTATTTTAACTGTTGATTTTCAGTCAGTTTTATTAATTTGTTAATTATATAATTCATCCATGTACTTTGATACCTATATATCCACCTGCACAGTCATCTGTTTATTAATTGATCACCATTTATTTTTAAACCCCATAGTAATGTAGATGCTGGAGAAATAGCACTTAACAATAAATCACACAATATCTTTCCACAAATCCAGTCCTACAAAGGATAATAGAAGAAAGACTCCAACACAAGGAGGGAAATTATATCCTAGAAAAAGCAAGAAAGTAATCTTCTTTCAACAAACCCAAAAGAAGATAGCCACACAAACATAATTCAACCTCTAATAACAAAAAAAACAGGAAGTAACAATCAATTTTCCTTAATATCTCGTGAAGTCAATGGTTACAATTTCCCAAAAAAAGATATAAACTAATTGGACTAGATATGTAAACAAGACCCAGCATTTAGCTGCATATAGGAAATGTACTTCAGTGACAAAGACAAACACTACTTCAGAGTAAAAAGGCTGGAAAACAATTTTCCAAGCAAATGGTCCCAAGAAATAACCTGGAGTAGCCATTCTAATATCAAAGAAAATTGACATTCAACCTAAATTTATCGGAAAAGATAAGGAAAGACACTTTATATTCATCAGCAGAAAAAAAATCTACCAAGATGAACTTCAATTCTGAATATCTATGCTCAAAATGCAAAGGCACCCACATATATAAAAGAAACTTTACTAAAGATCAAATCATACATTGTACATCACACAATAATTGCAGAAGACTTCAATACTTCATCTCATCAATGGACAGATCATGAAAAAAGAAATTAAACACAGACACAGTGAAATTGAGAGAGGTTATGAACCAAATGGATTTCACAGATATCTATAGACCATTTCCCCCTAAAACAAAACAATATACCTTCTTCTCAGCACCTTATGATACCTTCTAAAAAATTGACCATGTAATTGCTCACAAAACAGGGAACAACAGATACAGGAAAATTGGAGTAATCCCATGCATCCTCCTAACAGATCACCACAGACTAAGACTGGTCTTCAATAACAACAAAACCAATGGAAAGCCCACATAAACATGGAAACTGAACAACATTCTACTCAATGATAATGTGGTAAGGGAAGAAATAAAGAAAGAAATTAGATACTTTTTAGAATTTAATGAAAATGAAGGCACATCATATCAAAACTTTCGGGACACAATGAAAGCAGTGCTAAGAGGAAATCTCATAGCTCTAAATACTTACAAAAAAAATTGTAGAGAGCATACACTAGCAGTGTGACAGCACAACTGAAATCTCTAGAACAAAAAGAAGCAATACACACAAGAGAAGTAGAAAAGAGGAAGTAATCAAACTCAGGGCTGAAATCATCCAAGTAGAAACAAAAAGAACTATACAAAGTATCAACAAAATCCTGAGCTAGTTCTTTGAGAAAAGCAACAAGATAGATAAACCCTTAGCTGCACTAAACAGAAGGCAAAGAGACAGTATCCAAATTAATAAAATCAGAAGTGAAAAGGGAGACATAACAGAAGCCAAGGAAATTCAAAAAATCATCATATCCTACTTTAAAAACCTACACTCAAAAAAAAAAAAAAAAAAGACTGGAAAATCTGAATGAAACAGACAATTTTCTAGAAAGATACCAGGTACCAAAGTTTAATCAGGATCAAATAAACTATCTATACAGTCCCATAACCCCTAAAGAAATAGCAGTTGTCATTAAAAGTCTCCCCAATAAAAAAAGATCAGAACCTGGTGGTTTTAGTACAATATTCTATAATAACTTCCAAGAAGACCTAATACCAACTCTCTTGAAACTATTCCACAAATCAGAAACAGAAGGAACACTACCCTTTATGGAGTCACAATTATGCTCATACATAAAATATACAAAGACTCAACAAAGAAAGAGGACTTCAATTCAATCTCCCTTATGAATATTGATGCAAAAGAACTAAAAAATATTCTTAAAAACCAAATACAAGAATGCACCAAAACATCATACATCATGATCAAGTAGGCTTTATCCCAGAAATGCATGGATGTTTCACTATACAAAATCCATCAATGTGATCCACTAAATAAACAAACTCAAAGAGAAAAAAAAACACATGATCCTCTCACTAGATGCTGAGAAAGCATTTGACAAAATTCAACACCCCTTCATGGTAAAAGTACTGGAAATATCAGGAATTCAAGGTCCATACCTAAACATAGTAAAAGCAATATACAGCAAGCCAGTAGCCAACATCAAACTAAATGGAGAGAAACTGGAAGCAATTCCACTAAGATCAGGGACTAGACAAGGCTTCCCACTATCTCCCTACCTAGTCAATATATTACTTCATGTCCAAACTAGAGCAATTATGCAATAGGTCAAAGGGATAAAATTTGGAAAGGAAGAAGAAAAAAATCACTTTTTGAAGACGATATGTTAGTATACTTAAGTGACCCCAAAACTTCCACCAGAGAACTTCTAAACCTGATAAACAGCTTCAGCAAAGAGGCTGGATAAAAATTACACAAACACATCAGTAGCCTTCCTCTACTTAAAGAATAAACAGGCTGAGAAAAAAATTAGGGAAAGGACATCCTTCACAATCTTCACAAATGATATAAAATACCTCGGTGTGAATCTATCCAAGAAAGTGAAACATCTGTGTGACAAGAACTTCAAGTCCCTGAAGAAAGAAATTGAAGAAGACCTCAGAAGATGGAGAGATCTCCCATGCTCCTGGATTGTCAGGATTAATATAGTAAAAACAGCCATCATTCCAAAAGCAATCTACAGATTCAATACAATCCCCGGAAAAATCTGAACTCAATTCTTCACAGAGATAGAAAGAGCAATTTGCAAATTCATTTGGAATAACAAAAACACCAGGATAGTGAGAACTATTCTCAACAATAAAATAACTTCTAGGGGAATCATCATCCCTGACCTCAAGCTGTACAACAGAGCAATAGTGAAATAAACTGCAAGGTATTGGAACAGAAAGGCAGGAAGATCAATGGAATAGAATAGAAGACTCAGAAATGAACCCACACACCTATGGTCACTTGATCTTTGACAAAGGAGCTAAACCCATCCAGTGGAAAAAGAACAGCCTTTTCAACAGATGGTAATGGTTCAACTGGAGGTCAGTATGTAGAAGGATGCAAATCAATCCATTCTTATCTCCTTGTACAAAGCTCAAGTCCAAGTAGATAAAGGACCTTCACATAAAACCAGATACACTGAAACTTATAGAAGAGAAGGTGGAGAAGAACCTCAAATAGTTGGGCACAGGAGAGATATTCCTGGACAGAACACTAGTGGCTTATGCTCTAAGATCAAGAATTGACAAAGGGGACCTCATAAAATTGCAAAGCTTCTGTAAGGCAAAGGGCACTGTTGATAGAAAAAAAACTTGCAACCAACAGATTGGGAAAACATCTTTACCAATCCTACATCTGATAGAAGGCTCATATCTAAAGTATACAAAGAACTCAAAATATTAAACTTCAGACAATCAAATAACCCTACTAAAAGATGGAGTACAGAGCCAAACAAAGAATTCTCAACTGAGAAAACTCAAATGGCTGAGAAGCAGCTAAAGAAATGTTCAACATCCTTAGTCATCAGGGAAATGCAAATCAAAACAACCCTGAGATTCTACCTCACACCAGTCAGAACAGCTAAGATCAAAAACTCAGGGGATAGCAGATGCTGGTGAGGATGTTGAGAAAGAGGAACATTCCTCCATTGTTGCTGGGATTGCAAGCAGATACAACTACTCTGGAAATCAGTCTGGTGGTTCCTCAGAAAATTGAACATAGCATTACCTGAGGACCCAGCTATACCACTCCTGGGCACATTCCCAAAAGTTGCTCCACTATGTTTCTTAGCAGCCTTATTTATAATAGTCAGAAGCTGGAAAGATCTCAAATGTCTTTCAACAGAGGAATGGATACTGAAAATATGCTACATTTATACAATGGAGTACTACTCAGTTATTAAAAATAATGAATTCATGAAATTCTTAGGCAAATGGATGGACCTAGAAATTATCATCCTGAGGTAACCCAATCATAAAAGAACACACATGGTATGTACTCACAGATAAGTGGATATTAGACCAAAAGCTCACAATAACTAAGATACAACTCACAGACCACGTGAAGCTCAAGAAGGAAGACCAAAGTGTGGGTGCTTCCGTCCTTCTTAGTAAGAGTAACAAAATACTCATGGAAGCAAGTAAGGAGACAAAGTGTGGAGCAAAGCCTGGAGCAGAGGCTGTCTGGAGACTGCCCTACCTGGGGATCCATCCCATGTGCAGTCACTAAATGCAGACACTGTTGTGGATACCAAAAAGTGCATGCTGTCTGGAGTCTGATATACTGGTCTCTTGAAAACGTCTCCCAGAGGCGAATGCTTGCAGCTAACCATTGAACTGATCATGGTTAGAGAGAAGACTGAAGGAGCTGAATGGGCTTGCAGCCCTGTTGGAAGAGGTACAATACCAACAAACCAGAGCTCCCAGCGTCTAAACCTCCAGCCTGTGAAAATGCTTGGAGGGACCCAGGGCTCCAGCTGTATATATATTGGAGGATGGCCTTGTCAGGCTTTGGTGAGAGAGGAGGTCCTTGGTCCCGTGAAGGCTGGATGCCCCTGTGTGGGGGAATTTGATGGCAGGGATGGGGGAGTATGTCAATGGGTGTGGGCATACCCTCATAGAAGTAAAAGGAGGGAGATGGGATAAGGAGTTTCTGGGTGGGAAATTTGGAAAGGAAATAACATCTGAAATGTAAATAAGTATAATATTCGATTAAAAAATAAAATAAAGTAAAATAAAATAAAATGAAGTTTTTTTTTTAACTAGGTTACTGGGTATCTTGATATTTAACCATGAGGATGGCTATTATTGCATGGGACTAAGCCTAGTGCTGTGGAGGTGGGGCAGGCCTAGGGGCCAGGCCTAGAGCTGTGGAGGCTAAGGATGTTGGCAGGTGGAGGCAGAGGCCAAACCAACATGGGGATCCAGCACGCACCACTGAGGCTGCCTGGTGGTCCTGGTATTAGTGCTGGAACTTGGCGTCTAAGCTGGGCACCAAGCTGGATGCATTGCTTTTAATACCCCCCTGCTGCAGTCATCCATCATGAGAAATTTGGATCCATTCTATAAATACCGGGATGGCTCAAAACAAATCAACAAATGCACTTCATCATATAAGCTGACCTCACTAACAGAAATAACATGGTACTCTCAACAAACACAAAAAAATGATAAAAATTAATACTCTCCCAAACTTTTGATTCACTAGGAACAGGTATGCCTCAATGTAGTGGGAGATATTTAAATCTCCAACCCAAACATGACCTGTCAATGAAAGCACAACTCAGTTATTATGAATATATTCTGTAAGTCTAGGTTGGGCAGATACCCCTACACTACTCTGTTCCCCAGCTATGACACCCTTATAACTTGAGGGTTTTCCAGACCTTGCGTTTGTCTTTCTACCTCCTGCTTCAAGTTGTCCTCTCTCTCTCCTCTCCCCAGTCGTCTTCTCCATCATCTTCCTCTTTCATTGTCTTCCTCCAGTCCTCCCTCTCTTTTTTCCTCAGCCTTTATTTCTCCACCTCCTCTTCCTCTGCCCAATCACTGGCTTCAGCCTTTATTTTACAAATTAAGATGGGCAGAAGGTTCCCTAGAAATCACCTGTGTAATGACTCACACCTCCTCTGCAGTTCTTCACAGGAAAGGGGAATTAGTATCAAAATAGAAGGCTGGGCTATCCACAACACTTCCCTTTTTCTGTCCAATTAAAAGACTTTTTTCCCTAGATAGAAATTGAACACAACTATATTACCATATTATAATTATTAAAGTACAATATAGACCTAACACCCACTCTATCATTTTTGTTAACTAAATTGAACCTCTGTAATCTTTCCTATCTAAAAGACTTAGTTCTTAACCTGGCTTTTTTTCTGGCTTTGGAATGAATGTCAGATGAAAATCATCCTCTCAAATCTTTTCTCTCAAAGTAAATAGCTGGGATTGGCTATAAGACTATAAGTCTTCAACCCCTTCAGAAATCCAGAATGACTGAATTAACTGAAATTATGGGAAGCACAAAGCATAGCTTCTAAAACTTTGCCAATTTATAGAGACCGCTGAACACCTGGACAGTCCCTATACTACAAAACATTGGAGCATCAGATCTTCAGCCTTCTGGCCCAGGATCATCTGACAGACCTAGTAATGCAGAAATATTTAGGGCTGATTACTCTGTCTTGGCAGATATAATCAGTCGACTATTCTGCAAGTGATTTCCTGCACAGTGATTTGTAGATGAAAAGAGGCAGTTCTTGCCTAGTGGCTGAATCACCACAACTGGAATAACTCTAAAGATGCTCAATTTCTTCTTAGAATCCAATACAGGGAAGCTCTCAGGAGCAGACAGGTCTCAATCAAGGTGAACATTAATACAGAAATGTTTGTAACGTCAATTCTATGGACTTCTGATGATTTTGAAAACCAACTATCCTCAGCTATTTCTAATTAACATCTAGAAAACACCCTATCAGTAAACTCAGAGCCATGAATTTGCTATAGTCCCTTAACTTACAGGCTGACCGTATCAAATCAATTAATAATATTAAAGAAGGACTGGGTCTAAGCCTTATATTTCTAAATGTGTTATATAGGCACAATGCCCATGAGAGTAACAATATTAAAGCACAGGGAATTTGGGTGCCGACTCTTCATTAACT
This sequence comes from Rhabdomys pumilio, assembly GCA_030674055.1. NCBI lineage: Eukaryota > Metazoa > Chordata > Mammalia > Rodentia > Muridae > Rhabdomys > Rhabdomys pumilio. The sequence goes on from JANHMN010000005.1 coordinate 23,927,412, forward strand.
TCTTCAGACTGATTATGGGCATTGAGATATTAGAAGAGGGACAGGGAAAGAGTAAATTGATAAGTCTCTGACACTGTGTCTTCACTGCATTTTGCTGGAATTCCAGGACATCAGAGGTTCAAGCAGGTCTGCTCAGCTTGCTTGATGAGTAGATAAACCAAGGCTGTGTATTCTGCAATATACAATTCTCAAAACAAATTTTAGTATCAAGATAATTTTTGTTTTAATTTTTTAATCTAGTCTCCTAGTGGCATGCCTCTATCATTTCTAATTCATATAATTCTGGAAGGTAGAAAAAATATCTTAATTGTCTCTTCTGAAAACACACAGACAAAACCTTTTTCCCTAAAAAGAATATTCTTGGGCCAGTAACCAGAAAAGCCTTTATCTTGACCTCTTTCCCAGAGGAACAATATAACCACAAAACTGAAAATCACACCCATCTTCCTTCCCTATTTTGCCAAGCAGGAAATGAACCCAGAATTTTCGTGGGGCCCAAGTTAGACAGAACCCGAATCTCCTGTGAGGCAGTATTATGACTTTATATCATCTGAACACACCCGATTTACACTATCTTTTTGTTTGGCCCTCTGCCTAGAACAGTTTTTTATTCATCCCATCTATGTGTTTGGCTTTGTACTCCAGTGCAGCTTCCACTTTGTACTCTTTACTCTAGAGTCAGTGACAATTTTCTCTAAGTCAATCCTTGCCAAACTATTCATCACATAAAGCCCAAAAGACATTCATTGTGTTTCTCACCTTCAAGTATCAAAAGGTTATATATCTCATCTTTAAATCAAAGACTTACCTGGTCCGGAGCCCTCAGTTAACTGCTTCCACCTGAAAACTATTAGGCAGATACCTTCCAGGATCACCTGTTCCTCCCTTCTGTTTTCACAGGGCACAGATCTATTCCAGCTCCATGTCGAGTGCTGTTCACAACTCTAGCCACAGCTCTCCCTTTGGGGGTTGGGGAAGGAAGCCTTTCTGTCACTCTGTAGGACCTCCAGACCCACTCAGCTGTCTATGGGGTTTTTACCTGAGGTTAGTTGAGTTCTAATCAATACACTGGGCACCAATTTGTAATGGGAGATATTTAAGTCTCCAACCCAAATATGACCAGTCAATGAAAGCACAACTCAGTAATTATGAATATATTCTGTAAGCCTAGATTGGGCAGATATCCCTACACTACTCTGTTCCTCAACTCTAAGACCCTTATAACTTGAGGGGCTTTCAGACCCTGCATTTGTCATTTGTCCTTCTACTTCCTGCTTCCAGCAGACCTCCTCCCTCCCTTCTCTCTCCAGCCTTTATTTCTCCACCGCCCCTTCCTCTGCCCAATCACTGGCTTCAGCCTTTATTTTACAAATTAAGATGGGCAGAAGGTTCACTAGAAATCGCCTGTGTAATGATTCACACCTCCTCTGTAGTTCTTCACAGGAAAGGGGAATTACTATCAAAATACAAGGCCAGGGCTATCCACACCTCAGTATTATCCTAAATGGAAAATTATTGTGAGCATTCTCTCTAAAATGATGCACATGACAAAGGTGCCCATTCTCTTTATGACTATTCAATACTATACTATATTATCCTTTAAATTTACAATTTGAGTCTATTAGTTAAAAACAATCAGAAAATTCTAGACAATGTTTTCCAGCATATGTTTTCAAAATCATCAGTATCATCAAAATCAAGGTAAGACTCTATGAATTTATCACAGTCCTGGGGAGTATTAAGCATACAGGTAAACTGTTTCTTTTTGTAGTATTTAAGACTGATCATATATAATCATTATAAATATACTTCTTGCAGTTCTGCAGGCTACTAAATCTGAAACCATATCTTCTCAATAGTATTGATGTTATGTGAACATTCTAAAAGATGGTACATTATTGACTTTTATGATACTGAGAAATGTTATATTCTAATGAAACAGAATAGATGAAAAGGAAAGAGGATTTTTGCTTCAGGCTTTAGCTATATTATGAATCCACTAACAATAAATAAGTAAACCTTCCCTATAATATAAAGACCTTCCAGGTTTACACCTTCTCATATTATTAAATTGAAACTCAACATTTAACATGAGTTTTGGTATAGATATCATTAATCAAAGGATAATAACAACAAACACTGTGTTATTACATAGAGAGTTTTCTAGAACAGAAAAATTACATAAAGGTGAAGTTCATCCTACATCAATAGTTTAGTTAAAAATCATACCGTATCATTTTTAGTTAAATGTAGTTAACTATTACAGATAGCAATGATGAAAATAAAACAATTCACTATTACTGAGATAATATTTTTTATTAATCAGAGTTGAGAATAAAAGTAAAACCAATATTTTTTTAAAGAAATGAAAGAGTTATGGGAACTGAAATATTCAATATCTGCATGTAGCAAGGCCAGTTTCCCAGAAAAATGGAATGTATAGTTCCATTATGAATTTGAAGGCAGAAACACACCAGTATCTAAGTTCAATTCATCTAAGCAAGAAGGATATCCCTTTTTCTTATGGAAGGGCCAATATTTTTGTTGTTAACCTTCAATTAATTGAATGGAGTTTTCTCATATTTGAAGGGACAATTTGTTTGACTCAGTCTATAAATTTAATTAATCATTCTAGGAAAATGCTTACAGGTATATGCACAATAATATTTGCCCAAATATATGGGCACTTAATGACCCAATGCAGTTGACACATAAAATTAACAACCACTTTTTTGTATTAAATCTTATCTTTTCTCTACATCTAAGTTTATTCCAAGTTAAAAAAAATCATATAAAATATATCAAGTGTTTTAGTTATGGTAAAATAGAAGTTAGATTGGATGACTTCTATAAATCCTAATTGGGTATAAATTTAACACAGATTTATATAAAATTACACTTCTATTGCCTCAAATTCTTCCAGAGCAAGATTCCATTGCATTAATTATTGTATATTTAATATACTGTATATTCTTGATAAAGATAATATTTAAGTGTACATCACAAATGCAATGAGAAATGTTACTAAAATAAATTTCTCTAGAAATGCTTTCACTTTTGCTCTGGTAAAATACAGTTTCTGGTGGAGGCTACTTGAAGGACTAATAAACTTACCATTTATATATCAAGTGCAACAATATGAGTAGTAGCTGCAAATCACTCATGGGCATCATCTAGCATATAGAGGCTGTTCAAACTGTGCTTTCATGTTTTATGATGTCAGTAAGGACCTTCTCGGTGAATGATTATAACCTTGTGTTTATTCATCATCCCTGTTTTATCTTATAAAGCAATTGCCATGCCACATTGTAAATTTGACATTCTTATTTGGAATTTGGAAAGCATATAACTGAGAATCTGGGAATTGTATAATTCTCATTGTAATGTAATCTTATCATAAAGGACAGTCTTTAAAATTTCCTGCACATTAGTTCAGAGGCATATACATATGAAGTCTACTTGAGAGAAAGTGATATGTACTTTGAGCTTCAGTGTAAAATTTTCAAGAAAGTTCAGCTTCTCTCTTGTTTGAGATTTTTAACAAGAAAAATGTTAAATGAATATTCACAAAACTACAGAATATAAATTATTGAACTCTGAGAAGAGTGTACATCTAATGTAAATTGTTAAAATGCCAGTTTTCAAAAGAAAATAACATATCTTGATTACCAGTAACTTTGAGTGTACAAAATTATAGGGTTCAATCCACAATGTTTATATAGCAATGGTATAAAAACCTTTACTCCTGAGGTATAGCTACAGTTAAGCTTCTAAACCCAAGTTAGAATAAAGCTGAAAAAGGACACTGGAAAAAAAAGTCAATGAATGTAGTAATAAAGTATCAAGCTGAGACAGGAGAGGGTAGAGCACAGTTGCTCAAGATTATTTTCACCATGGTTTGTCAAGAAATAATAAACCAAAACTCAAAACACTTTTGGTAGTAGGAGTATAGTTAGGTAACTGAAGACAGATTCTGAATCCAATTGCACAAGTATGGAAACTTAAAAGTTCAATTTTATATACACAATGTTACCTAGATTATTGTTGTAGAAATGCTAATTTTGTGCTTCTACCCCTGTTTTAAGTGATAGAAACTCTTGGAGTAACCTCAATGCGTTTGCTCCTGAAAAGACGCTTTCCTCAGACTCCAGTCCCATTTCAAAGAATTGGGATACTATTACCATATGTGAAGGTGTCTGTTAGCAAGTCTAGTCATTTAAACAACACTAACCTAAGCATTTCTATGAAGAAATTCTGCAGATATGACTAATCTCCTAAGTATGCTGACTCTAAATGAAGTCAGTGGGTGAATCTCTGTTAATCAATCAAAGTCCTTAACAATAAAATGTAATGTCTCTCAAAAAGAAAAAAACCTTTTGTCTCACAACTCCAATGATCCATCTCTACCTGAATTTCCAATTTGTGTAATGTAATGATGTAATGAAAACATCTGTTTTCATATTGCCAGTTCCTATAGCTACATGTACAATTATTTAAAAACCCATTATACCTAAACTACAGATGTAACTCATTTGTAGGATGTGGGCCTAGTATACACAAGATCATACTTTCAGTACTTTACACAGGAAAAAGTAAATCATACATACATGTGTGCTTGCATAAACACAAAATAGATATAGACATAGTTAGATATAATGTTTTTATTTAAAGATAATAAAATAGAATATTTATAATCACTCATTTTTTTTCAAAATGCTATACACTGAACTAATGACATGGCTGAAAATTTTAAAAACTGATATTATAAATAATTTTTTCTGATTTTTCCATAATTATTGTCAGTAACTGAATAGTTCTTGTCTTATTCACAAACAGAAGTATGAATGGTGTATCAGGGGAGTTCTTCAGAGAAACTGAGCCAAAATGAAATATACTCCATACCTATATCTGTCTCTAAGACTATATACTAAATCATCCATATGTAATATATATGTGTGTGTATCTACATATACCCATATATGTATACACATATAGATATTCATAAACTAATAGATGCAGTTAAATACTTCTATGTCATACACACACACACACACACACACACACACACACACACACACACACGAGTATATAATCTATTTCCTTTGCTTAGTTCCTCTGGAGAACCTTGACTAATATAACATCCTCATTTCTTAGGTATTAAATAAAGTTAGAGCTATGAGATAATCACAGTAATGGATACACAGTAAGAAAACTTATATAAAATAATCTTTTGCTTGTACTCTTTAGCTTTGTCATCAGTTTGGAGGATAGCTGATCGATGAACTTTCGAAGGCCAATTTTGAAAGTGCATGAAGTGGAAAAGTGTTAATTTAACATATCCTGTTTTTCATTAGAATGAAGGATAGAAGTGTTTTATAGACAGACAAGTCTGGTCAATGTTTAAAAGAGCCTTTCCTCTGAAAGTCAAGTGCTGTAAAGTGAGTAGAAATGTAAATTCTCAGAAATGTCTTTAAGTTCCTCAAGATATATATGCTTTTGATATAACATTGCATTCTATTCGTGGCAGCATTACACAATAGACCTTTCTGTGATGATTGATTTCTGGCTATGAAGCATGTGAAATGCTAGCACAGTGGAAAAAATGAATTTAAATTTTATCCATTTTTGATTAATTGTAAGCAGAAGTCCCTGCATATTACTGTAGCAACCATAGTGAACAGCATGAAAATTATTACATATTTTAAATGAAAATCTTAACTGTAAGTAAAAAAATAAATACATATAAACTTCATGTAAATTGAAAAATATGTGTGGTACATGCCACCCTTTTTAGAACAACTTAAATGTAAATTGTTATGATTCTAGTCTCTGGAGTTAGTCTGGTAATCATGTATCACTTGAAAAATATTTCATTCACAAGGTTAAGATTTTGCATGACATGTCCAATTTGAGATAAGAAGTAGATTTTGTATTGTATGGATACTTTCCTTTGTCATTTATTTGTATGACATTATTATCTCTAAAGATAGGTCCTTTGTGCATATATACAAAGTTTACTTTTTTGTTTGAGTTGAACTAAACATTAATTTCAAATAATTTTAAGTCTTAAGTAAATGCAGTTTCAATACACTATCTTGCCAGAAATTATAATAATGTCTTATCTAGTTTTGACAAAAACTGTATGAATATAATGATTTCAAATTAAATATAATTACTATTATGGCAACCTGAGTATTCTGGTTAACACAAAATAATAAACATTTATTTGGACTAGGCATAATGTGACAGGCGTGTTATGATTAGTCATACTCCAAAGGGTGAGATTTTTCACTAAGCACATCAAAACACAGCTTACAAAATAAAGCTTGGGCCCATGAGTTCAGCTATAAACTCTTTTCTTTTATGTTCATACTTGGAAATTAGTGCCCCAGATTAGTCATATTGGCACAGTGGGGCTGTGGAACATTATAAAGAAAAGTTACCCTCAAAGTTTGCTTACATAAGTACAACTGGAGACTAACCCATAGAGGTACATTTACAGAAAATATGATGATATTCATAACCCGAGGCCCTAGCACATATGCAGTGGAGGCCTTAACATGTATGGCCTTAATAGTAGAAAATGCACTTAATCCATGAAAGACTTGATGCACCAGGGTGAGAACATAAAGGGGGGATTCCCTCTCAGAGGCAAGGGGAAGGGGTATGGTTTAGGAACTCTGCAAGGAGGCACTGGAGGACAGTATTTGGGATGTAAATAAATAATTAATTTTAAAAAGTGTATTGCACTTCCTTTTAGCATGTTTTGTTTAGCAAAACTTGCATCAATAAAAGTGAGGTTATGAATCTAGTGTATTGTTGTGACTTAAGGATGTGTGGTCGTGACAATATGATAACTCCTATGCTCATTCTTCCTGACAAGTGATTAGCAAAGCCACTTAATTGGACAAATTAAATGAAGTGTTTTCCTATTATATCAAAGCTTCGAGCTTGATTACAACTTTAGTTTACATGAGGCAAAATTTTCCTGCCACAATTCCATGTTTTTCCATTTCATGTGACTTTTATCAGCAATGTTTTACACTGATTCACATTGAATGTTCATGAGGAGGGGTGCATTCTTAAACATTTCCAAAATGAGTTCTTTGTGCTTCTTCTCAATTAGCCTTTATAGACACTTTGATCTTTCAAGATAAAGACTTGATCAATGACTTGATTAACCTCATAGTCTAATCCTTCTATAAACTATAAACCTTTCTTGATGACAAAGGAAAATTCACCCTTGAATGATATTAGATGACTTTCTCGACTAATGTGAAATATTTCATTGGTGTCAGTTCAAAATATGGCACAGGAATTAGGCCTGACCTTACTTAAACTCAAATTGATTTCATCTAAAGTTGTTGGTTAAAATCTTCCAAATTAGACCTTTGTTATTTATTTCTGTTATGGTAAAACTTACATAATCAAGTATTTCACCTACCTTTAAAAATTATTTTTAATTTTTGGATTTTGATTTTTTTGAGACAAGATTTCCCTGTGTAGCCTTAACTATCCTAGAACTCAGTCTGTAGACCAGATTGACTTCAAACTCAGAATCTCTTCCTTCTGCCTCCAAAATCCTGGAAATAAAATGGCATGTGTCACCATGGTTGGGCTTTCACTGCCTTTTTACATAACATTCCTTGTTTCAATTGGGAATAGAACAGAACAGGTTGAGCAAATGGTACTGTTGGAACTAAAAAGCATTAGCTTTTATATGCTTTTTACCTTTTAGAAAATGACCATTTAATTTTTTAACTACTTAAGTTATTAACTACTTTGGGATGGAAACTTCTAAATACTTGACGATAATAGAGGAACCATTTTCTTTAAATTGCTGACAAAGTAATTTGTGACACAGGATTTTTCTTAATCTTTGCCACTAAACATGCTGAAACCCATTATATGTTTTTTTTGTTAGAAAATTTTATATCTACATATTTTGCTTTTATTTCAAAACATTTTATTTAGTACAAAGATAGCTTTTTAGGCCAAGTATAAAACCTAAAGCACAGGCTTATAAGGTGGGAGAAACCTCTACACTATAATAACTATAACTGATTACTAGTATATAGTATATTATTTATAAAAGTTGTTATTTTTAAAACTTCCTCTTTTTAAGTTTCTACCATCAACATGAAATTTATATAGTAAACTTTGTTGAATTTTAAGAAAATATTAACAAACGCAATATATTCACACTTTTCATCACATATTCAAATACCTTTCACTCAAAATAAACCTCTGAAATGTTTAAGCTGATTAAATAATAATATTCATGATTTTCCCTGTATGCAAAAGTTCTCATTGAATTTAAATTTTAGGTGGTGTCATAAACCATGGTTTTGAGAAGTAATTTTCATCTTGAATAGATATTTATTTTGTCAGTTTCTTGAATTATTTTTTAGAGGAGCAAAGAGCTAATGATGGCATCAGTCAAATAGAAGCAAGAGATCTGGCAAAACATAGTAAAGAACATAAAACTGACATTCTAACTCAGAGCCAAGTGCAGCTTAGCAGGCACTCTACCACCACCTTAGAAGTCTTGATAAAACAAACAGTTAATGTTATAATGTTCTTAGAGATATCAAATGAACAAACACTGATTATTAACTTGAAAGAAAGACTAAGGTATGATATCTTCTTTCTTAGTGTATTATAGCTGAAGCACAATACTTATGATATCTGAATGGGAATTTTTTTCTTGAATACAACAAATATACACAATAGATCATGATTAACTTTACTATATTGTTTATTTAAAAACTGAGTCACCCATTATAGAGATTCATGATATGAATACCGTCAATAAGATATTTTCTATATTATAGCACATATTTTTGCAAGATATATCTTGAGACAGGTTTTCCAATGAATCCCAAGTTGATCTGTATCTTTCTATAGAGAATAGGCTGGCCTTAGGCTCCCAATGATTCTCTAGACTTCTTCGGCCATAATTATTAAGAATAAATGTTACCTACAACATAGGATCCAAAAATTCATATTAAAATAAAAGGAGAAGGTAGTCTGTTCTATGTCTTAATAGTTCCTAAAAGATTTTTGACCATAAATAAATTATTAATGTGAAAAAGCTAATTATTTTTTATAATTATTATATTTAATCTCTTTTTACAGTCCAGTCATTATCCCTCTGACAGTTCCTCAATCCATTCCTCATCCCCTGTCTTCAAGACCATGTTCCTACATCCTCACACACCCCATACCCTGCTAAGCCTCACCATTTCCTGTGGCTTAAAGTCTCCCTAGGGTTAGGTGTGTCTTCTCTCATTGAGACCAGACAGGGCCGTCCTCTGCTGTATATGTGTTTGGGGCCTCAGACCAACTAGTGTATGCTGCCAGGTTTGTTGAGACTGCTGGTCTTCCCATGAGGTAGACCTTCCTCTCAACCTCTTCCAGCTTTTCCCCAATTCTACCATAAGGGTCCCCAACTTCAGACCATTGGTTTGATTTAACTATCTGCTTCTGTCTTAGTCAGCTGCTTGTTGGGCCTCTCAGAGAGCATTCATGCTAGGCTCCTGCCTGTAAGTCCATCATAGCATCAATAATAGTGTCAGGCCTTGAAGCCTCCCCATTAGATAGATCCCAATTTGGGTCTGAAACTGAACCTCCTTTCCCTCAGACTCTTCTCAATTTTTGTCCCTGCAGTTCTTTTAGACAAGAATAATTCTGAGTCAGAATCTTTGACTATGGGATTGCAACCCTATCCCTCCACTTGATGCCCTGTCTTTCTACTGGAGGTGGGCTATATAAGTTCTCTCTCCTAGGCAGTCAATATGTAGGAAAATAAAAAAAGATTCATATTTGTCACCTTGCACAAAGCTGAAGTCAAAGTGGATCAAAGATCTCAACATAAAACCAGATGCACTGAATCTAATAGAAGAGAAAGTGGGAAAGAGCCTCAAACTCGTGGGCACTGGAGAAATTTCGTAAACAGAATTGCAATGGCTCAGTCTCTAAGATCAAGAATTAATAAATTGGACCTCATGAAACTGCAAAGCCTCTGTAAGGCAAAGGGCACTGTCAATAGAGCAAATTGGCAACCTAAAGATTGGGAAAAATAGCTTCACTAACTCCACATTTAATAGAGGGCTAATATTCAAAATATATAAAGAACTCGAGAAGCTAACCTCCAGAAAACCAAACAACCCAATCAATAATTGGGGCATAGAACTAAGAAAATTCACAACAGAGGAATCTCAAATAGCTGAGAAACACTTTAAAAAAGTGTCAAAGTCCTTAGTGATCAGAGAATGCAAATCAAAATGACCCTGAGATTCCATCTTACACCAATCAAATGGCTAAGAGCAAAACCTCAGAGGACAGCACATGTTGACGAGGATGTGGAAAAAGGAACACTCCTCCATTGCTGGTGGGATTGCAAGCTGATACAATGATTCTGAAAATCAATCTGGAGGTTCTTCAGAAAATTAGAAATAGATCTACCTGAAGACCCAGCAATACCACTCTTGGGAATATACCCAAAAGATGCCCCACCATGCCACAGGGGCACATTTTTTACTATGTTCATAGTGGCCTTATTTGTGGTAGCCAGAAGCTAGAATGAACCCAGATGTCTGACAATGAAAGGATGAATACGGGAAATGTGGTTTATTTACACAGTGGAAAACTATTCAAATATTAAGGACGAGGACATCAAGAGTTTTGCTTGCAAATGAGGATGGCATTAGAAAATATCATCCTGAGTGAGGTTTCACAGACCCAAAGGACATGCATGGTATATACTCACTAATCAGTGGATATTAGCCAAAAATTGGTACAGAATACCCATGATACAACCCACAGAACTCAAGGGTCAACAGGCCCAAGTGAGGTGCTTCAGTTCTACTTGGGAGAAAGAAGAAAACAGAGGGCATAGGGAGGAAGGGAACTGGGTGGGAGAGGAGAATGAGAGGGGTAGGAGAAAAGGGGAACATGGTTAGGTATGGGGGAGCAGGAGTGAAGCCCTAAGGGCTAGCAGAATGAATAGGAATATACAATCTCTGGATGTGGGAGGCAGGGTGACCCTCTAGAGTATGCCAGAGACTTGGAGTGTGAGATAATCTCAAAACTCAAAGGAAGGGACTTCAGCTAAAAAAGCTAATTCTTGGTGAAAATTACAGCAAAGAAGTATGTTTGATATAACAGAAAGGCTGCCTTCATTACTTAACTGTAGGTCAAGCAAGCAGCAGGGATTATCAAAGTTTCCAACCATGGCTCCAATGAGCCTGTCTATGTGCTACAGATCTTCCCAACCTGTGAGTTCTCTAGAACTCCTGTGAGTTCACCTCTCTGGGCTGGCCCCTAACCTCCTTTCAGGCATCTCCAACATCTCTCTCCACCTCATGACTGTCATTGCATCAGTGTGAGGCTCTAAATGGTCGCTACTACCTCAGGGTATTTTCCTGAGATTCTGCAATAATAATAATAATAATAATAATAATAATAATAATAATAATAATAATAATAATAATAACAATAATAATAAAGAACACAGAACAGAACCATGGAAAATCCAGTCAGGCAGAGGGGAGGCTGCTGAGGGGCAGACTGCAAGGAGCCACTGGCTGCCCTCAACCTCGCCCTCACGCCCGCCCAGCTCTATGAATAGACAGATTCTGGGGATGGTGTTGCTTGTGTGTTTACATGAAATTCTTGCCCAGGACAGACCATCGACCCAAGAACTCGCAGAAACCTTAGGGGCTGGGTTTCTCTCCTTACTTGGAGAAAAGGAATCAGGCCATGGAATTCTTCTGTTTTTGTTAAACAGAATAGAAGAGCCTTTGCACTAAATTTGTAACTCACAGTGAACATAGGCTGTGATGGTTTGGATGCGTGTGCGTTGAGTATGCCATGGACTCTCATGCAGGACTTGGGACTTGTGCGGAAGCCTTGGGGTCAAGGAACATTTCAGTGTGTTTTTGCCCCATCTCCTCCTCCCTTACCCTGCTCATCGGACATGTCATCTTAATTCTCCTGTTGCCACCACCACCTTCAACTCAAGGGATGTACAGTTTGCAGTTGAATAAAAGTGAACAGAGGGATATTCTTTCTTGGTTGAACTTGCAGAAATTGGGGTGTGTATGTGTGTGTGTGTGTGTAACTTATATAATATATATATATATATATATATATATATATATATATATATATATATAT
>JANHMN010000005.1:23939601-23990236 GCA_030674055.1 Rhabdomys pumilio
TATATATATATATATATATATATATATATATATATATATATATATATTACTTATATCAAATTTCCCTGACATACATTTTTTAATCTGTGCCAAAAAAGTATTTTCAAGAAAATATTTTCTTACTCAGACTTTGTACCATCACTCATTTGTATAAGTGTACTTCTTTACTGCAAGTTTCCTGTTCCTGCATCGTGGAAGTGTTACATAGCACATATACAAAAGACCTGGCCACTCTACTCCGTCTTAAAGTGACTACCACCTTATTAATTTATGAAATAGTTTTTCTCAGGGCAATTTTGTTCTGTGTGTCCATTGGATTACAAATTTTATTAAAAAATACAATACAAAAAACATTTCATGATAATTAAATTCCAATGAATTCTGCCTTTTAAGCTTTTGACAACTTAATGACCAAGACAAATATCCAGCCAACATATATATAAATATAATATTTTCAAATACATGATCTCATTAGGTTTTTATGTTTAATGTGAAATTATTTATATATGTTCATTTATGGAAAAAATTTGGATGTGAATTTATTCATTAATGTAGTGTATGCTAAAATGCATGTTTCAGATATTTCCAGAGACAATATTTAGCTAAAATGATTTAAAAATATTTTGCAGAAGAGTTTACAAAAGTTACACAAACTATGTCTTTTCTCTGTTCATCAAATTGCATTTGGAATTAAACTTCATCAGCACAGGTTGTACTTAATCATACTATTCAAACATAATGACCTGGTTATATTTTTATGTTTTTAAATTTTCTATCATTTGAAATATACTATATTTAACACAAACTTATTGTTGAGACCATAATCTGTTTTATTATAAGCATCTTTCTTCAATCTTGGTATTAGATTTCCTTTTTCATTTCAATACCACATATGAACCAACTTCTCAGTGTCAATTGGAATATTTTTATTTTGTGTTTACTGTGAGTTCTGATTTTATCTTTGCATGCCATAATAAAAAGAGCAGAGAGGTTAATTTTGGCCTTTTATTAGATACATAGATAGTATGGGAAACTGTAATTTTATCACCATTGAATTAAAAGCAAATCCCCTTTGTGCTTTTACTTTTTTCCAAATTGATCCATTTTAACTTCTTATTCAAATTGTTCATGATATGTGAATTTCATAAGCTATGTTAAATCTTTTTGGATTCCCTTTGAACAGTATATGGCATAAACCATTAAATACAAAAGCTGAGAATTATGTACAATGAAAAAAAAAACCATGACCTAGCAGAAAGACCAACTACTTAGGATACTAAAATTAGTCTTTTCTTTAAAATAATATGGTATAAATCCCTTTTAACTCAAGATATTTGTGAAATGAACAAACAATATATTTGAAAACACCACATATAACAAACTATTAAAAGAAAAAACACTGTTTCATCACCTTTTAAGAATATTATAATTGGCAATTCAATAATATTTTTAATTAATTAATTTATTTATATTTGATATTTTATTTACACTTCAGATGCCATCCCCTTTCCCCATTTCTTCTCCCTAAAAAAACCCTATCCCACCCCCTCCTCCTTTTTGTTTTCATACAATTTTTTTTAAATGTTGATCAAAAACTTTATAAGTTTGGTAATGCTAAATAACAAGATTCTCATACAATCAGAAGTGTAACCCAATACCCAACCTAGATATACCTACTGTCTTTGTTGGAGGCACGTGAATATCTGCCTTCATGTTCCTCTCTCTCTCTCTCTCTCTCTCTCTCTCTCTCTCTCTCTCCCTCCCTCTTTCTCTCATCTCCTAGTTCCTCCTCTACTTCTCCTCCTCCTCTTTCTCTCCATATCCCTCCCACCTCCTACATATCACCCTTCCTGTTAAAATAAATTTTTTCTCTCAAAATACAATTAGAGAATAACTATATCAATTTGTGTCAGTAAGGTACAAGATAGATCTAAAACAGAGTCCATCATTTTGTTGACTAACCAGAACCTCTGTCATCTCTCCTAACTAAAAGACTTGGTTCTGAACCTGTTTACTTTCTTGGCTTTAGAATGAATGTTGGCTGAAAACCATCCTCTCAAATCTTTTCTCTCAAAGTAAAAAGCTAGGATTGGCTATGAGACTATAAGTCTTCAACCCCTTCAGAAATTCAGAATGCCAGAGTTGACTGAAATTATGGGAAGCACAAAACATAGCTTTTAAAACTTAGCCAATGTATAGAGAATGCTGAACACCTGGACAGTCCCTATACTACAAAACGTTGTAGCATCAGATCTTCAGCCTTTTGGCCCAGGATCATCTGACAGACTTGGTGATGCAGAATTATTAAGGGCTGATTACTCTGTCTTGGCAGATATAATCAATCGACTACTCCACAAGTGTGTCCTTTTATAGACAGTAATTTGTCTGTAGATGACAAGAGGCAATTCTTGCCTAGTAGTTATCTTACGACAACTGGAGTAACTCCAAAGATGCTCGATTTCTTCTTAGAATCCAAGACAGGAAGCTGTCAGGAGCAGACAGGTCTCTAATCAAAATGAACATTAATACAGAAATGTTTGTAACATCAATTCTGTGGACTTCTGACGTTTTGAAAACAAACTGTCCATGTAAGGCAATCTAAACTGTTGTCTGTTAACTCCTCTCAACTATTTCTAAATAAAAGATAGAAAACACCCTAACAATAAACTCAGAGCGAAGAATTTGCTATAGGCCCTTAACTCACAGGCTAACCATCTCAAAACAGTTTAAAAAGTTAAAGAAGTACTGAATCTAAGCCTTGTATTCCTAAATGTGTTATATAGGTACAGTGCCTATGAGAGTAACAATATTAATCTCACTTTTATATCAATAAGAAACTCATACCAATAAAAACCTTAAATTTGAAATCAAAGTAAATTTTGTACCATTTAAGAAATTATAACTTTATTTTAATAAAAATTGTACACATTTCTACCAATAGGTTATGGCTATGCAATAAATCCTAGCTATTCCTCCCTGTTCCAACAAAACCACTACTTTTCCCTAGAAAGACAGCCCAATATTAACCACCTCAGTCCCCAAGCCCAGAGAATAAGGGCACCGACACTCCATTAACTTCTTCAAGCTGATTATGGGTGTTGAGATATTAGAAGAGGGGCAGGGGGAAGAGTAAATTGATAAACCTCTGATGCTGTGTCTTCACTGCATTCAGCTGGAATTCCCGGACATCAGAGGTTTTAGCAGGTCTGCTCAGCTTGCTTGATGAGTAGATACACCAAGGCTATGTATTCTGCAATATTCAATTCTCAAAAATAAATTTTAGTATCAAGGTAATTTTTGTGTGAATTCTTTAATCTAGTCTTCTGGCAGCCTGCCTCTGTCATGTCTAATTCATATAATTAAGGATGTTTCTATGAGGGTGTTTTCCCACCATCCTCCCATTCCTGCCTCCCTACTTTCAAATTCCCTAATACTAAGGAATCCAAACTTTTAGACACCAAGGCCCTTCACTTCTACTGATGCCTAACCGCTTACTCCATCCACCCTCCTCCTATTACTTTGAGGGTGTGCTCCCACCATTCTCTCATTCCTGCCTCCCTGCTCTCGAATTCCCCAACACTAGGGAATCCAAAATTTCAGGCACATAGGCTGTCCACATCCACTGATGCCTGGCAAATCCACCCTCAACTACCAATCAAGTGGAGCCATGGGTCCCTCCCTTTGAGATCTCAGGCTGGAGATTTTAAAATGGCTACTCCAGCATGTTTCTTAGGACCATTTACCTGAAAAAAATGTTTTCTAGCCCTTTACTCTAAGGTAGAGTCTGTCTTTTTCACTAAGGTGGGTTTCCTGCATGCAGCAAAATGCTGGGTCCTATTTACATATCCGGTATGTTAGCCAATGTCTTTTAATTGGGAAATTGAGTCCACTGATATTAAGAAATATTAAGCAACAGTGATTGTTGCTTCCTATTATTTTTGTTATTAGAGGTGAAAATATCTTTGTGTGGCTATCTTCTTTTGAATTTGTTGGAAGAATATTATGTTCTTGTTCTGTCTAGGGTATAATTTCCCTCCTTGTATTGGAGCTTTCCAGCCATTATCCTTTGTAATGCTGGGTTTGTGGAAAGATATTGTGTAATTTTGATTTTGTCATGAAATATCTTGGTTTCTTCATCTATAGTAATTGAGAGTTTTGCTGGGTATAGTAGCCTGGGCTGGCATTTGTGTTCTATTAGGGTCTGTATGACATTTGTCCAGCATCTTCTAGGTTTTATAGTATCTGATGAGAAGTGTAGTGTAATTCTGATAGGTTTGTCTTTATATGTTACTTGGCCTTTTTCCCTTACTGAATTTAATATTCTTTCTTTGTTTTGTGCACTTGGTGTTTTGATTATTATGTGATGGGAGGTATTTTGTTTCTGGTCTAGTCTATTTGGTATTCTATAGGCTTCTTGTATATTTATGGACATCTTGTTCTTTAGATTAGGGAAGTTTTCTTCTATAATTTTGTTGAAGATAATTATTGGCCCTTTAAGTTGGGAATCTTCACTCTCATCTATACCTATTATTCTTAGGTTTGGTCTTCTCATTGTGTCCTGAATTTCCTGGATGTTTTGTGTTAAGAACTTTTTGCATTTTGTGTTTTCTTTGACAGTTGTTTCAATATTTTCTATGGTATTTTCTGCACCTGAGATTCTCTCTTCTATCTCTTGTATTCTGTTGGTGATGCTTGTGTCTATGACTCCTGATTTCTTTCCTAGGTTTACTATCTTCAGGGTAGTCTCCCTTTCTGATTACCTTATTATTTCTCCTTCCATTTTTATGTCCTGGATGGTTTCGTTCAATTCCTTCACCTGTTTGGTTGTATTCTCTTGTAATTCTTTAAGAAATTTTTGTGCTTCCTCTTTAAGGGCTTCTACCTGTTTACTTGTATTCTCCTCAAATTTTTGAAAGTGTTATTTATGTCCTTCTTAAAGTCCTCTATCATCACCATTAGAAGTGATTTTAAATCAGAATCTTACTTTCCTAGTGATATGGGGAATTCAGGACTTTCTTGTGTGGGAGAACTAGGTTCTAATGATGCCAAGTACCCTGGGTTGCTGATGCTTATGTTCTTGCACTTGCCTTTCACCATCTGAATCTTTTTAGTGCTGCCTGCCCTGTCTCTGACTGGAGCCTGTCTTTTCTATTATCTTGGTTGTATCAGATCTATGTGGGGTGGATGTTACTCCTGGGTTAGAGCTGGGGCCAAGATCTGTTCAGTGCTCAGGTGCAGACAGGAAGGAACCAGTGCCCCAGGCCAGGAGTGACTTCCTGGGACCTAGTGGGTTCCAGTTACTTTCTGTTTGGGGCGGGTGTTTCTGTCTCCTTACCTTAGATACTGCCCGGGTTAGAGTTCCTGGGAGGCCTGCTTCCTCTGGGTTTTGTGAGATTGAGGGTAGAGCTGCTGCCCCTGGATCTGTTCATTACTCGGGCCCAGACTCAGTAATAAATTCTTAATTAAAAAAATATGTCCACCAATCACATGGAAAAATGGCAGTATGTAAATATGTCTAATGTAGCTTAAAATGTTATCATAAGTCTTGAGAACAATATAAAGCAAGGTGTAATTTTCATTTATGTGAAATTTATATATTAGTATTTTGTATATTTGAAATATCATTCAACAATCCAGTGTTCTTCATGCCAGAACTAAGGGACTCAGTTTGTTTACCTTTAAATTAGATAAATTTAATTATGTACTCTTCATATTTCTCTCTAGATAATAATTTGTATAATTTTATAGGTTTTCTGAGTTGTTTACAACAAATAATCTCACAGTATATTTTCATGTTGTCCTAACCTAATATCATTAACTTCATTATTTATGGATCTAATTATGACAAAATCAGTGTTCTAATTATTTTGTATCATTTATAATAAGATATTTTTCTGATGCACATCAAAATTATAGCATGATAATGGTATCATAAAAGGATAAATTCAGTGATATAACTGAGGAAACAGACTAACAAACACTAATGTTAAAACTAAACACAGAATGGATAAGATAAATATGATCTGTGAAACTGATAGAAATGATTGCTCTGAATGTGAGTATAGAAACCCAGGAAGGATGATTAAGAGTCAATTTAGAGACATTTTAATAACATATAGAATGACATGAAAATGTAAATGAAATGTCAGAAAAAAATCAACGCATGAGATTGGAGAAATGGCTTAGCTGTTAAAAGCACTGGGTATTTTTGCAGAAGAACTGGGTTAGATTCGCAGCACCCAATCACAGTTGAAAACCATCTCTTAATTCCAACAGGAAAGAATCTAACACCTTCTTCTGGCATCCATAGGAGCCAGGTTCACAGACATACATGAAGGCAAAACACCCATATAAATAAAATAAGACTAAATGAATTCATTTTAAAATCAATATACTTACATCTACTAATGCCATTGAAATTGTGGGAAAATTAAATCACCCTTTCTTTTGGCAGTCTTAATGATGTTTCAGCATTATAAAGGAGAATAAGTGATCAATAATATAATACTTTCACTATATATTCACAAAGTCTTGGATAATAATCACTTAGACAGACAGGTTAAGTTGGTAGTTGGGTAATGTTGTTGAACACTGATACCTACCTCATTCACCTTGTTTTTATAAATTTCTGTTCCTTTCATGACGAATAGTTTTACTCCTTAATTTCAGTGAAATGTATGGGAACCTTCTTTTTATTAAACATAGTGTCAAAAACTTACCTTTTTTTCATTGATTATAGATTAAGTTATCACAAGACTTGATATATCTATATAAAACCTGTTATTTTTATTGAAATACTGACTGAACTATCAAAGACCTCATTATGTGTTAGAGAGGACATTTTTGGTATCACAGTAAACAAGGTAACTATAAAAACTTACTAGATATTTATTTCAACTGATTGAAACCATGCTAAGTATAGTGATTAAAATAGTAACATGTCAATATGGATATGCAAGTTTCAATCTTTATTTAACAACTTTTATGAGTAATTAAATTCGTGTATTTAAAATATATTTTTATCTTTAAAAATATATAATACCAAAAAATGTATGTTACATGTGAAACTTGATGATATTTATTCCTACTGTTATTACTGTTGGTTCTCTCACATCAAGTAAAAATAACCACAATAGCAGAAGTAACAATAACAATCTAATGGTCTCTCCTTTCCCTATTCCTTTAATGAGTACGAGGCTATTTTCAATAAGTGACATTATGTTAATTACAGAAGAACCAGTCCATGAAATACATTACTGAGACCATCACAAAGACTCTTTATTATACTTTATACAGGAATCATACTTTATGCAAGACAATGAAAAGCACAGATGAAAACAGAAGGAAACTGGATAATTAGTCCCTCCACACAGACTTTTGTGAAGAGGTGGTCAAAGATCAGCTCTTGACACATGTGAAAATGTTAATGCATTATGGGTTCTGATATTTTGCATTGCAAAAGATATTGCCATCACAAAATGCACATAAAGGAGAGAAAAAAAAGGAAGTGGGATAAAATAACTATGATGACAAAAGTAAGAACATGAATACACAATGGAAGATACTGACACCAATTGAAGAAAAGTTCACTAATTGTTAAATTAAGAGGACAGATATCAAATCAGAATCAGTTCCCCTAGGTAGGTATGTTGACATTCCTGCATATTTACCTAGTTTATTCTGGAGAAGGAAGTAAATCTTCTTCTAACTATATAGAACAAACTAAGTTTATAAGATAAATAAAAAAAATAAATACTCAAAAAGCGAGTCTTAAATGATGCTTGTAGTAAGATACTCTGATTAAAGGCTTATAAATTCTGACAGTTCTTTACTTTAGATGCTGAAATACACTAAAGCTTCCCATGAATCACTCAGCCTTTCATGCATCACTAAGCCATTTTCCTCTATTGCCTTTACCAAGTTGAAGACTCTTAACTAAAGCCAAAACAATGTACATTCCAATCTGAATCATGACAAAGTCTTCTTTGAAATGCAAAATAAATTTTATAATTAATTTAAAGGTTCCTGGTGTCATCTAAAAACCAGAATAAAAATAAGCCTGAAGTAGAAATGCCAGAGGAATTCAGAGGTCATGAGATTTACTCTTCTTTATCTTCATCATTTCTGATGAATTTAGGGAAACACCAGAAAAGCAAGTAGAAAGAGAATATTAAAAAAGTTTGCTTCTACTCCATTTCTTTAGTTCTCAAACCAATTGCAAATTAGTTTGTATGGTACTAGTTGAATGGTTCTTATTTATTTTTTATTGAAAATTAATTCTTTTTCCATGCAATAATCCTGACCACACTGTTTCCTCCCATCAGTCCTACCAGTCACCCTACAAACTTCCCTCCTCTCCTGCATCCATTTCTCCTTTCAGAAAAGAGAAAGCATCCAAGAAACAACAATGAAACATGACCAAACAAAATACAAAAGGACAAGGAAAATTCCCTCACACCTTTGCTGGATAAAGTAACTCAACATGAAGAAAAAAGTCCCAAAAGCAGGCAAATAAATCAGAGACACAGTTGCTTTCATAGTTAGAAGTCCCATAAAACCACCAAGCTAACACACACGGCATATATGCAAAGGACCTGATACAGACCCATGCATAGGCCCCAGTGCAAGTATAACAGAATAGGAACTGGGAATCACTTCCTTGACTTTTTTTAAAGACTATTTGTGTTTGGTTCTACCCAAGGCCTCTGTGCTTTTCAGCTTCCCATTCCTGGCAATCCAAGTTGTGTCAGGCACTGCTCTCCTGGAGTAGGCCTCAAATTAAATTGACATTAGTTGGTCACCTCTATAAGTTCTATGCCATCACTGTCTCAGCACATCCTGCAGGCAGGATAGATTGGAAGTTGAAGGTATTGTAGCTGAGTTGATATTCACGTTTCTTTATTGTAGCTTGCAGAGTACCTTCCCACACCAAAGAGACTAGAACATAGAGGTGAAGTTTCCACCCAGGCACCAGCTCTTTCTGTCCCACATTCAATGAGTTGTATGGCTATTGTTCGAAGATATGGGTCCCAATTCTATATTTATGAAGAGTAGCCCTCTGTCCTAGTATCTTCCTGGGTGGTTTAGGGATCTCCATGGAACCATCTGGGCCAACAATTCAACTTAATGAACTACATGGCTACAAGCGATGGACAGCTATAATTCCATTTCCCCCTTTAATAGGAGCACTCATATGGATCACCTTCATAGATTCCAGGAAGTTTCCACTATACTTGGTTTCCACAACACTGCCAAAATGCTCTTGAATTTTAGTCTTCTCTTTCCACATTTTCTCCCACCATCACATCCTCTCAACCTAATTGTTCCTGGTATCATGAACAGCTACCCCAAGTTGACTTGCAAAATGTATCCTATTTCTCCTTTTCAGTGACTTCAATGTATCTCTCCCTAGAGCCTGCCTCTCCCCTTTACCTAACCTCTCTGAGTCTATGGATTGTAACTTGCCTTTTAATTAACTGCTAATACACAATTTTATGTGAGTACATTTCATATTTGTCTTTCTCTGTCTGGCCTACCTCTCTCAGGATTTTTTTTCTAGTTGCATTTATTTGCCTGTAAATTGCATGGTGTCATTTTTTAACAGCTGAGTAACATTCCATTGTGTAAATGTATGCTTTCTACATCAATTCTTTGGTTGGGGGAGATCCAGGTTGTTTCCAGTTTCAGGCTATTTTGAATAACATAATGAACATGGCTGAGCAAGTGTCCTTGTGGTAAGATGGAGAATCTTTTGGATATGTGTTCAAGAGTGATGCAGCTCTGTCTTGAGATAGCTCAATTTCCAATTTTCTGAGAAACTGACATATTGACTTTCAAAGTAGCTACACAAGTTCGCACTCCAACCAGCAATAAAGGAGTGTTTCTCTTGCACCACACCCTTGTCAGCAGGAGTAGTCACTTGCATTACTGAGCTTAGTCATTCTGACAAGTAGAAGACAGAGTCTCGAAGTAGCTTTAAATTTCATTTTTTTGATAGTTAAAGAAGTTGAACATTTCTTTAAGTGTTTCTCATCCATTTGAGATTTATTTATTGTTATGTTTTTGTTTAAATTTATACCCCATGTATTTTTGTATTATTTTATTGGATAGTTTCCTGCCCTGGCATTCCCCTACACTGGGGCATCGAACACCCTCAGGTCCAAGGGCTGCTTCTCTCACTGATTTCCAACAAGTCCATTCTCTGGCACAGATTCGCCTGGAGCCATGGGTCCCTCCGTGTGTACACTTTGGTTGGTGGTTCATGCCCCAGGAGCTCTGAGAGGTCTGGCCTGTTGACACTGTTGGTCCCCATATGGGGCTACAAATCCCCTTAGTTCCTTCAGTCCCTTCTCTAACTTCTCCATCGCGGACACAGCACTCAGTCCAATGGTTGGCTGCAAGCATCCACCTCTGTATTTGTCAGGTTCTGGCAGAGCCTCTAGACAGCCATATCAGGCTCCTGTCAGCAAGCACTTCCTGGTATCCACAATACCATCCGGTCTATATCCCATTTTTAAGTTGAATTATTATTGTTATTTTTTGATATCTAGTTTCTTGAGTTCTTTATATATTTTGGATATTAGTCTTGTATGTGATGTGAAGTTGATGAAGGTCTTTTCCCATTCTTTAGGCTGCTGCTTTGTCCAATAGACAGTATCCTTGGCTTCACAGAAGCTTTTCAGTTTCATGAGGACCCATTTATTAATTGTTGATTTAGTGTCTGAGCTATTGGTATTCTCTTCAGAAAGCTATCACATGTACCTATCCACAGCTTTTCAATAATGTGCATATGTTATTATTCACAGAAATAGAATGAGATATACAGTATTAATTAACACACTTTCCAGAGGAAGGCATTGGGATAGTAATGTTGACTCTTGGTCTTCCTGCGGAGTTCCTATTTCCTCTGGGGCTTTTAATCCTTCCCACAATTATTGAATAAGTGCTCTAGACCTCTATCCAATGTTTGGCTGTGAGTATCTGCATCTGTTTGAGTCAGCTGCTGGTTAGACCCTCTCAGAGAAAAGTTATACTAGGCTCATATCCGCATGCATAACAGAGTATCATTAATAGTGTCACGGATTTTGTGTTTGCCTTTTGGATGGGTCTCAAGTTAGGTCAGTTATTGCTTGGCCACTTTTTTAGTCTCTGCTCCATCTTTGTCCCTGTGTTTATTTTAAACAGGGCAAATTTTTGGTTAAAAGATTTTTGGATAGGTTGGTGTCCTTATCCCTCCACTGGGGGTCCTGCCTAGTTACAGGACATTGCCTCTTCAGGTTCCATATCTCCACTGTGAGGTATCTTGGCTAAGATCACCAATATTAACTCGTGGGAGCCTCTCCCATCCCTGGTCTCTAGGACTTCCTACAGATTCCCCAGCCCCCTGGAGCTGCAGATTTCCATTCATTCTCCAGGCCCTCTGAACAGAGGTCTGGGGCGCTTATGGAAGAATTGTGGGAAGGATTTAAAGCTCCAGAGGGAATAGGAACTCCACAGGAAGACCAACAGAGTCAACTAAGCTGGACCCATGGGAGCTCTTAGAGACTGAACCACCAATAAAACAGCATACATGGACTAGACCAAAGCTCCTGGCACATATGTAGCTGACTTGCACTTCAGTTTCCATGTGGATCCCCTAAGAAGTAGAGCGCAAGTTGTCCCTAGAGCCTGACTATGGAAACTGTTTTCCAACTGGACTGCCTTGCCTGCCATCAGTGGGAGATTCCGTGCCTAATCCTGAAGAGACTTGGTGTAACAGGGTGAGGGGAACCCCAGGGCGGGTCCATCCTCTAAGAGAAGAATGAGAGAGGGAGGGGATAAAGAGGAACAACAATTGTTTTAAAGTCTGTTTTGCTGAGATTTTTCTCATTTGATTATTTTGTGCCTTAGGCATGATGTTTACAAACATACTTCCCTATTTTTCTTTTCCTATCAGTCCTGTATATGTAATATCTTTTATAACCATAGACATTTAAATAGTGATGAAATAAAAAAACCTGCAAAGCCAAAAATATAGACTGATGACAATATTCAAGTATTGAGATTTATCAATTCTATCTTTGTGAATATTTAACAAAGTGAATAAGCTACTGAATGTAGATTATATAATTTTGTTCATAATAAGCAATTTCATATTTTTAATGGAAAGAATATGTCAGCAGCATGATGTAGCAAAGTCCTTGAAAAAGATTTCTTGAGCAAACACTGAGTTATCCCTTGCAGGACAACCATACTGCAAGGTAAGTGACACTCTTTGGAAGTTGCTGGGCAACATAAACTGGAGTTAACAATTAAAAAGAAAATGCAAAGTTGGATGAATATAAAGGAGAGAGAGAGTAGGTATGGGGGAAGTTGGAGCAAAGGAGTAAATATTATCAAATACATTGTATAAATACTCAAACAATAAAAATGAAATTTTGTAAATTAGTAAAATGCCATTTGAAATGTACACATGCTTTTTAAAAATCCAGTATTTAAGTTAAATTACTTAAAATAGTAGCTATTACCAGAGTTTTGTTAATAACTTCAAAGATTAATTTAGGTTTTCCCAAACAGATTAAGAGACTATATAAACATGTCTTCAGTTAGATGTCTATAATTCTCCTTTCCCCATCTCTTTGGATCTGATTTTCCTGTTTAGAATTCAGAGGGCTTCTGAGTAATGATAACACAATGGACAACAGAGTTCTTGAGAATAAATCCGTAGCAGTTACTGTCCTACAAGGATGTGACTTTAGACTTTATTGAGGAGATATAAGTCCTGCTGAGCAATACCCAGGGGAACAACAGAGTTGTGGTGCCAGAATAAATCAATTGTTTGGTGATTTTTGAGTTTTCCAGAAGAGAGGTAGATTGAGAAAAGGAGATTTCAAAGAATGGCAAGTTCAAACACAAAGGTGAAACTAGAAACCATGAGATGACACCTATACAGGACACTTTCAGAAACGACCCACCTGTCAGTAGATATGATTTAACAATAAAGTGAAGCCTCTGAATTCTACGAATCTAGGACAATTTTGACACAACTCAACTTTAAATACACATGCATCAACTAAGAAAGAAACCAAATATTTATAACCACTGCATAAGAACATTCAGATACTATCATTTGGCTGATATATGCTAATGTGAGACTACATGAATGTCATCAATATGGAAAGAACTTTAGGAACAATTTGAGCCATAAGCAATTGAAAATGAAGGAACATTCATCTTTATATATACTGACAAATTCACATTTAGGAGAAGCCTTATATACATAAAGAATGTGACAGCCACTTCAACAACAGAAATAATTTTGGTTTACACACAAGAACTCACACAGGGGACAGATACCTTTAATCACGGTATATGTACTTTCAGTTAAATCAGTTTAGGACTTGAGGGTAGATAGACACTACAGAAAGATCAGCAAAGTGGGACAGTATTTCATCAAATCTATGTCATAAGTCAACATGAGATAATGCACAGTGGAGAGAAGCTTAACAAATGCAGTGTATAGAAGAGCCTTCTGATAGAGTTATCAAGGTCATATACACTAAAGAAACCTTGCATCAGTCTAGGGGATAGCTTTTTATACATAATTTTTACCTTTGTAAACATTAGGAAACTCATCCACCAGAGAATTCATAGAGGAAAAAAGGCATATTCTTAACAAATAAATTTGCATTGTGAAACACGTAAGAATGCACTCAAACACAAACCTTAATATAACTCTTAATCCTAAGGTCAGAATTTTCTGTTGGAGCTTTAACTCCAAGTCTCTAGATTAGACAACTACCCTTCATATACACGTGTGCGTGTGTGTGTGTGTGTGTGTGTGTGCGTGCGTGTGTGTGTGTGTGTGTGTGTGTGTGTGTGTGTGTGTGTATGTGTGCATACAGATAGATATAGATATAATATCACTGTAAACTCCATATATCACTGTATAGTTCCTAGGACTTGCAAGGATTTACTCCAACTCAAATCACAGGAAGTGATCTTTTCAAAAATCGAATGTTCTGTAACAAAAACAGAAGTCCTCACCAGGAGGAGATAATTATTTCAAAATAACAGTAAAACAACTATACTTGTATTACAAAATCATTTGGCAGTTCCCCTCTACAGAAAAAGAATTAGCAGAAAACTTTTGAGAAATCTGATATTTCCAGATAACTGATTCTTAAATGATAGAATGAAGATGTAACATGGTGAAAAAGTTGAGATGTGAATGTAGTATTTGATAAGAACAAGAAATGAAATATAACCAGTTCAATAGAGCAGTATTAACGTATATGGGGTTACTAATCATTCCTGATAAAGAAAATCTCTGGAGGTAGAACAAGATTTTCAAGAAACCAAAATACAAAGTTAACTTGTTGTAGACTCTAATTCTGAGGCAAGATGACAGTCAGTTTGAAACTAGCCTTATCAATATGGCCAGACACTGTCTTGATAAAACCAAACTAATCAAAACCAATACAAAATTGTATAAAAGACTATACTAAGAATAATAACTTTGAATATAAACTGAAATATGTGGAACACACTGTGTATGTGAGTCAGTAAGAACACTCTTCCATGATTTCTGTTTCAGTTCCTACCTCTAGATTCCTGCCTTGATTTCTCTATGTGGGTAGACTTCAACTAGAAACTGAAATAAACATGAAATAACCATTTTTCTCTACATGTTGCTTTTCTTCATGTTATTTTATAACAGAGACAGAAGGTAAATATGGGCTATGTTTGTTATTTTTAATACATACTTTATTTTGAAAAAAAGGTAGATACATTATCTGCCAACTGTATTTTCTTTTATTTTGTTCTGTACAAAATTAGTATAAACATGCAGAAAAGGTGAAGACAGCTCTTGCTTGAAATAAATCCACAAACATGAAAACAATATACTTTCTTTTTTTCATGTATTAGACAAGTTAACTATGTTTAAAATTAGTGATAATACTTCATTTGTTTCCTTTAAATGAATTGTACCTCATTTTATAGATGTACTTATACCTGCTCCAATTAAAAATCATGTAATTGAGTTTGTATGTGAAAACCCAGAAACTTACATAAAAATTTCAATCTAGGTTTCTTCTAAATTCACCTTGATGTAAACAACTATAGACTTCAAGTTACATGATCTTTAATAAGGTAACTAAGTTTTTTCACTGTTGTTGAAGTTAAAAACATGAAAATATAGAAACAGGAGATAAAAAATATTTTGAACACAGATCAAAAAAGAATCTGAGAAATTCCATCTTAAATTCCTGCTTAAAAATAACTCCTATCCTTCAAAAAAGCAAAACACTGAGATATAATATACAAAATTTAATAATGAAATTTCACAAGAAAAGTCACTTATATTATTTTCCAAATTTTATTGCCAAAATGTATTTGAATTTACTCAATTTTTATTTCAGAATAACTATATCTTCCTTTATTTTAGGTTAGATTCATGTTAATTCTAGAGACTAAATGAAATACTCTTGATATGCTTTTGTACATATTTCAGTAAATTTAGAAAAAATACAGTTTTCAGAATAATTACATTTCTTTTGAAAGTATAGATTTTTAAAATATTTAAAAGAATATATTTTTAAATATAGGCTATTAAAATCTTTAGATCAAAATTGGGCCACATAATAAAATAAACTTATTTGAACAATTGAAAATTTAATAACAACTCCTATTTTTTATACGACATTGAAGCACATAATTTAGCTAACAATTTAAAATTAATTAAAATTTACAGTGAAATTGGGAATACACTGTCAGTGGACTGTTCTTTTTTCTTTAACTTTTCATAAACAATACAATTGTGAACATATAGTTTTATTGGAAAATAAATTTTAGGCAATATATTTTGATCTTATTTTCCCTAACATAGTTCCTCCCAAGTCTTCGCACTCCACAAAACTGAAAGATTTTGTTTTTTTCTCCCTTTAGAACAAACAAACAACAATGAAAACTAGAAATACACACACACACACACATACACACACACACACACACACACATCACATAAGCACAAAAGTGAAATCAAAATAAATAAATGTAAGTCTAATAGTACAAAATACACTCAAAGAAAGTAAAATAAAACAAAAGTCTACAAACATTCCATTGAGTTTGTTTTGTGTTGGCTAACTACTCTGGGCATGGAGCCTGCTTTGAAATGTGGTTAACATAGCCAGTGAGACTCCACTGGAAAAAATTTCTTTTTTCTTTGCCAGCATATATTAATTGCAGATAACTTTTTGGTCAGGTGTGAGATCCTATGTTTACTCCCTCCTTTCTGTGCTAGGAACCCCATGTGACCTGAAGCTGCACAAAGTTTCTACATGAAACCACAGTCTCTGAGAGTGCATATCGTATCATTTCTATGGTATCTGTAACACACTATTTCCTTGGAATCCTTCATCTCCTCTGGTTCGTATCATCTTTTTACCTCCTCTTCATCTCTGAACATTGAGGGGAGGACTTCAATGAAGGTATCACATATAGGACTGGATACTTCAATATCTCTCTTTGCCCCTTGTCCAGTTGCGACTCTCTGTGTTAGGTCTCATCTACAGCAAGAAGCTTCTCTGATGAAGGTTGAACAAGGCACTGAACTATGTGCATGAGTATATCATTAGGAGTCATTTTATTGCTATGTTCCTTTAGCAGAATAGTACTAGATTTTTCCCTAGAGCATGACTGATCTAGTCCTATATAGTTAACCACTTTAATCATTTTAGGTATGTGTTCCATTTCATCGAGCAGGCCTTAATTCTAATCAGAAAGTGATTATTTACTCCCATAATGTTTGTGTCAATACTTATCCAGTATATAGTTCTGGCAGCTCACAGATGTAGCTGACAGGGTTTGTAGGTGGGAGATATTGATGATTACTTTTTGAGTAGAGTGCAGAACATCTTCCAGTACCATGTATATTACTCAGTGGAGTGGAGCTTCTAATTCAACACTATGTATGTATTATCCTCAGCAATATGGCCTTATATTCTGGTTGAGGATAGTAATCAATAGCCTTGTGTCTTACTTAGGATTACTATGATTATGATGAAACAACATAACCAAAAGCAAGGTGAGCAGGGAAAGGGTTTATTCCACTTATACTCACCATCATACTCCACCATTGAAGGAAGTCAGGGCAGGAACTTATAAAGAACAAGAATCTGGAGGAAGTAGATGATATAGAGGTCACAAAGGGGTTGTTGCTTAATGGGTTACTCTTCATGGCTTATGCAGGTTGGTATTTTATAAAACATAGGGCCACCAGCACAGAGGAGGCACAATGCCCAATGGCCTGAGCCCTCCCACATCAATAACTAATTAAGAAAATGCCTTATAGGCTTCCCTTACAGCCCTGTCTTACAAAGGTGTTTTCTCAACTGAAGTTCTATCCACTCCAATATTAACTTTTGTCAACTTCACTAGCCAGCATACCTTGTCATATAGCCTGTGATATTTGGGAGTTTCCATGGTGCTCTTTCAGCCAGTGATTCAACAAGATATAATATATTGCTGGCACAGAAGGTTTTACTTAGTGGAATAAGATGTCTTGTTGGAACATTGTCTCCCTCTCAACTCTACTATTGTGCCTCCTTCACCTCTTTTTCTTTAATTAGTGTTACACACACACACACACACACACACACACACATTACTAAGTATACAAACAAGATGCTCAATTCTATCGTTTGACCAAGAAAATTTTTCATTTTGCTAATTAATTTTATAGTTTTTGTTACAAAATACAAAAATCTAAAATAGAGACAGTGATAAAATTATTCCCAAAAGATTTCTAAAGCTGAAAATTTTGTGTTAAATAAAATAACCTTGAAAGTGTTAAATATATTTTATATATTGTATATTTGATGTCTATAAATATTAATATAATTGAAAATATTTTTAAAAGAACAAATCAATTTTCACACAAAAAATTGCCGCATTGTAAGGTTACAATTCAAGGCAGTATTCTGAACAAAAAATTTTCACATAATTATAGACATTACTAAAATCCAAACACAGATTTTAATATAAATCATTAGTATCCCCTCTTCTATTAAAGCAGAGAACCAATTATTTATCTTCAAAACATTACATGTATTTGACATTATAAATCAATTTTAATATAACTACATACTTTAAACATTTAAACAGAGTGCCAGAATATTTCAGTTGCAATGATGTTTTTGGTGAAAGATAAAATGATTAGAGAGAAGGGTCAAGGGTAGGATGGAGAAAAACAGAGTGGAGATGAGGCTGAAAACAAAGAAGAGGTAAAGATGAAGAAAAGAAAGAAAAAGAAAAAATAGCAGAGCACAATTTCCCTTTTCTATTTCTTTTGTGATAAGCAGACTCTAAGTGACATTCCTAGTACTTGACTGTTGATGTGTGTGTCCTTATAGAATCGACTTGTTTAAATGAGTTTCCTCTAAGCAACAGAATACATTAAATAACTTAAGGATATTTTACCAAGCACCATTTATTACTACTTTCCAAAAACATTTAGCTGGGGTCCAAGACTTTTACATACAGGTCTTTTGAGAACATTTTATCTCCAAATGATAGCAGAGTAGCTGAGGTACTGAAGATGGTTACAACTAAATTCTTTCTTTTTCAGAAATGCAGGATCTGACACATAAATTAACAAAACTGCTAAAGAAATTTAGTGGGCATGTAGAAAATAAAAATCTGAATATTAACAGCAGTATATCTTTGCTTCTAAATTGTATTGTTGTTTGAAAAGAAATCCATACTACATTGAAGGGAATTTCAGTTATTTATTATGTAGATAAATGTATATGCAGGTTAGAATCATATTATCATATATTATTTTCTTTCCACGTCACAAAAATGATATGTTTTTACAGTTACAAATTCAGGATATTTTCTTTTAACATAACTTTGTTTGTTTACAAGAGTCAAATTGGTAGAGGTCAACCTGATTTTGTTTTTGCTTTTGAAACACATATTCTTTTTGAAATATAGAACATGAAAGTCATATAGTACAAATTCTCACTGCATTTATTAAACACAGCAGTTCCTGCAAGAAGTTCCTAAGTTGTTGAGTAAATACTGAAGCATAATCATTCACTGTGTGATAAATTTAAAATTATCATGAACGAATCTGTTATATATTAAATAATACCCCATATTATGCTCTACATATTATATATAATTTGAATTAAGAAAAATTTTTACTTCTCTTTCAGAAAAACAAATCTGCTAATCAGTACGTTATAATTCTAGAATCTCATGAAACAACTAAAACAGTTAAGATTCTGCTTAGGTGAAACTATCTGATTAAGTAATCTTTATATGTTCTGCATTTGGTTTGCAGATGGTTCTTAAGGCATCCAGGTCATGAAGGGTAGCTCCATGGTTAAGGGTACTGACTGCTTTTTCCAAAGTCTTGGGTTTGATTCCCAGCATCTGCACAGTGGCTCACAATCATTTGTAACTCCAGTTGCAGGAGATCCAATGACCTCTTCTGGTCTCTGTGGGCATAATACATGGCTTGGTTCACAGACATACTTGCAAGCAAAACAACTGTATACATAAAATTTAAAATATATTTTCAGTGAAAATAATTGATGGAATAATACTGAACTTTCCTTGTTCAGAACACAAACTGCAAACTGAAATTTCCTTTCTGTCCTTCAACTTCTATTTTACAGTAGATGACTCTGTATTCTGTTGCCTAAATGACCTCCAAAAGGGAAGCATAGCGAAAAACAAAATGGTACAAAGGCAAGGGAAATCGAAATGCTATCACTAAAAGTGTATAACTTATATTTTTCAAGCTGCAGTGTGAAAGCACATAATTTTTGAAGTAACTTATTGTGAAATTATATCACATTTTTACACACTTTCATGCACTACAGCATCTACTATGAGATTTTTTTGAAGGGGTGGTTGCAAGGGCAAAGGTTGGGTATAAAGGGAAAGGGAGATGAATGGGATTGATATGTATAATATAAAATCCACAAAGATTCAGTAAAAAGTTAAATAAAAATTGTATTGCATAATCTAAAAAGTCATGCCTTTACCTGGATTATCCATAATAAAAATTTAAATTTAAATATGTATATTGTTATATAAAATTTTACTTGGTCCATTTGAACAACAAAAAGAGGTTTGCTCAGAATGTCAGTATAGAGGATAGCACCTCCTGGCAATATTTTTTGATAAATGCCTTCCCATCAAACAGGTCAATTTATCCATTGTTGCCTTTATGTAGTTTAATAGATAGCAAGACAGTGTAGTGCATATGTGTGCCAGGGAATACTAGCTCAAGTTTAGTTGTCAATCCAAACTCTTCAGCTTATTTCCATATTCTAAGGCTTCCTGTAAATGACCGTTTATTAGCACTTTTTCATTACTCAGGCATTACAGGACTGAGTTCAACCATTTCCTTTTCATTTCCATTTTCAGGTTTGCAAATATCCTGAAGATAATAAATATATTTTGGTGGCCCAGTGTTGTAAAAGGTGTTAAACTAGTGCTCTTAAACAATATTGAAAATGACATTTTTATTAAGTTGGCATGAACCATGTTTCTAAATCGCTTTTAATATGATAATGTCTGCAGTTTACTAGGCCATAAGTGCAGTTTGGCAGTGGAGCACACATGAATATTTCATCCAGCAAAGGCCATGATTCTGTAATTATAAATAGACCTGTTCCAACAGAAGCAGACAGATGCTTGTGTTTCAAAGGAAATGTCTGAAAGTACCAGTGGCTGGATAACAGCCTGGGGTAAAGCAGAGGTACATGTTATCTTCAAGACACCACTTTTAGATGCACAGAAAGCTAAAATGGAAACATTATTATCATTCATACCTGTTAGTTAGACAATGTTACCTCTCTAGACTCTGTGTGTTCTATATGGAGGCAGACATATTTAATTACCTCATATAATAATTTCTGCTACTTTTTAAAATGTTATCTAATGAAATGTACTAGATAACATATAGACAAGATAAAAATAATTTGAATGAATATAAAGTGAGTATAAATATTATCCATATATATTTGTAATTGTGTTGAATATTTAATAGACTAAAAATTTTATAGTCCCTCTACATGATATTGAATACTAAAGAACTGGCTTTCACTCTTTGACAGTTTCATGATAATTTTTCATTCTTTTGTACGATGTAAATTTTGATAAAGACAAAACACATCTATGAACAAACCAAAAGAAGGATCAGAATACAACTGCAGCATAAGGTCAGCCAGATTTTACATTATGGAGCTGGATGTAAGGGTACACTCCCATAATATTAGCAGTTAGGATATGGAAGAAGGATCTGGAATTCCAGGTCATCAGTAAAGTTTGAGATTACCCTAGGTTATAGAAAATAGAATCAAGCAAAGAAAACAAGATAAAACATATATGTAAAAGTATAAAAACTATTTTATATTGTTACTATAAGACTAAGTCTATACAATATCTATAAATTATCTTTGAAAATATCTTAGGGTATTAAATGAGAAAACTAGACATTAATACCACTCTCATTTTACAGACATAGAATATGTTCTACTATGTTCACAGTAGCCTTATTTGTAATAGCCAGAAGCTGGAAACTACCCAGATGTCCCTCAACCAAAGTGTGAATACAGAAACTGTCATTCAATTATACCATGGAATACTATTCAGCTATTACAAATAAATTTTGCAGACAAAGGGATGAAACTAGAAAATATTAGTGAGGTAAGTCAGACCCAAAAGGACATGCATGGTATGTATTCACTGATAAGTGACTATTAACCAAAAACTACAGAATACCCATGGTACAGACTGTATGAAGCTTAACAAAACAGAAGGCCCAAATGTGGATACTTTATTCCCATTTAGAAGGAGAACAAAATAACCACAGGAGACAGAAAGAAGGAGAGACTATGATGGGAAAGGGGAGGGGGAAGGTAAAGGGACACAGGATCCAGTATAAGGGGAAGACAGGGGAGAAGCTCAAAGAACCAGGAAAATGAATAGAAATATGCAGCTGCTGGGGGTGAGGGGTGGGAGGCAACTTCTTGAAAATCTCAGAGACCTGGGATAAGGGAGGCACCCAAGATTTAACAGGATGCCTTAACTGAAATATGCAACAATGAGTAGATGGGACCTGAAGAGACTACCTCCAGTAGATGTACATGGATCCCAGTTGAGCCATGGGGCCACCTACCCATCTTCAAAATTTTTGACCCAGAATTGTTCCTGTTTAAAGGAAAATGGAGCAGAGACTGAAGGAAAGACCAAACAGTGACCAGCCCCAACTTGAGTTCCTTCCCGTGCAAAGGGATCAAACCCTACCACTATTACTGATGTTATGTTGTGCTTGAAAACAGGAGCCTACCATGACTGTCCTCTGAGAGGCTATACCAGCAGCTAACTGAGACAGATGCAGATAGATCCTTACAGCCAATCATTGGACTTAGGTCAGGGACCCCTATAGAAGAGTTAGGTGAAGGACTGAAGGAGCTGAAGAGAATTATAACCTCATAGGAATTCCAACAGTGTCAACTAAACTAAACCTCTGGGAACACCAAGAGACTAAGCCACCAACCAAAAAGCATACATGTACTGGTCCATGGCCCTGGCACATATGTAACAGGGAACTGCCTTGTCTGGCTCCAGTGATAGAGGATGAGCCTAATCCTGTAAAAACCTTGAAGCCCCAGGGAAGGAGGATGATGAAGGTATTGAGGTAGGGGTAGGTGGGGTGGATGGGTGAATACCCTTAGAAGCAAAGGGGGGACTGGGAAAGGGGGCAACATTTGGAATGTAAATAAAAATAATTATTTAATTAAAAAAAGAAAATGTAAACTCTTTAGTATAATTCAAGCACTTAAATGTATACTTGTGAGTTTAAAATGGTGACTGGATGCAGAAGTATAGATTCAAGAAGAAAATTATGTTGTTTCAGACCACTATGTTAATATAAACTTTCAGAGTTTGTATCATTCTTCCTAGAGGAATATGACATGGATAAAGCTGATATTTCAGGGAAAATTTTTTTTTAAATATTTATGTTTGAATGTTGTAAAGTATTTTCTTGGTGGATATTTTTCCTTTCATACTGGTTTCTATTATGAGTTGTTTAGCTTTTGCTTCTTTAAAACTTACTATATAGTTCCTTTGTATTTTTGTTTATACGCTCCTATAATCACAGCGCTTCTTACCTCCTTGGCAAATTTGTTTTCCTAAGGATAAGAAAGGAACTTGCCATGGAAGCTACACCATGCTTTGCCTAAGCTACTATTGTCCTTTGAAATTATCCCTATACATTTAGAGTTTTCTTTGAACATCCAATTCAATTTGTGGTCTTGAAGTTTCTTATTAAAACTGGACTTTCATGTTTTTCTGTAAATTACATATTCAAGGAAAAATATTTTGAAAACAAGTTTTAAGAACTCAAGATACTTTTACAAAGTACATTCTATACTTTATTCTTCACACAGTGAAACTTAACTAAATATGAATTTTAGACTTTATAATCATATAAAACTAAATTCTAACCTAAAATAATTAATTTACATGAAATCTTTTAATCTGTTAATATCTCCAATTATATCATTATATATATATCAAAATACAGTCAAAATACAGAAAAAGAATACATTTTCTAACTGCTTATTATATTTTATCCATATATATATATATATATATATATATATATATATATATATATCAATTTTTATTGCAAAGTATGCTAGACTACAATTTTTTGAAGGATAGCCTAAAAGATATAGTGTTATGTTTATTCATTATTTTTCAAATAAAAATAAAAAAGTCAGTCAACAAACTATAATGCTATAAAATCTGCAATCAGTCCATGCACCATCTCCCATTAACTTCAATAGGAGTTATTTGTAAAAATTGATTGCAGGGTCACTTCCCCTGAATATACACTTTATTCTTGTCACTCTCCATTGAAATGTAGTCACCTCTGGGTTTGAAGCCAGAAGCTATCTGAAAGCATAATACAACACTCTACAAGTTTAGAATAGAAAATGAGTCTGTTGTTATTCAAAAATCACAGGAGGTAGGTGTTTACTTACTTATAATTATTGTCATAAATGTACCCAATACTAACAATGGCCTTTGAACTTGTGTACCATATTTACAGAAATTTTCAAACATGATATTTAAAAAATGAATGGAGAAAGTCAGAAGAAAAGCATATGATGCTCTTTATAGGTAAGCTCATTTGCAAATTAGTAAGTTCCTAATGGGATATTGCCTAGTTACTTTCCTGATGAAGCTAGCCCATTCATAAAAACACTAAAAAAAACCTTTTAAAATATTTTAAAATATTTATCAAACAAGAAAGCAAATATATATATTCCAGTTGATTCTCAAAAGAATTGGTAGCACTGACAAAAATTCACTAGACATAATCATCTAGTATATTTTTGACAATAACTCAAATCATTTTCTTGGGTTGACAAACAATTTGTAAAATTCTTTTTAACAAGCTAATGCAATGCTTCTCAAACATCAGTCTTCATGCAGTTCTCAGGTTCTATCATGTACTTGCAGCTCGTATGAAACGGACCCAGTAACCATGTGTGAAAGGTCCGCTTTCTATGTCTTCTACATCTTGGTTCATTTTCTGGTTCTATTTTCTGAAGATTTTTGTTGTACTAATTCACTTCAGTGTTAGCCATAATACCTTTCCTCTATATTAAAAAAACAGTGGCAATCTTTTAGAACAGATAAATAAATTCAAGGCAGAAAAGAGATATATAACTAATCTTCAATTATATGGCTCAATTTTGGTAAAGCCTGGATTCATATACAATTAGTACCAGCCAAGAAGATTTAAGTAAAACATGACTGTAACGTGTTTGTTCCTTATTTGAGAACTTTCTATAAAATAATCTGTTTCATGATTTAGTGAGATAAAATTCACAAAACATAAAGTGAACCATTCACCATTTGAAATCATACTTTTATTTCAATGGTGTTTAATACAGTCTTAATTTTGTAGAACTGCTTTCCTTTCTACAAATGCCTTTTTTCACATAATACACAAAATAAAGGCTGTACTCGTTACTTTAGTCTGCTTCCTACTTCTGTGACAAAGACCATTACAAAAGCAACTTTGGAGGGTTTATTTGTTGTTTCAGCTTACTGAGGGAAGTCAGGGCAGGAACTCAAGATAGAACCTGAAGGCAGAGACATAAGCAAAAAGGATGGAGTTATGCTACATGCTCCCCATGACTTTCTCAGCCTGCATTCCTATATACCCCAGGAACATCTGTGCAGGTGTGGTACCCTCCCACATGTTTCAACAATTAAGAAAATGCTCTATAGGCTGACCTATAGGCCAATATTATGGAGGCATTTTCTTAATTGCTGTTCCTTCTTCTCAGAAATTATCACACTATTTTCCACAGCTCAGAATCCTTAATTGACTTTCTGTCACCATAGAGTTATTTGTTCTGGATATTCCTGCAGCTGTAACCAAAAAAATGTGAGGATTTTTGTGGGTTTGACTTCCATATCTAGCATAATGTCTGCAAATTTTCTTCATGTTCCAAAATGAATTGAGATTTTATGATGTTCTTTGAAGGAATTTTACAGATATACAATATGTTTGTCCATATATCAGTGAATAAGTGTTTGATTTGTCTATATTTTGGCTGCCATGAATACTTCTGCTAAAAATTTTATGTTTTTTTTTTTTATCAATTCTCTGGACTGTGAATGTAAAAGTGAGATTGCTGACTATGTCGTAATTCCATATTTAGCTTAATTAGAAATTATCATACTATTTTCATAAGTGGGGTCATTATTTTGCATTTCCTTTGGCAATGCCTAAGTTAAAATTTCTCCATAAATTTATACCTCCTTGTTATTTTGTTTCTAAATTATGATTTTGATGATGATGCTGGCAGTGATGATGATGATGATGATGATAGTGATGACGATGATAGACATCTTAGTGGGTATTGAGTTGTAACTGTCTTATATATGCCAGTTATTTGATCCTCATAAAATTTAATAAGACAAATACTTTTTGTTTTATATAGAATTCATTTTCAAGTTCTTGACGTTGGCTATTGACATAGTGTCTAAATTTACTTACACAATGTTTTTCTCTAAATTTTTCACAGCCATTTGTGTGCCCCAAATGCTGATATAAATTTTACTTTTGTAGTAACTTTTATTGGTTTCTTTCATAAGCATGTCTATTATTGTATACCACTATTGTCTACGTTCATCTGACAGATGGCCACACTTCTGCCAAAGTTAAGTTAGAATAAAAATGAGCAAAACTAAATTACTTGAGTTTCTTTATCATTCTGTTTCAATTAAATGGCTGACAGTTGCTCTGCATAAAATTGGTCTAAAATTAGACAAAATCAGATTATTATTTTACTGCTTTATAAATGGATACTCTTTTAATTCATGTTAACTTTCCCCTTGCTTTATGTCATAAGAACTTCATTTATAAGTCTGTTTAGAAAATAAATTACCATTTCTTTTCATATCAATTTTGCAAAGTATGTGTTTTTTTTGCCTTGCATTTTAATATATTCTCTGCAACAGATATTCTTTAATTATGGGTGCTTTTTTTAAACATTTGAACATTGCCTCATGTAATCTACTATTTAATAATTCTCAGAGATTCTTTAGCAGTCTTTAGATTTCATTTAGACTCTAATGAGAACATAAATAACTTATTTTCTACTTTTTGGTGTCCTCAAAATTTCAACACTGATAGGAACTTTTAAAATGCCTTATTTGTGATAGCCAGAAGCTGGAAACAACTCAGATGTTCCACAACAGAAGAATGAATACAGAAAATGTCAAACATTTACACAATGGAATACTACTCAGCTGTTAAGAAAAAGAACACCCTGAGTTTTGTAGGCAAATGGATGGAACTAGAAAATATCTTCCTTAGTGAGGTAACTCAGACCCAAAAGGACATGCATGATATATACTCACTAATAAATGGATAATAGCCAAAAAGTAGAGACTGCCTAGGATACAATCCACAGAACTCAAAAAGGTTAACAAGTTGAAGGGCCCAAGTGAGGATGCCTCAATCTCATTTGGGAGGGAGAAGAAAGCAACCAAGTGGGGAGGAATAGGGAGGGAGAGACCTGAATGGGAGAGGGGAAATGGAGGGGAAAAGAGGACCATGATCAGGTGTTGGGGTGGGAACAGTACTGAAGTCCTGAAGGCCAGCAGAAAGAATGGAAACAGGCATCCTCGGGAAGTAGGAGGTAGGGGAGACCCTCTAGAATGCACCAGAGACCTAGGAGATGAGAGACTCTCAGGACTCAGAGGGAGGGACCTTAGTTGAAATGCCTGGCAGTGGGGAGAGGGAACTTGTAGAGTTCATCTCTAGTAGAAAGGGAATCATGTGGAGGGATGGGGTTGCCATCCCACAATCAAAATCACTGACCCATGATTGTCTCTGTCTAAAAGAACTGCAGAGACAAAAATAGAGAAAAGACTGGGGGGGAAGGAGGTCCAGTGATCAACCTAAATTGGGATCCAGCTAAAGGGGAGGTCCTCAGGCCTGACACTGTTACTGATACTATCTTGTTCTTACAGATAGGAGCCTATCATAGCTGCCCTCCAGAGGCCCAACAAGCAACTGAAAGAATCAGATGCAGATACTTACACCCAACCAATGAACAGAAGCTGGTGAACTCTGTCGTTGAATTGGGGAAAATCTGGAAGAAGCTGAAGAGGAGGGCAACCTCACAGGAGGACCAGCAGTCTCCATCAACCTGGACCCTCGAGATCTCTCAGATACTGAGCCACAAATCAGGCAGCATACACCAGCTAATATGAGGTTCCCAACACATATACAGCAGAGGACTGCCTGGTCTGGCCTTAGTGAGAAAAAGACACACCTAACCCTCAAAAGACTTGAGACCCCAAGGAGTGGAGAGGTCTGGTGGGGTGGAGGTGGAGTGGGGACATCCTGTTGGTGATGAGGGAGGAGAAATGGGATGAGGAACACTCAGAGGGTTGACCCAGAGGGAAATCATGACTGAACAGTAAAAAAAGATAATTTTTAAAAACGTTTACAGTAACATAAAAGCAAATAGAAATC
The DNA here is from genome assembly GCA_030674055.1 of Rhabdomys pumilio. Lineage (NCBI taxonomy): Eukaryota > Metazoa > Chordata > Mammalia > Rodentia > Muridae > Rhabdomys > Rhabdomys pumilio. The sequence continues at coordinate 23,967,677 of JANHMN010000005.1, forward strand.
TGTATCCATATAATGGGTGCAGTTCTGAAACAGTTACAAATTACTAAATAATACTATAGTATTTTGAACATTTTCTGAACAGAACTGAAACATTATCTTCTATTACTCAACCATAACTGTCCATATTAGCAATATTCAGTATGAAATTTACAGACATGCAGTTTGTACTAATTATCTCCAAAAAGATTGTTTCCAAACTTTTTTCTTTGTGCTATTCTAAATTCCTTTTTAAAAATCACTTTATTTTGGAGTGACATAGACATTTTTGTATATTTGCAGTGCTATGAAATGGTTGTGAGTTTTTTAAGGCTATCACTATGTATTAATTGTAAATAAAAATAGGCTTCGTTATGAAATTTTCACACATGCATTTAATGTACTTTGGTCATAGTCATCTGCATTACCATCTCTTGTCCCTGTCTACTTCCTTGATACTCATCCTCCCAACTAGACCTCATTTCTACTTTCTGCCACGAGTTTCATCAGGGTAGCACTTAGTAGCATGAAAGGTTATTTGCAAAACTATTCACAGCTTCCCAGAAGCTGACCATTACACCATCTAAAGAAATTGTCTATGCCTCTGCCATCAACTATTACCTGCCAATAGCTCTTCAAAAAAGGTAGCCAACTTGAAAGTCCTCCCATTCCTATGATAGACTGCTGATGGCCCTTCTTGTGCAGATTTTGTGTAGATACTCATTTTGAGTAAATTCTGTAACTCAATGGTCCTTTCCATTTTAATACTGAAATTGTATTTCATAGACTGAACTAATCACCTGCTGAAGAGCTTCTGGACTAGTTGTAGTTTAGAGATATTATGAATACATCTGATATAAACATTTTCTGTGGATCTGTTTTCAATTTTATGAAATACATACTAGGAGAGCAACTGTTTCTTGTATCAAAAGAAAGAATAGTTTTGTAAATATTGCCAGTGTACTTTCCAGAATGGCTTTTGAATTCTCCAGGTTCTCAAAACAGAATTTGCAATTGACATTTTTATTTTAAATATACTCATCCTGGTAGATATTTAATAATAATATTGTAGCTTTTATTTATATTAACTTAATGATAAGAAGATTAAGCAACCTCACACTATCTTTGCACTTTGCTCAGATTTCTAACTAGATATTTTAGTAATTGTTTTCTTTCTTATTTTTATTTATTTATTTATATTTACTGCTGAGTTTTATTTTAGATTCCATGTACTAGCCTTCTTTGTTTGGGTGTGAGTTTTACAATATATATATATATATATATATATATATGTGTGTGTGTGTGTGTGTGTGTGTGTGTGTGTGTGTGTATTGCCTTTAATCTAAAAAGGATTTTACATGGAATGATATTTATGTCAATAAAGACAACTTTACTGATATTTTGGGAGCATCATGTATCTTATGTCATTCTCCATTCTCAGAACTTTTTTATTGACCAAAAACCCAAGGTGTTTTTTTTCTTTAATTTTCTTTCTGAGGTTGTACAGTCCCATATTTGTTCCTTAACTATATTATTATAATTTAGCTTTTTAAGTTATAAGATGTTAGGTTTAAATGAAATTTAATTTCCTTTGGTTATGGAAATGTTCAGTTGCCTAAGCACTTAATCTATTATCCCAAAATTAATTTTGCATACTGGTATCAGTACACTGATGACTTTTGGTTCTATTCTTAATTATTTATATATCTATCCATCTATAACTAACCAAATTTTTGTTACTGAAACAATATAATAACTTTTAAATTAAAGGATACCAATTAGTATTTCCAAAGTCATTTTAGCTATTTTATATTATCTGCTTGTTTATCTCAGTTTCAAAATAATTATGCTGATATTTAATAGTACTTACATTGAATATATGCATCAATTTTGTAAGAATTGATACTGTTACTATTTGATAATTCAAATATCAATTTGATAATTGATATTGTTACTATTTTGACTCTTGATCTATTAACATATCTTGTAATTTTTAAAGTTTTCTCTGCCCTTTCTTTGTCCTGCATTCAGTTCTCATTCATTTTTTCTTATGCCAAAATATAATTATTATGTATTTTCCTGTGATATTATTAAACTTACACATTAGTTTTTAAAATTATTTTACTTCTTTTTTATTTTATTTTATGTGCATTAGGGTTTTACCCACATGCAGGTCTGTGTACCATATGTATGCCTGGTGTCCATGGAAGCCAGAAGAGGTCATCAGATCTCCTAGGACTGGAGTTACATAGAAAGTTGTAAGATATCATGTGAGTACTGTAAATCAAGCCTTGACCCTTTAGAAGAGTAGCTACTGCTCTTAAAGTCTGAGCCCTGTTTCTGATCCTCACACGTTAGTTTTATAAAGATTTATGAAGATATTTTTGGAATTTGTGACATTGTCAAGACATCTACACATAAAGTCAGTTTTGTTTATTTCTTCATGATCTGTATGTAATAGTTCTTCAGCTTCCAATACTTATAACCTCCTCCTTCTCCTCTTTGGTAATGTTCTGTGAGTCTTGGGATAAGTGAGTGATATAAATGTCCTCTTTGAGGTCCTTGGTCCCATGAAGGCTGGATGCCCCAGTGTGAGAGAATTAGAGGGTGGGGAGGTGGGAGTGGGTGGGTGGGGGCACATCTTCATAGAAGCAGGAGGAGAGGGTATGGGATAAGAAGTTCCTGGGTGGAGGAGAAAATGGGAAAAGGCGATAACAACTTAGTGCCTTCCCTTGAGTTGGATCCCACTTTGGGTCTGTCAATGGACCTTTTCCCCAGGCTCCGCTCCATTTTCATCCCTGCAATTCTTTCAGTCAGGAACAATTATGGATGAGAGTTTTGACTGTGGGATAGCAAACCCCTCCCTCGCTCGAAGCCCTGTCTTTCTCCTGGAGGTAGGCTCTGTAAGTTTCCTCTCCCTACTGTAGGCCATTTCATCTAGGGTCCTTCCCTTGGAGTCCTGAGAGTATTTCACCCCCCCAGATCTCTGCTATATTCTGAACCCTCCACCCCAACCTCCTACCTCCTGAGGTTGCCTATTTCTATTCTTTCTGCTGGCCCTGGGGCTTTAGTCTTTTTCCCCCATTCAATACCAAATGATGTTCCCTTCTTCACCTCCGTCCCCTTTCTCTCCCATGTTCCTCCATCCCTCCTCCCTTGTGATTGCTTTCTTTTATCTCTCAGGAGGGACTGAGGTATTCTCACTTGGGCCTTTCAGCTTGTTGACCTTTTGAAGTTTTGTGAGCTATATCTTGGGTATTCTGTACTTTTTGGTTAATATTCATTTATTAGTGAGTACATAGTATGCATGTCCTTTGGGTCTCAGTTATCTCACTCAGGATGATATTTTCTAGTCCCATCCATTTGCCTGCAAACCTCAGGATGTTCTCCTTCCTAATAGCTGAGTAGTATTCCACTGTGTAAATGTACCACATTTTCTGTATTCATTCTTCCATTGTGGGATATCTGGGTTGTTTGTAGCTTCTGGCTATCACAAATAAGGCCACTTATGAAGATACTGGAATGTGTGCCTCTGTGACACAGTAGGGCATCTTTTGGGTATATTTCCAAGAGTGGTATTGCTGGGTCTTCTGGGTGGACACATTTATTTATTTATATTTCAAATGTTATCCTCCTTCCCTGCTTCCCCTCCCCAAACCCACTATCTCAACCCCCCTGCTGTGCCTCTGTGAGGGTGCTCCTCCACCTACCAACTCTTGTCTCACCACTCTACCATTCCCCTATGCTGTATCATCAAGCCTTCATAGGACCTAGGGCTTTCTTCTCATTGATGCCAGATAAGGCCATCTTCTGCTATATATGCAGTTGGATCCATGGATCTCTCCATGTATATTCTTTGGTTGGTAGTTTAGTCCATGGAAGCTCTAAGGGGGTTCTGGTTAGTTGATAAGTTCTTTAATATGGATAGTTATTACAATTTTTCTTTTACTTTGTTCAATGCTTCCTTAATATTAGATGGATATAGCATATTATTATGTTTTTCTCTTGGGTTTTAACTTAAATATCTAATATCAAGGGCCTTTAACCATCCTTATTAGATTACATGCAAGACATTTCCTCAAAATAATTTTCTAATAATTCCTAGATAAAAATATCACTAATTTCTAGTATATTATCTTGAGATAGTTGGAGCATAATATTATTCAGTAAATTCTTTAAATTTTACATTATGAACTTTAAAGTTTTAAGCTCTTCACATGGATATATTGAGTCTTAGAAACTGAATCTTATAACTGGTTACAGTAATAAAAATATTGCCATTTCACTTTAATTTTTAAAATATTTTAATACTTTAATTCTTACTTGTAAAACTCATCTAGGATAAGAAAGAAAGGTCATTGGTTAAGTAGACTTGCCACTCTTAAAGAGAATCTTGTTTCAGTTTCCAGATCCCACATGCTTATAACCCAGTTTCAAGGAATTCATAACTCTCTTCTCTCATTCATGGGCAATAGGCATACATATGCTGCACTAACATATGTAACAAATTTTTATACACATAAAATTAAAACAAATAAATATTTTAAACACACAAATAAATTATTATGTATTTTATAGTTAACAAATAAGTTTATGTTAAGATGGTGATTTATTTCCTAATGCACAGGTATCAGTTAGGGAGTAAATAATAGGTTGTTTAGAAAACTTAGAATAAAAACATTGCCACATTAAGGCTAGGATCATGTAAAAAGGAAAATATTTGCAATATATTATAAGATCTATTAGGTGCATATACAAAAAGAAAAAGACGTTATTCTAAGGTGAAGTCAGTAAAATGAACTGGTTAAAAAAGACCTCCACAAACTTATCTCAAAACAATTAATGAGACACCTAGAAAAATATTATTATACTACATGTTTTGGAGATCTCTGAAAATCACTCAAACATTTAAGGCAGTGGTTCTCAACTTTTCTCATGCTGCAACTCTTTAATAGTGTTCCTCAGGTTTTGGTGACCCACACAACCATAAAATTGACTTAGTTGCTACTTCATAACTGTAATTTTGCTACTGTTATGACTCATAAGGTTCATCTGTGTTTGCTGGTGGTCTTTGGAGTTGCAACCCACATATTGAACACCACTGATTTGAGGCTATTCTAGTCACTAGAATCTGGTGCTCATTCTTAAAAAGAAAAATCAGCTAAATCTCAGCAATAAGATAACGATGTATGATATTTGATCTTACTGTATCATAATCTATTTTTCCCTAGATTGGCAATACTCTTGAAAACAATACCATATAATCATGCTGAAAATCAGCAGCCTGGCAAGTTTGTGGAAAAACTAGTATTGAGTTTGAGATTCTTTTAAGTTTCATCTCTTGAAAATAACCTTTTTTTCATTCAATGTTAGAAATCTCAACATACCTTTTTTTAAAGGAGCATAAACTTATATGAAATATATTTCCCTGAGGTCCTTGGTCAAAACAATTTCAGGAATTGTTTGCTGATTTATTTCCTAACGCAGAAGGTAAAACTTTGTAGAAAATACCAAACAGCTTAAAATGACAAGCTTGCAAATGACCCAGACATAATAACTTAAAAGTTTTAACATAATTGCTTATGAGTTTGTGTGGCTTTCTCAGAGTTGTGTTCTAATTAAAAGAAGGTCTCAGAAGATCCTTATTTCTCAGCATTGGCTGATGCTGAGCCTATGAACAAGTAGGAAATCAAGAGTGAAAACAGTCTTCAGAAACATATTTTAATATTGATGGTGAATCTCAGTAAAGATTTAGAAATATTTGACAAACACTAAAAAGAAATCTTAAAAGAAGTGGTATTTAAAGAACTGTTAATACAACCCATTATGTGCATACTGCTAAGCTACATTAGTAAGAATTACAATGACCACACAAATTCTAATTTAGAAAAGTTATCAAGCAAGCAACTGAAAATAGCAAACATTTCATATATGAAGAATGTATATAACAAAATCAATCAATGATAGTCTTTAAGAAAGAGGCATAAGACTCACCGGGTTAATTGACTATTTTCAATTAACTAAAAGTAACCTCACAGAACTAAAGATGAATCATCATACTCATAAAAACTGTAATTTATATAACAAGATAGTTAAAATGAGCCAGGTAACAATGTAAATGCTATAAATTGTGAAATGTACAATGGAAAAATCACTGTCAAAGGCAGAGAAATCAGAAATGAGAAAATAGACAATGTGAAATTGTTTTTGCATGTAGAGAAGAGAAAAAAAGAGCAAAGAAAAATTAAGCTAGCCTAAGCAACATAAGGGATACTATCATAAACACAAACAAAACGATAAAGAAAATAACAGCAGAAAAGAATGTGAAAAAATCTTAGCTATGAGGGATAATAAAATTTAATCATCAAAGAAGTCAAACAAGGAATAGATGGAATGATAAGAAAGATATCCGGGCCCTGACCTAAAATGTAAAAGTCTAAACAGAAAGACAAAGTTTTTAAAGGATCAAGAAGATACAAGTTTTTCACTTATAAGAAATATTTATTATGCATTACTATATATAAAATATATTCATATGCTTACAATTTTTCTTTGAATATCATAGCCATCATAAGAAAGTAAATGATATATTCAAAATGTTCAAACATAAATAAAAATTTATATCCATCAACTATAGTTCATAAAGTAATAAATATGTAAGATGTTCCAAAATAGATAAAAACTATGAAAAGTTATTACTAGCAAACTTGCTATATATATTGTGATAAATAGAATGTTTCTAGCTGAAAGGGTAAGATACTTTAAAAAATCAAATCAAAATAAATCGAAAAAGCAAATGCCATCAGAAGTGTTAATTTAATTGACCAATGTAAAAGCTTGTACAAATTGGAGCTGGGGAGATATCTCAGTGGTTAATATCACTGCCTGCTTTTGCCTAGAACTCATGTTCAATCTACTTGTAGGGAGTCCATCACCTTCTTCTGGGCTCTGCAAGCATTGCATGCACATGGTGTAAGACATGCACTCATGCCTAATGTACACACAAAATAGAAGCAAATATATTTTAAAATGATATAAACATATATCTTTTAGAATAATTATTTTGTTCTAAGTAGACAGCTTCATTAATTACAAATATTGTAAACAAATACAAAATATCTCTATAGTGGGTAAAACAAGACCACAGAAGAGTAGGTATTTAGTGGGTTAATATGGGAACAATGTTTTGTATAGTAGTTATAGTAATTTAATATTTTAAATGTACTTGTATAACTAAATATTAATTTAATTCCATGTGGCAAATATTATTAAACCATCAGAAGAAAATATAAATGATCAATATTGCAATATCTTTCATATGTGTAATCTAGAGTATAGGCTATGAAGGTAGAAGTAATACTATTTAGGAGAAGAAAAATCTGCTGTGTGAAGAGAATGGTGTAAAAGAGAAGATAATAGGGAATTTAACTTGAGAAAGCAAATTTTCATAATATTACTTATATTTTGTACATTTATGTTTAAAAACAATGCATTAAGACAGAATTTATTTTAAAATACAATTTGTTAAAAATAAAAATAGAAAAAAAATATAATATGTGAATAATAATCCTAGAAATAGTAAAGTGACTAAATTTGACAAAAACTGGTTAATAGAGATTAGGAATAAATTTGCTGATCCATGAGGAAAAGAGAAAAGTTATAAGCATCTTTCTTCATTACAACAGAATAAAATCTCAATAAAGTGAAATCAGATATAACCTAATAAGAAAACAAAAGTAGTCAGAATATTAACATCCCTTATTCTATAGTTGAACTAAACAACTATAAAAATGATTAGAGATATAATCCAGATGCACAGTCACCTTCAAACAGTAGCATATAAATTCTTTCAAATTATGAAGAACACACACACACACACACACACACACACACACACACACACATATATATATATATATATATATATATATATATATATATATATATATAAAATGGCCATTACCCACCCATCTTGAAAATATTAACTCAGAATTATTCCTGTCTAAAGGAATTGCAGGAACAAAGAGTGGAGCAGAGACTGAAGGAAAGGCCATCCAGAGACTGTCCCACCTAGGGGCCCTTAAATGTAAATAAATATATATATGCATTACATATGAAGCAAGAAGGCAACACTCAATAAGTTTAAAATACTTAAATTATATAAAGTATGTTCTGAGAACAATAGAATATGGTTTTAATTATTCCTTCTCACACTGTGAGAAAATGGTGCTGGTAAAGAAACACAGGTTATAATATAAAGCTTTATGATTAGTGTATTAACAAATATAATATTTATATACTAATTGTAGACTATAATAATTTCCGGCATGACTGTCATGTCTCACTAAAAGATCACAAACCATTGTTATCAACATGTGCCATTCTTTCCAAAAGCACAACTTCTACAATCTTAGTTCCTTGCAATCTTAAAAGTTATCGTGTATGTATGTACTTCAAATCATTCACAGTTAAATATAATCTTTTAACCTAAGACTTCTTTAAAACATTAATGGATAGTAGATGTAATGGAGATAAAGATTGCAGAGTTTTCAACACAAATTTGAACATATAACAGTGTTTTGAAATGTTATTCCATATATCTGACATTCCATATAAATAGTTGAAAAGATACATTAAATTAAATCTCGATAACATAAAATAATAAACTTGTTCCACTATTGTTATTCATAATTCAAATTTTTAAAATGAGTCTTGACAGTGTTCTCAGAGCTCGAGACGCAAATTTATTTTAATGTTTTTGAGGAAAGCAATATTTCTGTTTTATTTATGATTTTATTGTTTACTTAAGTCATGTATTGGAAAAACAGATTGGAGCCAAATCAAACTGGAGTAAAAGAATGTAAACTATAAAAACAGTAATTTGAATCTGACATAAATACTAGGTTTTACAAGTTTGAGACATTGGTTGTGCCACCCTTTTGCCCACCCCCTTCTCTCTTCCTCCCAGATTCCTCTCTCCTCTACCCCCCATGATTATTTTGTTCCCTCTTCTAAGTAGGACTGAAGCATTCACACTTTGGTCTTCATTCTTGAGCCTCATATGATCTGTGAGATTTATCGTGGGTATTCTGAGCTTTTGCTTAAAATTCACTTCTCAGTGAGTATATGACATGACTAACATGACTGGACTAACTCATTCAGGTCAGGAAACTGACTTGAGGGGTATAGCCTTGGGGGGTGGAGAAAGCAGGGTAGCCAGTAGGAAGTCCCAGATGCTAGGGAAGTAAGATGTTCCCAAGGCCCAATGGGGATGCCATTAGCCAAAATACCCAACAAAAGGGAGTTAGAATGTGTAGATATCCAGTGATTAGACATGGCCTTCAGTTGAGGGATGGGGCCATTACCCACCCATCTTGAAAATATTAACTCAGAATTATTCCTGTCTAAAGGAATTGCAGGAACAAAGAGTGGAGCACAGACTGAAGGAAATGCCATCCAAAGACTGTCCCACCTAGGGGCTCTTGGTCCTGTGAAGGCTCAATGCCCCAGTATAGGGGAATGCAAGAGAGGTGAGGCAGGAGTGGGTGGGAAGCACCCTCATAGAAGCAGAGGGGTGGGGAGATGAGATAGAGTATTTACAGAGGGGAAACAGGGAAGGGTGATAACATTTGAAATGTAAATAAATAAAATAACCAATAAAAAAGACATTGGTCAAGTTACATAATATAGCTTTGTATATTTTATCGCCTTTGAAATAAATTGTGATAATAATGCTGTGCCACGTTTCCACATATATATGGGCTCTCTGTTATTTTTGCTTCTATTGAAGACCAGCCTCATGCCATGGTGATCTGATAGGATACTCGGGGATTATTTCAAACTTCTTGTATCCATTGAGGGTTGTTTTTTTGACCAATTATATGATCGATTTCGGAGAAGGTACCATGAGGTGCTCAGAAGATGTATTGCCTTGGTTAGGGTGAAATGTTCTATAGATATCGCTTAAATCCATTTGGTTCATAACCTCTATTAGTTTCACCGTGTCTTTAGTTTCTGGTTCAATGACCCATCCATTGGTGAGAGTGAGGTGTTAAAGTCTCTCACTATTATTGTGTGGGATTAATATGGAGAAAGAGGAACAACTCCATTGCTGGTGGAATTGAAAACCGGTAAAACCTCTCTGGAAATCAATCTAGAGGTTCCTCAGAAAATTGGAAATAGATCTACCTGAAGACCCAGCAACACTACTCTTGGGAATATACCCAAAAGATGCCCTACCATGCCACATGGGCATGTGTTCCACTATGCTCATAGCTGCCTTATTTGTGATAGCCAGAAGCTAGAAACAACCCAGATGTCCCCTGACAGAAGAATGGATACAGAAAATGTGGTTCATTTACACAATGGAATACTATTCAGCCATTAAGAATGAGAACATCCCGAGTTTTGCAGGCAAATGAATGGAACTAAAAAATATCATTCTGAGTGAGGTAACAGACCAAAAAGGACGTGCATGGTATGTACTTACTAATAAGTGGATATTAGCCACAAAAATTACCCAAAATAATGTCCACAGAACTCAAAGGTCAAAGAGCTGAAGGGCCCAAGTGAGGACACTTCAGTCCCACTTGAGAGGGTGAAGAAGGAATCACAAGTGAGAAGGGAGGGAGGGATATGGGAGGGAAAGTGGATGGGGGGAGTAGAATGGGAACCCAATCTGGTATTAGATGAGAGAAAAGGACTGAAGCCTGAAGCCCTGAGTGCCAGCAGGAAGAATGGAAATAGGTAACAGCAATGTAGGGAGGTAGGAGGTTGGGGGGAGCCTCCAGAATGTGCCAGAGACCTGAAAGGTGAGAGACTCTGAAGAACCAAAGAGAGGGACCTTTGATGAAATGCCTGACAGTAGGGAGAGGGAACTTGTAGAGCCCATCTCCAGCAAAAAAACAGGGCATCAAATGAAGGAGGGGATTGGTATCCTACAGTCAAAACTCTCATTTATAATTGTTCCTGTTTGAAAGAACTGCAGGGTTGGAAATAGAGAGGAGTCTGAGGAAAAGAAGGTCCAGTGACAGACCCAAAGTGGGATCCAGCTCAAAGAAAAGTCCCAAGGCCTGACACACTTACTCAAGTTATGGACTACTCACAAAAGGGATCTATCATGACTGCCCTCCAGAAGACCCAACAAGCAGCTGAAAAGGTCAGATGCAGATATTTTCACCCAACCAATGGACAGAAGCTGCTGACCCCTGTGTTTGAATTAGGGAAAAACTGAAAGAAGCTGAGGAGGAGGACGACCTTGTAGGAGGACCAGCAGGATCTCTCAAACACTGGACCACCAACCAGGCAGCATATACCAGCTGATATGAGGTCCCCAACACATATACAGCAGAGGACTGCCAAGTCTGTGTTCAATCAGAGATGATGGCCCTAACCCTCAAGAGACTGGAGGCCCCAGGGTGTTTAGAGGTCATGTGGGGTTGGGGGTGAGGGGTTAGGACATCCTCATGGAGATAGAGGATGGGTTGAAGGTATGGGATGTAGAAAAGTCTTGAGGGTGGACTGGGAGAGGGAATAAAATCTGGCATCTAAAAAATAAGTAAATAAATAATAAAAATAAAAACAAAAAATAAAATATTTTAACAAAATAAGATGATGCTGTGTCAATAGAATAGCTAAAAGAAATGGAAAAGATACATAATATAACAAACATATTATAAGCACACAACTATTGTTAATATTAGATTCTTTTATATTTTTTATACTTTTTTATTCTTTTTATACTCTGAATAATACATTACAGGTTGTTCATGAAATGTTTTTCTTAGAATCCTTTCAGAGCTACTGTGCATTCTCAGGATATACTGATACTTTCTTTCACTTCATTCTTTGAACTTACTATTAATGTATAATTATGTTGATTATTCAAAATAAAAAAGCTACTATGTCAAGTATTGTCTCATATGAGTGTTGTGATTTAAGGCCGTTCTATCACATTTGAAAGCCTAATGTTACAGGATCGTTGTCTCAGTGGTAATACGTGTTGAGAAAATACAATATTGTATACAAGGTGGAAAGGAAATGATTGCCATGTAAGTATCCACCAAATGTTATGGTCAGAAGTATTATAGTTCCTCAATATTCATAGCTTTAAATCCTAACCCCAAACTGAACCTATTAGGAGTCAGTACCTTTAGGAAGGAATTTCCTTAAGGAAAAAGAAGAAGAAGAGTTTCTTAGCCCTCTTTCATGTAACAATATATACAAATCATACTTATCATGAAAAAGTAAACTTTCAAACACCAAATTTGCTGGTATCATGATATTGAACTTCCTAGGCTCCCTGAGTAATACCTTACTCTGAGAATAAACCATGGAATTAACTCATAGGCACTATTTGTTGAACGTGTATTATGTGCTCAAGATATATATTACCCAAATTATATTTTATCATCTCACTATATTTGTGAGGTTTCAAAACTATCTCAACTTTATAAAATGAATATGATTATCTCTTTTCTACTAATAGTGAAACAGAATCTTGAAGAAGTTAATTGCTTTATCATTCAGATAATATATTTAAGATTTACAAGTGTTACAGGGAAGTGCATTAAAACACTTTGGATAATTTTTAGCACATAATACGTTCTTAATAAATGTCAGTTCTAATATTTTAAAAATAAGATCTTGTTATTAGATATACTAATAATATGTATGTTCATATGTGAGATATATGGAGTATCACATGTTCAGTATTATTTCCCTCAATTCCAAATATAGAAACAAAACCACAGAAACTGTAAGTAGCTTGTCTAATGTCATATGAACCTTAACAAATCCACATCTATATCAATGGCTCCAAAATATTGGCTGGACAACATTTAACTAGTGAGGAACACTCATTCTTCATCTGATTAGCAAAAGTAGAGAAAATGTTCTGCAAAGCACCATTTAAATGAATATATGCTCTCTTGGAAAGAGAGGAGACCCTATTTCCATTTTGTCCTATCAGCATGTAAAGAGGGTTGATATAACAAAATCAGTTTTTAAATTTAAATAATTGTTCCTCAGGAAACCCAGAGACAGTGTCAGGAGAAGAAAAGAAATAGGACTGTAACATTTATAATGAGAGGTAAGTGGAAGAAATCAAAGCAGTTACATAGGATACAGTGTGCCAAGGAGAGCAAGTTACAAAAAGAGGGTGCCCCAAAAGTGGATATTAAATTTTAATCCCTTTATAGATCAATTTACATTATATATATATATATATATATATATATATATATATATATATATATAATATATTCTATTTTGGGAAAGAATGCTATACTTCTAAGCTCACCCAATCAAAGATCCTACACTTGAATCAAGGAAAAGAATTCAGTCTTATCCACTTTCACAAACAACCCAGTGTGAGGAAATTTAACCACCTGCCAAGGCACCACTTTCATCAACAAAGTTCTTCTCAGATTTATTCAAATTTTTCTCTTTCAAGTATCAGAGCCCTTATACCTCCTGGTATAAGGACTAAACTTATGAGTCTGTAAAATTTTCTGCTCTATCATATACCAAAATTTGAATTGGCCCAATGGCCTGGTCTAACATTAAGTTTTTCTCTCCTTAATCCTTCCTTAAATTAAATGTTTTAAATTATTGCTAATCAACCCTCTCTATCCAAAGGACCAGATAGCAGTTCCTACTAAACCCTGCACGATCAAATTCATTTTTTGACAGCCCACAGAACAATTCAAATATGTCGATCACACTTTCCTGTATAAGGGGGTATTTATATTATAAATCTCCATTCCTACAGCCAATATTTGTCCACTCTCTTCTCCCACATGGCATCCTTGAATTGTATGCTGTATTCCCTTCCCTATTGCCTGCTTATGACACCATTGAGCCTCCAAGCAAATCTTTTGTCCAGTTCTATATATCTGACAGTTCAGAAATGCTAGACAAAGAGAAATTTATCTCTTAAAAGAAATAAGTAGAAAGCAGTTGAAACAATTGTTCTCATGATCAAAATGGCCCAAACATGTCCAAAAACATTTACTGAATACTATTCGAGTTTTCAAGTTGCCTGGCTCTATGACATGGTGAATACTCCCTGCAGTAAACATGGCAGTTGCTTATGAACTTATATTCTCACATGAGCAGGCCTCTGTTTTCTTCGTTGGCTGTTACTCTTTTTCTCCAACCTACAATGCTTTTATCACCAAATAAATTTTACAAGCAAACCATAAGCACAGATGAAGTCTTCTATTTTCCAGTGAACTATAACATTCTCCATTCTCTTCATGCCTTTGTCCTCATTACCGTTACCAAATTGACATTGCATAGAACTAAAGACCTCTTAGAATGGACTGATAAAGACTTGTGTGAGATTTGTAGAAAACTAGGACCTAATTACTACTACAGGAGAGAAAAAAATGTGGTATCCAGATTGCAGTTCCTCAAAAAGAACCTGTTACGTAGGCAATGTAGGCAGCCTTCTCAAAAATTAACGTACATATTCACAATAGCCCATAGTCCAGTTTTATCTAGAAATAGAAAGCAATTATTATTTGTTAACAAGTTTCAGTGCAAAACCCCTTCTCATTGTGGATGTGAATTTCCAGTTGTCCTAGTATCATGCCAACTTCCCACAAGCTGTAGTCATATGAGAGGACAGAACTACAATTAAAAAATAAAGCTGGGTCTTGAGGCAGATTGATTCCCAATTTTCTGAGGAACTGTCATATTGGTTTCCATAGTTTCTGTACAAATTTGTACTCCCACCAGCAATGGAGGAGTGTTAGCTAATACCATTCTTGAATATATACCAAAAGGACACTCTATGCTACCACAAAGATACTTGCTCAGCTCTATTCATTGCAGCTTTATTCATAGCAGCCAGAAACTGGCTACAAGTCTCTTAACCAAAGATTGGATAAAGAAAAATTATAGTACACTTACACAATGGAGTATTACTCTGCTGTTTAAAAATCTAACACCGTGAAATTTGCAGGCCAATGGATGCAAATAGACAAAATTTCATTCCAGGTGAGGTTACACAGACCCAGAAAGACAAATATGGTATGTACTCACTTATAAGTGGATATCAACTGTTAAGGAAATGATAATCAACCTACAGTTCACAGCCCAAGAGAGGTTATGTAAAGTAGAGGTGTGGGGATAGGGCTCTAGGGGGACAGATGGATCTTTCTGGGAAAGTGAAATAGAATGATTTTGTCGGTGGACTGGGGGTGAGTGAGGACTATAGTGGGAGGGATCAGGTGGGTACAGAATAGGTGGAGGGAGAGAGTGCAGGGAGAGATATCTGAAATTGAGGTGCATTTGGGGCCAGTATAGAAACCTAGTGAAGTGAAACTTCCTGTAACCTATGAGGATCTATGAAATCCTCATATGGAATCTATGGAATCTATGAGGGTGATCCTAGTGGGTCTTCTACTAATAGAAGATACAGAGTCTGATTTAGCCACCTTTTGCAGCCAGGCAAGGCTTAAAGTCCTGAGACTGGGTTGCAGTCATTTGAGTTGTTAACTGATGGAGTCCTGTGGAGATCTCTCTAAACATGCCAGGCTGGTGCAAAGACAGAGGGTCACTCTCCACAAAGTGATAGTGAACTTCATTGCCAAGGATAACATTCATAGAGCTCATTGAACATAGAGAGGTTGAGCTGGTGCCTGCATGGAACCTTTACCGCTATGTTCTAGTTTCTGTGGTCTGGGAGAGTACTCTTCAGGCTATTAAAAGAGAAACTTGGGCACCAACACTTGGGCACCAACCAAAAAAAAAAAAAAAAAACTTTCACCTAAAATCTGTTATGCACATAAGAGTTGCTGGGGCAAAGGTAGCACAAAACCTGTAGGAGTGAGCAAACAATGTCTGATTTTACTTGAGGCCTATACCCTGAAAGAAAACCTGCCTGAAGCCAGCTCTGGAGCTCTGATTCTCTTGAAGGGAAAGAGTGTCAGCAGGCTTGGTTTTAACAGAAATTAAGGTTGCTTTTTAAAATAATAATGTTTACCTATCTTGACTTTAAGTTACTCTGAAGCCTGAAGATGCAGGCTTCTGGTCGAATTAACATTTGTCCCTTAACAGTGGGGGATTAAGTGAAGAGGTACTTTGTTCTTTTCTCCACAGGTTCTCGGTGTGCCTTAAGGCTGAGAGTTTATTTACCTTCATGTCAGTTCATGAAAGTTGCTCACAGGAAGAGTAAAAAAGAAGACACTTTTTAAAAGGATTTTTTTTTATTTCTAAGGAAAAGTAAAATTGAAAAAACATATAAGACTATATGGTCTCTAAATTTCTAAATTGCTCTCTTAATTGTGATTCTATTCTAATCTGCTTTCCTTCTCCTTCATCCTTCTAATCTTGGTCTCTCCTACTCTAAATTAATGTAATGTAATATAATGCAATGCAGTGCAATGTAATGTAATTTACAATACAGGTGTTTACATGTGTTCTCATTATGACTAGATATCTAACTATACATTCATTATCTGTCACTATCTCTACAGGTTCATTAAAAGTTAAAAACCATATTTTTGTGGCCAAGTTAGTATTGAAGTTTTGTGTAGATGAACCCAGTAAATATTTTATCTTCTGTCCTTATACCTATAATGAATCTTTAGTTGCTTTTTTTGACCAATGTTCAATTGTTTTACAGCCTTTTGGAATCCGTTCTAAGTTGTAAATGCCTGCTTTCTATCTCAGAATCAATTAATTCATGACATGTGACGATTGGAAGAGTTTTGATTGCAGGTTTTATATCAGAGAGGGATTTAATAGAAGTCCTGTTATAAACGGCTTAATAATTCCTAGTATAATTTTAGGAATTCTTACAGCATCATCATTAAACTATAAGAAATCATCTATTTGTCTATATAGCATCACTACAAGACAGTACATCTTCATTGATCTGCAAAAATTTCCCCAATACTATAGACTAATATTTAGGGATTGTATAATATTAATTTTATAAGGACGGGAAGGGAATATCTGTTATGGATTAAGTCTAATGCTAGTTATGTTACTTGGGTCTCCAGAATTGCACAAGAACCCAAATGTCACATGTAAGACCCTGAGGGTCCCTATCTCCATTTGGTTTTGATTGGAAAATAAAGTTGTCAGTGGTCAATGGTAGGGCAGAGAAACAAAGCCTGGACTTTTCAAGAAGGAAGACAAAAGTGTGGATGCTTCAGTTCTACTTAGAAGTAGGAAAAAATAATCATAGGAGGTAGAAGGAGAAAGGGACCTGGGAGAGAGAAAGGAAGAGAGGGAAAAGGGGTGGTAGGATCAGGTATGGGAGAAGATGGAGGCAAAGTAGAGGGGGTCAGAAAATTGAATGGAGGTATGTAGCAGCACGGAATGGGGAACTGGTAGTAGCCACTAGAAAGTCCCAGATATCAGGAAAGCAAGAAGATCCCAGGACCCAACTGGATTGATATTAGCTGAAATACCCAACAATGGGGAGAGAGAACCTTTTGAGACTACATCCAGAGTGTAGATACTTCCACTGTTTGAGGGATGGGGCCACCCACCTATCTCAAAATTATTAACCCAGAATTGCTCCTATTTAAAGGTAATGCAAGGACAAAGAGTGATGCAGAGACTGAAGGAAAGGCCATCTAGAGACCACCTGAGTGTGTGATCTATTCCATCTGCAGACACCAAATCCAGACACTATTGTTGATGCCAAGAGCTAATCTTCCAGAGGATTCAGGTTCAGTTCCCAGCGCACACATTGCAGCTCACAACTGTCTGTAACTCCTTTTCTAGAGTCTCTAACACCCTAACACATATATGCAGACAAAACACTAATGCACATGAAATACAAATTAAAATTAAAATAAAAAGAGGAAGAATCATGGCACTGACAGCATATGGTGAGTAAAGTCTTTTTCCCTTTTCTATGAACAATATCTAAGTTCTGCATCAATTCATGGTGATAGGGAATAAAGAAAGAACTCGGACTCTTTCATGTCATCAATTTTGTTCATGAAGGTTCCTTTCTAACAGTTTAATAATTAATTGAAGATGTAGTTTTAAAATTTTAATATTCAATGTTTTTATTATCATATAAATATGCATAATAGGCTTTATTTTGATATAAAATATGATTATATATTTCGGCCACATCAACCTTCCACTCTTTCTGATCTCCTTTAAATTACTAAACAGATCCCTTTCCCCCAGATCCCTTTACTTCCTTTTCACCTACCCTGAGAAAAGAGCAGGCTTTCTAGGGACATCATATAACATGCTACAATAAGACCAGGCACCTACCATCACATTAAAGCTGGAAGAGGCAAACCAGTAGGTAAATAAAGGTCCCAAGAAAGGCAAAAATGTAAGAGACAGTGCCCCCATCACTGCTAGAATTTCCACAAGAACACCGAGCTACACAACCATAACATATGTGCAAAGGGCCTGGGTCACACCCATATAATAGACTCCCTGATCTCTGTGAACCCACATGAGTCTTGGTCAGTAGATTCTATGTGTTGTGTTCTTGTGGTATCATTGATAAGATAATGCAAAGGCATTGTGGATCTATTTTTTGTTCTGAATGTACATATTATGTACTTCTTTGACATGTGGAAAAAATGAATGTATATGAATAATCTTCCTTGTACCCCTGGGTACAAGAAAGACTATTTTGATTGTCTCTGAATATCAGGTTTAGATCCCTCTCTGTCCTGAAGAACAGTTCAAGAAAATTGAGACCAACCTTCTATGAGAGACAGAGATGTCTCATTTTCCTAATAATATAAAGTGCATGAATGTCCACTCTGTTCTCAACTGCAAAATCTATATAGTTTTGAATGGTGAGGTCTTTTCTCAAAGACTATGGATGAAGCTGGGTAATTGTTGTTGTCATTCTTATCTGTTCAGTGTTGGGTATTTTGTGTTTGACCACATTCATAACACTAGTGCACTGATCATCCACTCATCATTTAGTCACCAATAAATCCTAAAGAATGTCTACCACCTGTCTTCCTAGAAAAGTCTGTTCTCTACCAGACATAAAATAACAAGGGGGAACAAGAAACATGTTTTATTTTAGATGTACAAGTTATAACAGAGTAAATATGGGTTATGTGAGGAAATGATGTACAAATGAGTCACGTTTAAGAATTGTAACCTACATTATTTTTCACTTCCAGACTAAAGTTGTGAGAATTAAAGGTAGTAATGTAAAAGAAAAGTAGGTGAGTTTAAATACCACTTCCCAAAATGTTCTGAAGAAACCTGTGAGACAGGAGGTAAATGACATAAAAGAGCAAGAAAACAGGTGGATCATGCATAAACATGTTTAAATAGAAATCAGCATTTTACTTAAACACAGAAAAAAAATGTGCATTTGTAAGAATGGATCAAGTGAGCAAAAGATATGGCAGAAATTATTATGTCTCTGTTCCTTCCTGCTATGCATGCTCGGACTTTAATGAACAATGAATACTAAAAGTTAAGAAAAGAGGCTATAAAGAATCCAATCTATTGTCTTCTTGCCTCATTTATAACTGTATGGTTGTTTTGTTATTTTCTTTCCTACTATAGTGTAATTAATGAACTTTCTATAATAAATATACCCTCCTGAAAGGATCTTTACTCACACCTTTAACTCAGGTATTACCTAGAGCTAAAGATATAGCAGCAATGCCTGAATTTGTCAACATGCGGGAATCACCTGGGAATAGATTCTCAATTAGGGATGGCCTGCGGGAATGTCTGTGAGAGATTACCTTGATTACATCAATTCAGATAGGAAGGCTCTCCTACTGTAAATGACATCATTCCCTATGCAGGGGATCCTCAATTCTGTAAAAATGGACTGGAGACAGAAAATTTCTAATTTTTAATGATTGATATTTTTCTATTAATATACAAGTAAAGAACTGTAAAAAAAAATCCCTATATATAGAAACAAAACTGTAAAAAGTTTTTCTGTACATAGGGAAATTTGTTATTGTTGTTCAGCAACATCCATGTCAAATCAGAAAAAAATATCCTGATGCTGGGAAGTAAATACATTGGTAAATTAGCCTAATTTATCTTCTTAGAGTATGTATACATGCATGAATTTTCCTTTTGTATTTCCTTTACAAATGAAAGGTGGTTCTTACTAAAGACTTGATTCCAAACCTGTAAATTGTAGACAACTATGTAGCAAAGGTTTTATTTTAAATAATGTTCATCCATAAGTCAAGCTGGTCCTCTTGTCTATTTATTTATAGTCAATTGTCTGATATGGTTCCTTTAATAGTTAGTTATAAAATAGGTGTTTTCTTCATAATACTTTTGCTTCTTTAAAATTCGTGCATGCATACAATGTTCATTGATATTGTCTGCTTTCCATTACTTCCTTCCAACTTTCCTGAGACCCTTTAACCTCTCTCCATCCTAACTTCATATACTCAAGTAGTAGCAGTAGTAGTAGTAGTAGTTGCTGTTGTTGCTGTTGTTTTTGTCGTTGTGTTGTGGTGGGTTGTCTGAAAAAAAAAACTACAGAAAACTAGCCAGTCACAATTTCAGCATGAGTGAAGGAGAGACTATGAAGTCCTTGTATCTGGAAGACGATCTATTGACAGTTATTGGCTGCTAAAGGAGAGAGTGTGCAATTATTATTCAACTTGACTACATCTGGAATTACCTAAAATCCAAATGGCTATGAGGAATTTTTCTTAATTATATCAGTTGAATTGGAAAGACCCATTTCTAATCTGAATTTTTCATGTGGGAAGATATACCTTTAATCTATTTTTTAAGGTGGAAAATTCCACTTTTAATTTAGGCCATACCTTCTGGCATTCTATATAAAGAACATAGAAGAAGGACACTTGCTCTCTCTTTGACAGCTCACCCTCAATCTCATTAGCAAGTCCATTCATTCCTTGTCATTAGAGTCTACTTCCTTTTGATTCTGACTTGTACTGAAAACCAGCTGAGACATTCAGCCACATGAACTAAACAACTAATGGATTCTTGGAGTTTCTATTGATTGACAGCTAATGTGGAACTGCTGGACCACAGCCTGTATGTCATTCTAATAAATCCTGCATGTCCATTCATTCCATAACATCTGTTTCTATGAAGATCCATAACTAATGTAGAAAAGCTCACTTAAATTTGGAAATATGGCTTAGGTTATTTGTCCCCGAGTCAATGCCGCCACACCTATGGGCATTATATACGGTTAGCACTAATTGAACTGAAGAGTTACTAATAAAATGAATACTATTTTATAAACTAGAAAAAATTATTTCCAAATATTAGCTTCTGACAACTTATGTGCTGAATTTTATTCTTTCTCTGAACCTAATTCTTTATGTTATAATACTACACATAATTTAATCACAAATTCCCTAGGTGTTAGTAGTGTCTTTAATTTTGTTGTTTTAAAAACATGAATAAATGAAAAACAAGATACAACACTTTATATGGATTTTGATTTTAACTATATTGAACAAGCAGACCACAGGAAACGAAATAAAGTTATGATAGACGATTAGTATTTTTTTCTTTATTCATATTTATATTCTTGAAGTTTTTATCCAATCACAAAAGTAATTTCAGTAATAATCAAATGCTTTGTTAGGTATTTTTAGGAGAAAAAATTCAAGAATAGTGTGAAAGTTCTATAAGGTTTTCAAGTTTCTGCTTTCTCCACTAGGCCATGCAGTTTTTTTCTAAAATAACATTTAAGTTTTCCTCCTGGGGATTAATTTATTTTTCTGTTATATAAGTCAAGAAGAATGAAAAAGCTAAAGTTACCAGAAAGCTTTAAGGAATTATGAATTTGCATCTATTATCTTCTGCTCACATGGGGAAAAATGAAAAAGATTAGTAAAGCAGAGTATACTGAAAACTTACAAAAACTTTATCAAATCAATTCCATACTTCTTCACAGGACCCCTCGGAACAATATTGGTATTGATTCCACCAAGTTCTCTCTATCTGCATCAAATTTTAATACTCCATGCTTAAGTATAGCTCCAGCACATTTAGCATTCCAGAATCTCATGGTTTCCATAGACACACTGTGACTTTATAGAACATGTATGATGCTTAGTAGACCAGTAACATTCCAGACATTCAGCAAAAATAAAAGTAAATAGCAGAGAAGAGGTTGAAAATAACAGTATATCATTATAGTATTTGTGGGAATGAGTGATTTGAATGTCTATTTAAATTAATTATTCATTTTTGGCTTTCAAATTTTTTATTCTTTAGTAGAAAAAAATTAAAATTATATATTAATATGTAATTACAGTATTTATCCTTACAATTTTCTCCCTCCCAACCCTCCCATATATTCTTGCTTGCTGTCTTTCAAATGCATGGTCTCTTTTCACATTAATTGTTATTGCATGCATGTATGTATACATTCATAGATTACTCTTTGAGAACATGGAAAAGAACTAATGTTACTCAAAGTTGTGTAAAGTCAAACTACAAATTTTTTTATTGTAGGTCTCCAATGTAATTGGCAAGCAGTCAGTTTCCTCAATGATACTGTTGAATCAATGATACACACACACACACACACACACACACACACACACACACACACATATATATATATATATATATATATATATATATATATATATATAT
>JANHMN010000005.1:23990246-24063649 GCA_030674055.1 Rhabdomys pumilio
ATATATATATATATATATATATATATATATATATATATATATATCTCCCAAATACTGCCCTGTTCCAGGTCCCCCTTCACAGAGTGTCTCCCTCCATCTGCTCTCTCCTTTACCTCTCAGAGGTTAGCCCCTATCAGAATATTCCCCCACATTTCCAACTGAGGTCACACATATATGCCAGGACCTCAGTGATCTTTTGTTGGTGGTTCAGTCTCTGGGAGCTCCCAGGGGTCCAAGTTAGTTGACACTGTTGATTTACCTGTGTGTTTTCCATCTCTTTGAGGGCCTTTGATCCTTCTCCTAACTCTTTCTCAGGGGCCCCCAACTTCCATCCAATGCTTGATTGTGGGTATCTGCATCTGTCTCAGTCAGCTGCTGGTAGAGTCTCTCAGAGGACAGTCATGCTAGGCTCCTCTCTGCAAGCATAACATACTATCAGTAATAGTACCAGGGAATGGTGCATACACATGGGATGGATCCCAAGTTGAGTCTGTCACTTGGTGGCCATTCTGTCAGTTTCTGCTCCTTTTTTGTTCCTGCATTTCTTTTAAACTGGACTAATTTGGATCAAAGTTTATTAGGTGGATTGGTATCCCAGTCCTTCCACTGCGGGTCTTGCCTGACTACTGGAGCTTACTTTGTATCTTTTCAGTCACTAAATGTTTAGTTGATTATGTATTACAAGACTATTATTAATGAAGAATGTTATAAAAGAATTAAGTACCTTGTGTACATAGATTAAATATTTATTGTATGCATTAGGATTGTCTTTAGATGTGTTCATGGATGATTTCTCTCTGGTGTTAGTACATGATTTTTATGTGTATTTCCTAGGGACCAATGGCAATATACACCTTAATGTACTTGTACTTCATTTTGTATCTTTGAGAACATATCTGTATAAGTCATTTCAGCATTATTAATGTTGAAACTTATCTTTTTATTGTTATGATTTTAGTTTGTTACATGTTCTAAGTACTAGATTTTTTATCATTTATATTTGGCAAATCTTTTCTACCATTTTCCACTATCATAATGCTATCATTTTGAAACAAAAACATTTATGTTAGGTGAAATCATATCTAGGAATCTGTGTTACCACAACTTTTGTGCCATAAATATGCTCAGTTGAAAATAGCAAAAATAAAAATCTACTTTCTTCTAAAACATTCTTAATTGATTTCAAGATAATCCTATGATACACAGAAGAGGAGCATTCTTCCCTCTTTTACATGTGGATATCCTGTTAACCAAGACACCTTGTTGAAGAGGTTATTTTTTTCAATGAATGTTCTTAGCATAATTGTAAAAAAGAGGGATTTTAAATATGCGTGTTTACTTCTAGATTCTCAATATCTCATTCATGTATATGACTAAACTTGTGAAAGTATCACCTTTATTACTAAAGGAGTTTTGAATACTGTAAGTGGGAATATACCAGGAGTTTCATTTAGGATGCAATTTTGATTTTTATCTGTCCTTTAACACTGAATACCAATTTTCAGAACATGTTTTCTATTTTGCCTTCAAACATGTCAGTACCACAACAGTAATTGTATTGGATCATTATAGCACTAGGAAGTATATTTTCCTCTTCATCACATTTACGAACATATGTTGTTATGTGACACTTGTCCTGGAGACACGTGAACAAAATTCTGCTCAGCCATGATAGTGAACCATGATGAAGTACAATGCAGATACAATAAAATTCAACTTGGCAAAACAATGACTTATGTTTGGGTTAAGGAAAAGACGCTAAGGGCCTACGTACAGGAGCAGAAATTACTCACATACAGCTAAATCATCAGAGTCCATGCTAGCATCTTTGACAGATCTCAAGAGCTGGAAACTTGGAGAAAACTGAACAATGTGTAGACAGCACAAGTCTGAGAGTTTCCTAACCAGACAATACTATTTATTCAACATCTTCTACATACCTTAATTTTTCTGAGTGAAATTCTCAGCAATGTTTACTGATATATATATATATAGTATATATTATATTATAGTATCAGTATTACTGATATATATATATATATATATATATATATGTGTGTGTGTGTGTATGTGTATGTGTATGTGTATGTGTATGTGTATGTGTATGTGTATGTGTATGTGTATGTGTATGTGTATGTGTATGTATATCCTTGTAGAATAAGAGCCCCAGTGGATATGTTTGGGTTCAAATATTTCTTGAAGCTATCTTAAATTTTTTATTTTTTGAGTTTTAGGAGCTCTTTGTAAAAATATTGCACATGCTTTAAGGATGCCCTGTTGTTTCACCAACCAGTCAATACCCTGTATATTAATATAACCTGCTGTTTCACTTCCCCTATAATACACTGTGTCTTACAGAGCTTCTTTCCAAGATGGTAGATTTTAATCTTCGAGAAATTTCAACACAAAATTATAGGATGTCTTTATGCTTATTCACGTCTTCTTTATTCCAGCAGTAGCTTGCAGTTATTTTTCTTTTTATTTACTTAATATTTTATTTATTTTTATTCCAAATGTTGACTCCCTTCTGGTCCCCCTTCCAGAGGTCTTCACCTTATCCTCCATCCCCTTTGCTTTTGAGAAGGTGCTACCCCACCAACCCCTGCCCACCTTCCAACTTATCACATCCCCACTGCCCAGCCCTTCACACCCCCACTGCTGTTCATACCCCTTTCATGGATCATCAAGTCTCTACAAGATTAGGTACATCCTATCCCACGGAGGCCAGACAAAGAGTCCTCTACTACATATATGCCAGGTCCATGAACCAGCCCATGTATGCTCTTTGGTTGGTGCCTTAGTCTCTGGGAGCTCTAAGGGATCTGGGTTAGTTGACACTGTTGGTCTTCCTATGTGATTGCTTTCAGTTCATTCAGTCCTTCTCCTAACTCTTCCATAGGGGTTCCTGACCTCAGTCCAATGGTTGGCTTTAAGTATCTGCATCTGTCTCAAGCAGCTGCTGGTAGAGCATCTCAGTGGACAGCCATGGTAAACTCCTGTCTGCAAGCACAACATAACATCAGTAACACTTTCAAGGTTTGGTATCTGCCCATGGGTGAATCCCAAGTTGGCCAGTCACTGTATCGATTTTCTTTTAAGTTTCTGCTCCATTTTTGTCCCTGGATTTCTTTTAGACAGAAGCAATTCTGAATCAAAATTTTTGAAGATAGGTTGGTGTCCTCATCACTCTGCTGGGGGCTCGATCTATTTACTAGAGGTGATCTCTTTAGTTTCCATCTCCCCACTGTTGAGCATTTTACCCAAGGTCATGCCCACTGAGTCCAGGGAGCCTGTCACATTTCAGGTCTCTGGGACTTCCTAGAGGTCTCCCATGAAAGCTACATATTTCCATTCACTCTCCTGGCCCTCTGGGCTTCTGTACTATCTTATCCCATACGTGTTCCTATCCCCCCTTTCCCTCCCTCTCCCTTGTTCTACCCAGGCCCCTCTATCACTCTGCCTGCCATGATTATTTTGTTCCCACTTCTAAGTGGAATTGAAGCACCCTCAATTGGACGCTCCTTCTTGTTAAACTTCTTACTGTCTGTGGGTATTCTGGTCTTTTGGGCTAATATCCAGTCATCAGTAAGTACATACCATGCATGTCCTATTGGGTCTGGGTTACCTTACTCAAGGCGATATTGGTTTTGCCTGCAAATTTCATGATGTCCTCATTTTTGATGAGCTGAGTATAATTCAATTGTGTAAATGAACCACATTTTCTGTATCCATTATTCAATTGAGGGACATCTGGCTTGTTTTCAGCTTCTGGATATTATGGATAAGGCTGCTATGAACATAGTGGAACATGTGTCCTTGTGGTATAATGGAGCATCATTTGGGTATATGCCCAGGAGCAGTATAGCTGGGTCTTCATTTTTATCAACTTTCACAAAGCTCAAGTCCAAGAGGATCAAGAACCTCAACATAAAACCAGACACACTGAATCTATAGAAAGAGAAAGTGGGAAATACTCATTGTCACAGAGAAAAAATTTCCTGAACAGAACAATTGTTCAGACTCTAGGAAGAACAAATGATAAATGGGATGTCATGAAACTGAAAAGCTTCTCTAAGGTGAAGGACACTGTCAATAGGACTAAGTGGCAACCTACAGATTGGGAGAAGATTTTGCCTAACCCTACATCTGATAGAGGGCTAACATCCAAAATATATAAAGAACTCAAGAAGTTTGACCCAAAATTGATTACACTAGAACTTTATAGTCCAATGTTGAAAAGAAAAGATGGAAGCAAACATACTTGTCTTTACAATACTTTTAATAAACTGTCCATTATTGAATGACAGTTAACTCACCCCAGTAGATACGGATATGTGAATATTTGTTTTCCAAATGTAGATTCCTATATGTGTGTGTGTGTGTGTATAATATTATTGAATTTTGATAAACTCGTTGCTGAATTGGTTAGTATATCAGTATATAAAAATCTTCTGTCTCACTTTTGTAGTATGAACTTACAGAGGATTTTGGACTATGGAAATATATCTCTTGCTATTCTCTTGGTTTTTACTTGCATGCAGTCTTTTCCAGTTCCTCCATACCATTTTTAATTTTTTTATATTTGGTGAAAATTTCATTCATTAGTATTCTTTTTGAAATGTAACCATTCTTTCCTCTCTCCCCAACCCTTCCTGTATTCTCCATATGCCTTCTCAAAGGACCTTTTCTTCTTTAATTATTGTAGTTATACACACACACACACACACACACACACACACACACATACACACACACATACACACACATATACACACATACACACATACACATACACACACACACACTGATTGTATCACCCCTAAAAGGGTTTCTTTCTGGATGATGCTAATAATCCCTATTTGGGAAGTAATTAATTATCTACAGTTCATCTATGTGTGGGTCCTTATGAGTTTTCCTGCATCCAAGTTGACATGTCAGCTAATGTTTTAATAATAGAGGTAATGATAAGGCTACCATATTGAAAGGCATTATCTCACAGGAAATGTTTTGGTCCTCTTGCTATTGCAGTCTTTCTGCTCCCTCTTGATCAGAGTTCCCTGACCCTGAACTATGGGGTAGTGCTATATGATGTATCAACTGTGGAAGAACATCTTACTACCAGTTTTTCTCTGAAATTTGACTAGTAATAACTTTTTGTAATGATCTTCATCTGTTGCAAAAAGAACCTCCTTGAGAAGGGATGAAATCTACACTTATCTGTAGATATAAATATACATATTTAGAATACAGGGAACACACTGGTTTAGGAAAGTACCAGTAGTACGTTCTCCTCCAGGATCCAAAATCTCTGCAGCTATGGAGAGTTGGCTGAGTCTCTTGTAGGAGGTCTATTGTAGCATACATTTGGCACTTTCCAAACTTTAGACTTCCATTCTTTGCTTTGTAACTGGAGAACTGCATCTCTATACATACAATGGCATCATTAGTAGACAGGGACTTACTGTTTCCACTCAGCTTCTTTTTCTCTATCTTCTTTTAGCTAGTTTGTTCTCTATTCTCTCAGCATTTGCATTTGTGAAAAAAAGAACTGCTATGTCACAGGGGGTTTTATGTTTTTGTTTTATCTATCATAGGATTTTCTTCATGGTTGCCAGGAATCTTCTATAAAACATAATTATATAGCTTGAAATTAAAAACAACATGACATTTATTGCAAATGGAAAAGGTCTTAAATGTTTATTTAAATCCTCTACCTTAATTTTGAGTTCATATGCTCTAATGTACTTATTTTATGTTATAAAGGTCTTAGATAATTATCATAGTTATTATAATCAAAATAAAATCTACACACCATGGTTACAGTGTTTAGGATATTCTCAACCTGGCAGTGTGCTTTCTTTAACAGTAAGTTTTATTCTTTTATATGCTTATACATTGCCCCATTAACATCCATTTTTGCTTGGATACTTCCCTTTAGCATTTTTATAAGATGGATCTTATTAACAGAAAGGAAGTAGATGGGGATGAGAGGGGAAGTAGTAAGGAATTGGGGGAGTATGGGGAGGGGAAACATAATTAGGATATATTATGTGAGAAAACAATCTATTTTCAATAAAGAGGAAATACTAAAATGAACAAAAAAACCCACAGCTTTTAGTTATATAGAAAATATTCACCTTGAAATTTATTTCAAGGGTTTGTAAAGTTTCTGTGTATGGTAATATTGGGTGTCATTTTATTCACTTCAGAACTTTGAAAATGTCATAATGCTCCATTTTTCACATATTTTTTGTGTGAAGTGAGCTTCCAGCAATTTTATAGTTTAAATATATGTTAAACTGTCTTAGAGTTTTACTTCGGTGAACAGACACCTTGACCAATGCAACTCTTATAAGGACAACATTTAATTGGGGCTACCTTACAGGTTCAGAGATTCAGTCCATTAACATCAAGGTGGGAGCATGGCAGCATTCAGGCAGGCATGGTGCAGAAGGAGCTGAGAGTTCTACATCTTCATCTGAAGGCTACTAGAAGACTATTGGCTTCTAGGCAGCAAGATTGAGGGTTTCAAAGCCCACAGCCACAGTGACACACCTACTCCAACAAGGCTACACCTCCTACTAGTGCCACTCCCTGGCCAAGCATATACAAACAATTACATTCCACTCCCTAGCTCCCATAGGCTTGTTCGAATACATGGGTCTATGGGGGCCATACCAAGCTAGCCACAGTATAAAGTGAATTTGGTTCAACGTCCAAAGTCCATATAGTCAGTCTATAGCAATCTCAACAATGTTTAAAGTCCAAAGTTCAAAGTCTCTTCTTAATCACTTACTGTAATCCCCAAAGCAAGACAGGAAATCAGCTGGGCAATCTCCAAACTGCATCTCCATATCTGATTTCAAAGTTGTCTTCAAGTCTCCAAGTCCTTTTTCATCTTTGTTGACTACAACAAACTTCTTTTATCTGGACTGGTCTACTCCCTGTTAGAAGTGTTCCTCAGCAGATATTTCATGGTTCTGGCATCTCAAATATTTTGAGGTCTCCAAGGCAACTTCAACATTACAGATCCTTGTTCCAATGTCTGGGATACAAACATGAAATCTTGGTCTCCTTTATAGGAGTCTCCATCACTTCTTTTATTAGTGGTCATCCTATGATACTGACATCTCCAATACACTCTGTTCTTCTGCTACAACTAGCTAGATTTCACCAATAGCCTCTCATAGGCTCCCTTAATGGGGTCAAGCCTCAACTTCTTTACATGACCCGATCAGTCCTAGGCCATCAAATGCAACTGAGGCTGTACCTTTTTAACAACCTTCTATGGCCTCTCACAGTGCCAAGCCTCAACCTTGGCATGACCCTTTAATGCCTTCAAATCCAGCACCACCTGGGTGATTTTTACATATTACAAAGTCCAGAGGCAGCAAGAGGTACAACCTTGGCTATCTCTGGAACACAGCTTCCTTGGACTCTCTGAAAACACTTCCCAGAAGATTTCACCTCAGTGATACTGGTCTTGTCTTAATCACCACTGATTTCTTAGCTCCGACTAACCAGCATTAGTTGTCCTAGTAGTCCCTTCTATTCTTGACTCTAAAGCCAGAGCCAGATGGCTAAAGCTGTTGAGTTCTGCTTGCTGGGATAGAACGTGCCCACCCTTGTTGTATTACATTATCACTTTCTGTTTTCCAATTCTTTCACTGTCTAAACTGGGCTGTCCTAGACTTGCTCTGTAGATTGACCTCAAACTCAGATATCTGCATGGCTCTGTCTGCTATAATGTTAGGATTAAAGGTGTGTATCTTTTGTAAATATATAATTTATTTATATTTTATTAGATATTTTATGTATTTACATTTCAAATGTTATCTATCCCCTTTCCCAATTTCCTTTAACCTGGATGTAAGCTTTTCTTCACATAGAACCAGCTTTTTCCTGAAATGGTCTTGCTTGAACTCAGAGAACTGCTTGTCTTTGCCTCCTGGGATTAAAGGCTTGTGCTACCATGTCTGAAACAAAACTTAGCTGAGTAGGATCTTGCCCCAAGGTCACCACTCTCTTAATTCAATTTAATATCCTTAAACACAGGATTCAGGTTCATTTCATTACCTGATGCTCCCTCCCTTATTATTACTTGAATCATACATTTTATATTTTTTCTTTCTAAATTTGCTGTGCTTGTTCAAAATGCTCTTCATGAGACTTAACCAAAGACTCTGTCGGGCATTTTTGAGACTTCCTGTGTTAATGCAATTAATATAAATCTCTTTACCATAGTCTTAGGAAGATTCTTCAGACAAGGGCAAAAAGCAGCTACATTCTTCACCAAAATATCAGGAAACAGTCTCTTAGACACATTAAAATTTTTCTCCTCTGAAACCTCTAGAGCCAGGCTTCAACAATTCAAATCACCCTCAGCAACAAAGTCTTCCATATTCCTACTAGGATGGGCCACTAAACTCCACTTAAAGCATTCTACTGCTTTCCAAATCCAAAGTCACCAAATCCACATTTTCCAAACAAAAGCATGGGCAGGCCTATCACAGCAATACCCAAGTCCCTCATACCAACTTCTATCTTAGGGATTTACTGCTGTGAACAGACACCTTGAGGAAAGCAACTCTTATAAGGACAACATTTAATTGTGGCTGGCTTACAGGTTCAGAGGTTCAGTCCATTATCATAAAGGCAGGGACATGGCAGCATCCAGGCAGGCATGTGCAGAATGAGTTGAGAGTTCTACATCTTAATCTGAAGGCTGCTAGAAAACTACTGGCTTCCAGGCAGCTAGGATGAGGGTCTTAAAGCCCACACCCACAGTGACACACCTATGCCAACAAGGCCACACCTCCAAATAGTGCTACTCCCTGAGCCAGGCACATACAAACCATCACATAAACTTTCCTTTTTCTTCCCGTACTAAGGATTCTGTTTTGGGAAGTCTAATTATAGCATAATGGCAATCATATTTTTGATGAATCTGATTTGTTACCTTTGACATTTTTGTGAGCCAATTTATTATTTACACTTATTTAGGTAGGGTAGTTGTTTTAAGCAAAGGTAAACTAAATAATATAACACTTTTGAACAAATACTTATAATTAATTATTATAATATTAATAATATTGCTAATTGTGCCTAAATGTGATGAGCTAACATTCTGTAGCCAAATATCCTGGTTTAATTTCTTGCTCTCTCATAAACAAGCTCTGTAAACTGGCTTAAATTTATTTCATTTCTATATCTCAATTTCTCCTTCTGAAAAAAAAGGAGTTAATATAAAGCACTTTTTCTTTGGGTGAATGTGAGTTCTGAAGGAGCCATGAATGTGGAATATAATGCCTGACACAATGTATGTGATCAGTGTTTATTACCACTTATTCAATACTGTTCTAATATTGTCTAGCAACAATGAATGTTTATTATAGTTTATGTGTAGACTGAGTCTACAAATGATCTGAAATAGTTACAAAAATATTGGCATTCAAAAATAATAGACACAATTTAACTTCAACCCATAGGAGGGGAAAACACAAGAAAGCAGAAATAAGTCAAAGCCTCCTAGTGGTTCTGATGTTTAACCAGCTATAATGATGAAAAAATATATCTAAAGATACATTATCTCTGTAGGTGCCTTTGACCTTCTTGTACTTTCATATTTTGATATTTCTTCAGGTTTTAAAATTTTTCTGCAATAATTTCCTTCCCCTACCACACTGTTCAAGGTTTATTTCTTGTTTTCATTGGGATGACACTTGGGTAGTTAGTTGCACCACCTATGTGCAGAACTTACTTTTTAACATGATATTACAATGTACACTCACAAACACTTATAGTACACAAAATATCCTTTACAACATTTATGTACAATACATGCAAAATGGACTTTCCTGGCCATCAGGGCATTAAGCAGAGATCCTGGGAGATCATCTCAAAGAGAAAGTCAGGAAAAAACAGGTCGACGCAAAGAATGGTGATCTGTCTATAGGCTGATCAAATTGCAATTTTTACTTTTTCACACAGGGGTTATATACACAAAAAGGCAGGATGTGGGGGAAGGGGCTGACCCAGGAGCATAAGTGTTTAGGGAAAATACAGATATCTCCCAGAACAGAGTATCAGCTGGGTGAAGCTTCAGGGGACAGGTCACTCTGACTCCACCTATGATTCCCTGGTCCCTATCTAAGTTGGTATTATCCATCAATGTTACTTATCTACAAGGTCTATGGCTAGAGCCTGGCAACTGTCCACCAAAGCTGCTTGTTTACAATAGCTTCTAGCCATTTGTTGCAAAGTTTTTTTTCACAGAGACCCAAGACTTTGTGCTAGCAGCCTGGCTTTAAGCCTATGGCTGATTCCAGGCCTTCAGTGTACAAGCAGAGATGCCCCTGAAGATGAACTTACACACTGGGGTGGGCCGACTCATGACCAATTGGGAACTCATTGGCATAGACATGTTTGGTGAAGGTGCTTAGTACAGCGGTCATAGCAGGCTCACAGGACAATTGAAGCCCCCACACAATTGTCAGTGTGTCTCAGACACTATGGGACTGTCTAACCATGTTACCACTACCCAAGTACCACTTAGCATCAGGGTAGAATTGTGGGAACTGAGGTTTTCACCAAACCACCTTAATACTTCATTATCCACAGTTCAGATGAGGGGTCACTCTGTGGTCTCCATAGAAATCCTGTTACAGATTGGACAGTGATGTGCTAGGACACCAGGAAGACTTTATAACTGCAGGTCTTTCTAGATTATCTGAAGCATAACTGCACTCTTCTTCAAGACTGCCTCCTCTTCAGGAGTCTGGTTCACCTTCACAACCCCTGAATTTTCATTTTGTCTGACAGCACAAGGGACACTGAGGAAGATATCATCCTTGATCCCAGAGTGACCTTTAATCATGATGGTCCTTGAGGGTTACCATCTTGAACTTTAAAACTTTTGGAAACACTAATGCATGATGAGAGACATAGGATGTGCAGCAGTATGGTCTGTGCTCTGTAATAATGGCTCTACCACTGTCAGTCATGTACTTAAATCAGTTTTATACTTTTTTTCTTTTTTCTGGTTTCTTGAATATTAGTGACCTAAATATTTGGTTTTTCTGTGTTCCATAAATCCTAGAATTGTTCTTTAGCACTTTCCATTATTTTTACTTTTATTCTCTGCCTATGTATTTTAAAATAATTTCTATCTAAACTCATGGGCTACTGTTGTTTTATTTTGTATTTTTATTTTTATTGGTTATTTGATTTATTTACATTTCAAATGTTATCCCACTTCCCAGATTCCCTTTCAAAAACTCCCTATCCCATCCCCCCTTCTCTCTGCTTCCATGAGGGAGCTCCCCCACCCACCCACCCACCCACTTCTGCCTCACTGGACTATCATTCCCCTATGCTGGGGCATCAAGCTTTCACAGGACCAAGGGCCTCTCCTCCCATTGAGGAGAGGCCTCTCCTCCCAACAAGGCCATGCTCTGCTACATATGCAGTTGGAGCCATAAGTCCCTCCTTGTGTATTCTTTGGTTGGTGGTTTAGTCTCTGAGAGCTCTGGGGGGTCTGGTTGGTAGATTTGGTTGTTCTTCCTATGGGGTTGCAAACCCCTTCAGCTCTTTCAGTCCTTCCCCTAACTCCTCCATTGGGCTCACTGTGCTCAGTCCCATGGTTGGCTGCAAGCAACTGCATCTGTATTAGTTAGGCTTTGGCAGAGCCTCTCAGGAAACAGCTATATCAGGCTCCTGTCAGCAAGTACTTCTTGACATCAGCAATAGTATCTGTGTTTGGTGTCTGTGTATAATAGGATGGATCACCAGGTGAGGCAGTCTCTTTATGGCCTTTCCTTCATTCTCTGCTTCACTCTTTGTCCCTGTATTTAGATAGGAGCAATTCTGGGTTAAAATTTTTGAGATGGGTAGGTGGCCCCATCCCTCAAACATGGGCCTTGCCTAACCTCTGAATATGTTGGTTTTTAATTGTTTTGTTAACATTGTCTATTATATGATTCAAAAAACTTTAGTGTAATTTTTAAAGATTTATCTTTATATTTGTGAGTGTGTGCCTACAAGTGTGTGGGGAGGGGTCAGGGTCATGAGAACTGGTGTCCACAGAAGTCCTGTACCTGGAATTACAGATAGTTCTGAGCAATCTAATGTGGGTGCTGGAAAAAAAAAAACTTTTGTATTTTAAAAAAGTAGTGCATGATTTTGGTGATAGTATTTCAACCTGGTATATTTCTCTGGTAAATTTCTAAATCACTCCTCTCTATTTCCTTAAAGTGTGCTTGGCTTACTTAAAATAACTTTTGAATTGCCAGTTTCTTTGTGGTCAATTGCTCACACAATATTCTGTGTGATTGATCCTGTCATAATCCTTTGGTTATTATTGATCCTTGTGGGTGAGCATCAGTATTTGAGCATTAAAGATGTTTGATATTTATTCCAGTATTAGATGTTTAAATTTGTGTGTAGCTGTTCTTCTACATATGTCTGCCACTTAATACTGAAGGTACTAGGGTAGTACTAAGGTTCATGATTGCCTGATGTCTTAGGGTTTTACTGCTGTCAACAGACATCATGACCAACTCTTATAAGGACAACATTTAATTGGGGCTACCTTACAGGTTCAGAGGTTCAGTTCATTATCATCATGGCGGGAACATGGCAGGATCCAGGCAGGCATGGTGAAGGAGAAGCTAAGACTTTTACATCTTCATCTGAAGTCTGTTAACAGAATACTGGCTTCCAGGGAGCAAAGTTGAGGGTTTTAAAGCCCAAGCCCACTGTGGGACACCTATTCCAACATGGCCACACCTCCAAGTGGTGCCAATCCCTGAGCTAGGCATACTCAAACCACTACATTCCACTCCCTAGCCTACATAGGCTTGTTCAAACTTACGAGTCTATGGGGGCCATAACTATACACAGCATAATGCAAACTACATTTTATTCAACTTCCAAAGTTCCGATAGTTTATAGCAGTATCAACAATGTTAAAAATCCAAAGTTCAAAGTCTCTTCTGAGATTCATCCAGTCACTTAACTGCATTCTCCAAAGCAAGACAGGAAACCAACTCTGCATCTCCATGTCTAATGTCAAAACAGTCTTCAGATCTCCAATTCCTTTTTTAATCTTTGTTAACTGCAACAAGTTTGTTTCTCTTAGGCTGGTTCCACTCACTGTTGGCAGTTTTTTTCTCGACAAATATCCCACAGCTCTAACATCTCTAATATTGTGGGGTCTCCAAGTCAATTTCAGCTTCACAGCTTCTTGCTCCAATGTCTGCAATCCACACACAATCTTGTGGCCATCACAAAAGACATGGGTCACTTCAGTTCTGCCCTCTGTAGCACTCTGGGCTCTGGCTGATGCCACTGCATTGGAGCTGCTGTTCCTGGTGATCATCCCATGGTACTGGCATCTCTAAAATGCTGGGATTGCTCATTGCAACTAGGCTTTACAAATAGCCTCTCGTAGGCCCTCTTTATGATGCCAGGCCTCAGTTTCTTTGTATGGCCCCTTTAGTCCTGAGTCTTCATTTGCAATTGAGGCTACAACTTCACCAATGACCTCCTATGGCCTTTCACAGTGCCAAGCTTCAGCTGCTCTTCATGACCCCTTCATGTCTTCAAATCCATAATCACCAGGCTGATTCTTACATATTACCATGTCCAGCTGCTGCATGAGGTACAACCTTGGCTATCTCTGGAACACAGCATTTTTGTGCTCTCAGAAAATACTTCCCATATTTCACTTCAATGATGCTGGTCTCTTCTTAATCACTGCTAATTTCTTAGCTCCAGCTAACCAGCATGAATTTTACCAGTAGTCTCCCTCTCGTCTTGACTATAAAGCCAAAGACACTTGGTCACAGCTGCTGGATTCTGATGCTTACTGGAGCTGGAATGTGTCCCCTTGTTCTACTAAATCATCACCACCTTTCCATTTTCCAATTTCCTCATTGCCTAAGCTTGGCTGTCCTGGAACTTGCTCTGTAGATTGACCTTTAACTCAGAGATCTGAATAATGGCCCTGTCTCCTGTAAAGGGAAGATTAAAGGTGTGTACCACCATGCCTGGACTTAAGCTTTCCTTCACCTATAGAGCCTGTTTTGTTTCAAACTAGCTGCTTGCCTTTGTCTTCTGGGATTGAAGACTTGTACTACCATGTCTGAAAGTAAACGTAGCTGGGTAGGATCTTGCCCCATGGTCACCACTCTCTTAATTTAATTTAATATCCTTAAATACAGGATTCCGGTTCATTTCATCTCCTGGTGTATCTTTATTATTACTTGAATCATACATTTTATATTTTTTCTTTCTAAGCATGCTATGCTTTTTCAAAATGCTCTTCATGAGACTCAACCAGAGAACAAAGTCTCTTTTGGGTGTTTCTGAGACTTCCTTTGTCAATGCAATTAATCTGAGTTTCTTCATTTTAGCCTCAGGCAGACTCTTCAGACAAGGGTAAGAAGTATTCACATTCTTCACCGAAATATCAGGAAACTGTCTCTTGGACACATTAAAATTCTTCTCTGAAACCTCTAGAGGAGGCTTCCACAATTCAAATCACCCTCAGCAACAACGTCTTCCATATTCCTACTAAGATGGATCATTAAACTCCACTTAAAGCAGTCTACTGATTTCCAAATCCAAAGTCACCAAATCCACATTTTTCCAAACAAAAGCATGAGCAGGCTTATTACAGTAATATCTCAGTCCCTGGTACCAACTTCTATCTTAGGGTTTTACTGCTGTGAACAGACACCTTGAAGAAAGCAACTCTTATAAGGACAATATTTAATTGGGGCTGGCTTACAAGTTCACAGGTTCAATCCATTATCATTGAGGCAGGAGCATGGCTCTTGCCAACACCTGATAGAGTGCCCCAGATAAGTGTTCTTCCTAACCCTTTTGTAATAAATTAGACATTGGGATTATGGCTTGGATTCTAATTCTAGAGTAACATTGGATTCCAATTTCAATAACGTCGTAGGCAGTTAGACCAGTTTCTGAAGAATCACTAGCATGTGTGACTCTTCATTGACCTCTTGGTAGATGACTTTTCTTGGATAATCAAGGAAAAACGTTCATTGGGGAATAGCATTATTTCTGATTTGAAATCCAGAAAAACAAAAGATTATTTCTCCATTAGTACTCTGAGCCTCATAACTAAATCCCAATGTTCTTACAAATCACTTTATTCTGTGGTTTGAAAAATCTTATAGTTGATGTGTTCTTCCATTGGGTTTGTGTCACATATACTTAACTAGTGTGCTTGATGGTGTTCCATGATTCTTCTCTTGCTCTCAGTTTTCTTGATGTTGTATATTTTCCGCTCTTTGAATTGTATAATCATAATGAATCTGTTTTCATACTAATCAATTATTTCTTCTGTGCACTTTGCCTATTAATGTTCTTTCTAGTAAAAATTATTAGTACACATTTCTGCTCCCAAATTTCTCCTTGATTACTTTAGTAACCTTTTAACATCATCTAAAATTTATATAGTTATATAATATATTAATTTGTATATTTATATAATATTTAATATGACAATTCTATAATCTACTAACTGAAAATTATACACTTTGCCCTCTCTTGATTTACTATATATGTATAATATATAACATATTATATAATATTACATATATATTATAAAATGTATATAAATATAATGTGTAATATATAACACATATGTAATTTATCATAATATATTGTTTATTATAATATTATATATACACACATAAATATCAAGTATTTGTCTATGTATATGTGTATATATATGCATTCCAGTGTCTTGTAGTTTATTCCAGTTTTTTTTCCCTTCCTTGAAAATGAGTTACCATAGATGATTCAAAGTTTTTCTTCAGAGCAGTCATTTCTGTGCTTCCTTAGAGACAGTTTCTATTTGTTTCTTTTCCTGGACATAAGCCAAATCTTCTTGTTTCTTTGCATGTTTTATAATACTATACTTAAATTTGGACAGTTCTATAATGTTCTAAGTCTGAAAATCATATTTGTTTTCCTCTCTGGATTTACTGTTTATAGTTGCTGTGGATGTAATTTTACATGTTTAATTAGTGACTTTCCTTACCACTCTTAAAGACTGTTATTGTGTCTCTGAATCCTCATTTGTTGAGTTGTTATGAACTAGTAATTTTCCAAAGACTTCCTTAAACATATAGGGGATAAAAACAAAAGGAAAGCAGAACGGAAGAGAAGGAGGGAAGAACGAAAAGAAAGAGAGGAAAGAAAATGTTCCTGGCATATTCAGGTTAGCTTTGGATTGAACATTCACCCAAAAAGGAACCCATCGTTTTAAACAATCTATCTCTGTTTCTCCTTCTTAATTGTGTTGGGCCTAAATGTTAGTCATATAGAAAACCTTAGTGCTTGCATGGGACCTCTCAGAATGTCCGTCTTATATTGCTCCTATCATGCACATAGAATTTTATATTCTCTGGCCTCATTTTATGTTCAGTGCCCTCATCTGTCACACTAACCTTCTTATTAGATATTTCCCAGCACAATCATGGAATCATCAATGTCCAATTTTCCTCCAAAGATACCATTGCACAATAGATGACAATATATGCTTCAGCTGAATTTAAATGTTTTGGGCAAATGCCTTAGGTTTAAGGCCCTTCCCTGCCCCAGTGTGAGCAATTTTGTGCTGGTGAAAACAAAAACAAACCCCTTATGTTAAGCCTTCAGGGAAACCCCAGACAGGGTGAGAAGCTAAACTTTGCTTCTCAGGTATGGATTTCCCATACCTAAAGCATAGACACCATCCTCAAGATCATCTTTTTACTAGGGAATAAAAGACAAGAATTAATCTGATATGACTTTGCCATATGTGGTGCCCATAATTATTCATGTTTTTAACATTAAGTAATCTTTAATAATAAAGCACTAAAATATGATATTGTCAGTGAACCCATTCACAGAAATGAGAGCTTAATTGCCATTTGCTGAAAGTATTTACAGATAGCTGAGAAGAATTGAAAAGAAGAATGAAGAAAGTTTGTCACATGGAGAAGTAATAAAAGATTAACAAAATTTTCTACTTTTTAAATAAATTAATTCTACAACTAATTTTGTAACTCATATGTCCCATTAGACTCACTTCATAATAGACTGAAATGTTTGGAATTTTATACTACATGTCAGTTACTGACTGGATAGGAACAATCTCTGGGATGGAAAATTATATGACCTCAAGTAAGGTAATTTTCTGTTTTTTAGATACTATGTAGAGGAGCTGACCTCGAGGAAAGCATGTCCTTCTTTGAAGAACTTTATTGATACATTTTCAAGTCAATCGTGGTTGCAAAATTTCTATTCTGTTCATGAGTACATTCTGATATGAATGACACTTTAACACAGAGAACGAATTCTTAAGAAAATAAGTAATGCATAGTTTAAATTGATTGTCAAATACAAGGACATACACAAAGACTTTGGCATTCTGAGTCCTTCATGAATGCATCTTATGACAGTTGATTTAAGTCAATTCATGCTTCAGAGGAAAATAAGCAAACTTGGCATTGAAATGATCTAAAATGGAACACATGAACATATTGTTTAGCAACAGTTGTTTCACTGAAAATTTCTTTAGCTATTTGCACTAGGAAGATGTAGCAAAAGCTACTTTCGTTGCCTTAATTTATAACCATTTTAGTAATTAATATGTACATTTTGCTCACCTATTTGTCATATGAAATTATATTAAGAACCTGTAATCTAGATACAGTACCTGACAAAAGATTTTTTTACCTTAATTAGTAAGTCAAATAGGATTCTAAAATACAATACACATTACTTTCTTGTCCTAGAATGTCAAAAATCTGATCAGGAGGTTAGAAGGGTACCATATCATAAACTAAGGCTTCTTCTTCCTGATATGTTATGGAAAGGGTGAAGAAACAATAATTATATATAAATCTATATAGTTATATGTAAATATATTAGTCAAGAAAGCCTAACCTCAAAGTTTCTTGTATGCTTTTAATTTATTTGTTTTCTCAAATAGTGCTATAATAAAGCATGTGAGCATAGTTTACAATTAGAAGATTTACCCTTAGCAAAACATAGAAAATAAGCAAGTTTTCCTTTCTAAAATAAAGTACACCTGAAAACTTTCTGTTTCTGAGTAACTAATAATTGACATATTACTTTCATAGCTGAAAAGAAAACGAGAAGTCTGACAACAGTGAATAATTAAATATTTTTCTGATAGTTGAAAAGTCCTCAAGAGAGTTTTTCTATCAAGTTGAGTTCTTTATTTGTATTTTTTATGAAAACCTGTTGGAAGAGTATAAAGTTAGAATTTTATATAAATTATTTAGTCCCCATGTCAATTCAATTTTTTCTAATTTGGGGCCAATTAGTCTTTATTTGGCTATATTATATATACAAAAGCAATATAAAGAATTGAGCATGATAAAATGAAGGAATATCTACATAGTATGAATCATTATATTTTAACAAGGGATGTCAAAAGGGAACTCAGGGCTATAGATAAGACAATTCCATATTCAGAGGCATGATGCTATCCATAACATAAGCAAAAGCAAAAAAAAAATTCTTCATTTGAATAAGAGAAGAGAAAATCTCTGGCTTTTAAAAGCTTATCACTAGAAGAAAGTGATTCATTTTCAATTAGAGTTTTATAAAGGCCTCCTCTTTTAACATAACTTTTCTCATCTCTAGAAATGCATGCTTAACCCATTAATTAACTCTGATAGATATTCAAAACTAATTCTACTATGTGTGCTATAAAAAGAATATATAAAAAATATACTGATTACTTAAGAAAAATGTTTTGGAATGATATGTAGAAAGAAAACATAGAAATACTCATGTAGAGGGGATTGGTGAATTTTTCATAGGTCACAGAACCTCATGGAGATTGTAGTCAATAGATTCTATTTCCCAACCTTACGTTTCGTCCTATTAATGACTTCTTAGGAAGAGGATAGTCTTGCCTCATTATCACATATATCTCAGCCTCCCTCTTGACTGTTCTTTAAATAAGATGTTGAGAACTCCACATGATAAAATAGACCATATGTTTCTAATGCCTTCAAATATATAGCAAACTATGAAACTGAAAATCAAAGTAAACATTTTATCAAAGTAAACATTTTTACAACTGTGAGTTAAATTATCTTCCCAAATATTTGTGAGATTGTAGAAGTTTATCACATTTTCACAAACTGTTGATAAACTCACATTTTTCTTGCAAAACTAGGCAGACTCGCGGGGCTGAAAATGACTGAGTGAAATTTACTTTGTGTCTTACAAATATTTTGTTGGGTAGCACATCAAGAATACCATCATACTTGATACATATTTATTCTTCAGTATTCACAGTATTTTACTGTCCTCTAACCTAAAAACAGGTAACCCTAGGCACTGAAAAAATTTTATTGTGGCATTCTTCAGTAACTTTTATATACTGTTTCCTTTCATAATTTGAGAAGCAATAATGATTTTTGTTATAAATTTCTTCATAAATATTGTTACTGATGGATGATGCATTTATTTAAGCATCAGTGGACAAATAAAGTTATCCACGGGTGACTAACAACCTTGAATAAATACCCCTTCACTCAGTTGCTATCCATAGTACCTAAGAAATGCAATTACATGCTGGGACCTATTATCCCAATTAATGGACTGTTTTATATTCAGTGTGCATTATACTTGAAACACTTTAGAGGCCTGGCCTTCACTTAGCTACAGGCAGAGGCGAAATTTATAACAAATAACCAAGAAAAGCCTTTCATTTACTTACCAAGATATGTAGCGTGTAATTATACTTTAAGCATAACTAGGCAGGGCTCAAAATACCCTTTGATTTAAACCACAATAAAATTATATTTCTTAAACTGTAACAAACATAACTTTGTAACGAATAAGTTATTGTGGGCTACTGCAATACTGGAAACTTCGCTATCAGTTATGTCTACCTCATCTTTCTTTTAATGATGCGGTCAAAGGTTATACTTGATTATTATTTATTGCATTCAGAGAGATTTTTATTCCAGGCATATGACCAAAAAAGAGCAGCAATACACAGAGGTCTTTGACTAGCTAGATGCATGAACAAATAAAATAGTCTGCTAAGAAGTACACAGCCCCTTGTTGTGTTGCTACTTTGTAAAATGTCAGCCTGGGGCTATGTTTTATGGCATTGGAATTTGACCAGTGAAGTTTAACTCTACTCCCTCTGGTGGTTTCCAAAGCTGTATCACTAAGGCTATAAAATAAAACACAGTTGTAATTCTTCTCCTTATTGTAAGAAGCATTGATTGCCTCTGATTGTATATTATAGCAAAGGGGCAGTCTATTACGTAAATTTATTGCATCTTATTCCTGATAATTACTGGAAGTTATTGAACAAGGCGGGAGTTATAGCCAGCAAGTTCCTGCTCTAGCTGAGGAAGCAAATCTACAGATATTTAGTGGATTTAAACAGCTGTAAACAACACATCCTGTTTACAATGTACTCAAAATGTATAATTTAGAGTGTGAGCTTATTTTAAGAACCATATTCTGAATTCCACGATGTTATATTTGAAATACGAACAGTGCCAAAATGCTAAGAATAACACCTTTGCTTCTCAAAATCTTATTTGACAACATGTAAAATGTCAAAAAGATCGGACCACATGGGATTAGTTTTTACTTGAAGACAATTATGTCTTGAAGATTTCAACTCCAATGCTTCATCTATACTGAAAATGGCATCTTTAATCATATTTAATTTTACACTTAAGATTGTAATTACTTAGTAATTTAAACTCACTTTTATTAAAAAATCTTCACTATCGACAAATATAACCAAGGTTAAAACATTACATATAATATATGTAGAGAGAGATAATAATAATATATATGTATATATATACAGAGAGAGAGAGAGAGAGAGAGAGAGAGAGAGAGAGAGAGAGAGAGACCTTTAATAATAGTCAAGGAAGTACAGGTATTACCATTCTATGTCTTATTTATAAATCATATGAATGTTCTCTTTCTGATAATAGGAAACTCCTTCTTTGCTTCCCAGTGTCCAAAGGGGCCA
The DNA here is from genome assembly GCA_030674055.1 of Rhabdomys pumilio. Taxonomy (NCBI): domain Eukaryota; kingdom Metazoa; phylum Chordata; class Mammalia; order Rodentia; family Muridae; genus Rhabdomys; species Rhabdomys pumilio. The sequence goes on from JANHMN010000005.1 coordinate 24,011,308, forward strand.
CATGTCTGGGGAAATAGACTGTACAGACCAAGCAGAAACAAGCAGTTACTTTATGGAAATTACATTTAAATAAAAAGGGGACTGTGGCTGGTTTTCATATGTTAAAGATTTTGCCTGAGGCAATTCATGATCGATGCAAAATGAGCTTGATATAATTGAGTAGAAACCATGAAACCATAATGATCTGAAGAAACATGTAATGCAAGAATATAAGTGGCAAAATGAGAAATACTGTCTGAGCAAAATACCCATTGTCTACATCAAGTCAGTCTTTAAGTTAATTCACACAAGACCTGTATAAGATCAAGCTCTGGAAAAAATCAAGGATGGATAATTGAGGGGCTACTGAGACTCCACCTCTAATAAAGGAAGAAAAGCTATTAGGAGTTGACAGCTGCTGAAGGAGGGAGGCTCTGTTAAGAGCATGGTGACCTCTATATTGCATATTTGCCAGCAGATGGCCCTTACACCATATGGACTGCATTATTTAAACTCAAAGAGTTATTAATAGCAATAAAAAAGAAGACATATAATTGGAGTACAATAGAGTGAGGGCATTACAAAGAAGTAGTGAAAGACAAATGTAATAAAAATATAATGTGTGTGTGTGTGTGTGTGTGTGTGTGTGTGTGTGTAAACTTCAAAGAATAAGTATTATTTAAGGTACAGAGACACAAAGAGAGTCCTTTAATGTGTGTCAAATGCCCCAACATATACAATTTTGACATTTACACCCTAATAATGAACACACTGAGGAAAAATTCAGGAAAGCATTCTTTTAACAACAACCTAACTTTTAAATTTTTTATTTAGGAAGAATTCAAACAAGGAAATAAAATCCTCTCTAATGGAAACATTTAAACTGGGTATGAAAATACAATTTTATTCAGAATTTATCCAAAACAACACTGTATTTCTAAAGGAATATAACAGATACAAGAAAATGTCTGCAGTCTAAATTACAAATAATAATTTAAAGAAACTGGAATTTTTAATTTCATTAAAATATTAAGATGTACTATTTATATGGACTATATCATGTGTCTTTGGTATGCATGTTCCTCCAAGGATTGTTTGTACTCTGTATGTGTGTTCATGTGTGCATGTGCATGCACACACAGGTTGTTATACATTTCAATAGGCAGACTTGAAAATGTATGATCCAAGATATCTGTGATAGTTTGTATATGCTTGGCCTAGGGAGTGGCATTTTAGAAGATGTGGCCCTGTTGGAGTAGGTTGTGGCCTTGTTGGAATAGGTGTGTCACTGTAGGCATGAACTTTAAGACCCTAGTCCTAGCTGCCTAGAAGCCAGTATTCTACCAGCAGCCTTCAGATGAAGATGTAGAATTCTCTGCTCCTCCCGTACCATGCCTGCCTAGATGCTGCCATGTTCCCCACCTTGATAATAATGAACTGAACCTCTGATCCTGTAAGCCAGCCTCAATTAAATGTTTTTTATAAGACTTGTCTTGGTTATATTGTCTATTCACAGCAGTAAAACCCTAACTAAGACAATATCATAAAGAGCAGTGTAACATAAAATATATTTTGAAGATTTGTACTGCATGATTTCAAGAATTACTGTAGAACTCCAAGGATCACAAAGATATTAGCAGATTAAGACAGTAAAATAAATCAAGAAATAAAAGTAGAGATTCTAGATTATTTTTTATGATGGGTTGACTTTTGAAAAATTCAGTAAATTGAAGGATGAAAAAATTTCTCAATGAATGAAAATGAAGGAATTGATTGAATACCTATATTGGTGAAAAAAATTTATTTAACATCCGTTTTATATAATTATTGGTAATATTTAAAGATAATTCATATCTTAAAAAATTAAATCTGAAACATAAAATAAAAATGCATTAATAATTTTTGTTAATTGATGTTGTAATGAAGATTTTTAGACATGAAAATTAAGCAATACTGGTGACAGTAAACCTCCCTTTATTCAAAGAAAAAATAAATGGCTGGATAAATAGGGAGGGAAAAACATTTTCAAAGTACAATTGGACTAAAAAGATACTCAGGATCTCTAATGAGCCTAGGATGAAAATCTGATTGCAGGGGGCAAATTAACTTGAGCAGACAGTTTTTAAAATGAAGAAATATAAATAGCCAAGAAGTCCATTAAACAAACAAACAAAAACTTCTACATCATTAGCCATTAAGACAATGCCCATAATACAACCCACAGACCATATGGAGCTTAGGAGGAAGGAAGATCAGGGTGTGGATGCTTCAATCCTGAATAGAGGAGGAGAATAGGATGATAGTGGAAGGTGAAAGGAAGGGGGGACCTGAACGAGTGAGAAGAGGGGCAGGAAAAATGAGAGCAGGATCTAGAGCAGAAAGGAGAGAAGTACAGAGGGTCAGAAAAATCAAATAATAATATCTAGCAGTTGGGGATGAGGAACTGGGGCAGCCACTGGAGCGTCCAAGCCAGGGAAACAAGAGGCTCCCAGGAACCAACAGGGAAGACTTTTACTGAAATGCAAAGCGAAGAGGAGATAGAACCTCTACAGACCACCTCCAGTAGATAGTCACAGCACCCAGTTGAGGGATGTGGTCACCCACCCATCTCAAAGTTTTTAACCCAGCAATGTTCCTGTCCAAAGGAAAAAAACAGGGACAAAAAATGGAGCAGAGTCTGAAGGAAAGGGCCATTCGGGGACCTCTCCACCTGGGGATCCATCTTGTCTGCAGATACCAAACCCAGACACTGTTGCTGTTGTCAAGAGGCACTTGCTGACAGGAACCTGGTACGGCTGCTCCTTGGGAGGTTGTGTCAGCACCTGATCAATGCAGATGTGGATGCTTGGAGTAAACCATCAGACTAAACACAGGCACCACAATGGAGGAGTTATTGGAAGGCCTGAAGGAGCTGAAGGGGTTTTCAACTTCATAGGAGGAACAACATCAACCAACTACACCCCCTTGCCCCATAGCTTCCAAGGACTAAACTACCAACCATAAAAGTATACATTGAGGGACCCATGGCTCCACATGCTTATGTAGCATTGGATGGCTTTATCTCACATCAATGGCAGGGGAGGCCCTTGGTCCTGTGAAGGTTTGATGACCCAGGGTGGGAGGATGGTAGGTGGGGCAGGAGTGGATGGGTAGGTGGGAGAGCATCCTCACAAAAGCAAAGGGGAGCAGGGAGAGGACAAATGTGGAATAGGGTGATTGTGGAGTGGTAACCAGGAAGGGGGATATCATTTGAGATTTAAATGAATAGAATGATTAATAGGAGAGAGAAAGAGAGAGAACTTAATTTAAAATCACAATGGCATACCATCACATATGTGCCAGATTAGTTACAATTATTAAACTGATAATTATAAATATTGGCAAGGATGGAATATAACTAGACTCATCACATGCTAGTGTTATAAATGTAAAATTGTTTACTTTTGCAAAGAACATAAAATCATCAGAGCATTCATAACAAATTTAATATAAATTTCTAGATGACATCAAAATATAGCAAAAGAAATCCCAGAAACAAATGGTGCTAGATATAGTTATTGAGTGTAATGAAGAAATTGTTTTTGGTATTAATCTAATGTTCTACATCTTCATGTAGTTTTGGATTATACAAGTATATGAGTGGGTTAAATCTCATCAAATGACCACTCATAATATAGAGATTTTAGTGAATGAAACTATTTTACTCTACAGAAAAATGCATGTATAATCATAGCTAACTCTAATCAAAGATATTAATACTGAAGAATTTTATGAGTAAAGTATATTAATGTCAACTTATTTTAAAATAGATGAAAATAAGATTTTTATAGATCAAAAAAGGGTTGATCTAATACAGAACCATGTAATGAAATAAATATGGAAATTAAAACTAAATAGTTTGTTTAGCATTTTTAATATATTAGTTCATTTTGTCCATTTAAATTTTTCTTATGTGAGAAAATTAGTTTTAAAACTTAAATTTTAGCTATAAGCAATTAATAAACTATTTAAAAATTATGTTACATAAATAGCCAATTTATTTAACATGATGAATACAAAAAAAGATTTTACTTGATAATTCTACTTCATGAACTCTTGACTGGAGTAATGTTGCCTTATTCAATTAACATCTTGACTAATGTGGAGAGTAAAGAACAATTTCACTCTTGCCTGGCTTTTTGGTAGGATTAGCTTGAAAGCTGAATGAACTCTTGAAACCCTTTTCATGTTGTTTCAAATACTCTCTACCTATGTAGTTGGACATAAAGCACAGCTCAGAGTTTTAAAAGTCCATCACAGAACTTGTTTAAAGGATAGGCCACTATATTCTTTTAGAGGGAAATGTAATAGACAAATCCAAATTAAGGAGAACGTAACACAATTTGTAGTTGAACTTAATCTGTTACTTTTTAGTGAATCAATTTTGCTATTGAAATATTCTATATTGAATGTATATATGCTGGCTCTCTATTATGTATGGTCAGATAAGTGATATATGACCCTAAACATAGCCTTTTCCCATCAATAAACTTATAGTTTATGTCGGTAGAGATGGAAGACATTCACAAGGATGTGGTAAGGAGTTTATTGAAGCTCCAACAAGGATAGAAAAGTCCAGAGATGATGCAGCAGGGAAGAGTGCCAGTTTTCTAGAAGAGAAGAACTCACAAGCTTCTAAGTAAACTATTGGAACACCCCAATTACCACCCCCCCCCACACACACAAAGTGATATTTTGTCATTTACAAAGAAAATGGAGAGAAACTACTTTAACTGGAATCAATTACTGTCTCCATTTTCTTCCAACTAAATACATATTTGTGCCTTTTAAACACCACCATATATTTCTACCATTACAGATTGCATTTTACCTCTAATAGTGTAAGAAATGTCTTCATATTTTAGAGATTACTGATTTTTATCTCTGCATTATTGATGAATAAATAACTGATATTAATGAATGTTTGAATAAGGGTAAAATAAAACAATTCTTTTCTCATACTTCTGAGGGGTTTTGTGTTCTACTCCTTAGATAGTTTTGGTTTACCAGTTAAGAAGGTGGTCAAATCATGTGCTTTCAAATATGAGAAAAGAAACTTTCCAAAGCATTACTAAAGACAACTAAAGAGTAGATAAAAGGAAAAATTTACCTAGTTTAATCTATACCATAGTGCTATAACTCTCATGACCACTGAATAGTTTAAAAGCTTCTCTGTAAATCATTTAACAAAGGAAGAACAAAAAGTATAGAAAATTATAAGTAATTAAGTGGAAATAATAATCCTAATACTATAACATTAATTCCAGTGTGAATCACAAAATATACTAAATATTAGGTAAGGTACTTTTAATTGGTTTTAAATGTGAACTTAAAAAGTAAAGGAACAGCCAGTAAAATAAGACAAATGAACTTAACCTAAAAAAGATTCATTCAAAGGCTACATGAACTCTTCAATGTCTCCTATAAATTGTATCCCAAGAACAGAGATTTCTTGAAAGAATCTTGATTAGATGATTTCATGTTAGGTTTTCAGATGAGTAAAAATAGTCCAGGCAATTTGGACAATGAAACAGATCACAATCTTTCATCTCTCTTCCCATCTACTGATGGTAAAACCTCACATCTCCATCGTTAGCTTAAAGAGTTTTCTTCAAGATAGTTTTCCTTCTCAGGAAGGAAAAGCAAGGGTATAACTTTCACATAGTTGCACAGTTCAGGATCACTGTCTGTTACTGCCAGATCATAAGTAATGGTTACAAGAAAACAAAAAAGGAAGAAAAGGAAGTGGGGGAAGCAAAAGTATACTGGTGGTAAACAAGTAAGAATCAAAGTAGATTAAGAGGAAAGGAAAATAAGCATAATCATCTGATGTGTCAGTAACCACCTTCTATTTTAAGAAGGCCTCGAGTTTTGTATATCCCAGCTTTCTCTCCTGAGTGTTTAATTTACATGTACATAGTCTTATTTTGAATAGTTTATCATATTGGCATATTTATCTTTTCATTTAATGAAGCCTTATCTTCTTGGTACTTATACTCAGGAACTGAAATTGGAAAGAACAGAAGTGAATGCTGTGTTCTTCTAAACATCTTATGCTTCTAACTCAAATTATTAAGAATATTTTATTGTTGTGCATGGTAAGTTTCCCCAAAGTGTTGGCTAAATAGATAAGTGTGTGACTCTGACTTTTTATTTATTGGCACATCATATTACTTTGGAGATTAATGATTTCTCCTTATGACCAAACCACTACTGCCATAATATTTCATAAGTGACTTTCCAATTTCCTTCATTATGATAAATTTCAAGTTATCACTGATGTCTATCTAAGTCCAAAATACAGGCAGAATAAACATCACCATACTGAAGAAAAATTTGAAACTATCCATCATTGTCATCATCCAAGATGTATTTTTAATATAAACAATTTTATATAAAATACTTAAAATTGTGATACTGTATAATCTTTCCTAACAAATAAAATATCTACAAATTGTAAAAATCTTGTACACTTAAAAAAATCTTCTTTTCCTATAATATTTGCATTATTCTCTTCTCATTGAACATTTTATTATTTGGAAAATTGAAGAAATTGACCTTATATAAAAAAAGTACAGAGTCACTTAGGAAGAAATTCTCACTTGACGTGTTACTTAGATCATATTGGCCTATAGACATGCCATTGGACAGAGATTATCTTGATTACTTTAATTTATGTAGGAGGTTCAAGACAACTATGGACAGGTGTTGTAGGGTTGTTATAAGAAGACTAGCTATCAGAGGGTGGCCTTATCTGTCATCAGTGAGAGGGAGGGGAGGCCCTTGGTCCTGTGAAGCTCAATGCCCTAGCATAGGAGGGTGCTGGGGTGGTAATGTGGGAGTGGGTAGGTGGGTGAGGGAGCACCCTCATAGAAGGAGGGAGGAAGAGGATACATGGTTTGTGGAAGGGAAGCTGAAAAAAGGAATAGCATTTCAAATGTAAATAAATAAAATATCCAATAAAAATAATTTTGTTTAAAAAAATGACTAGCTAATCTTAAGCCTGGTTATGTACAAGCAAACAACTTACTGTGCTGTGTCAAACTGAAATCCAAAAATAACTGAGATGTCTATAATGCCATTTCTTATAACATGCCTAGAATTATAAATGCAGGATGATGTAAATTAATCAGATATGACTCAAAGTTGGGTGAATGGAGATGTGGTTTCTTTTGTCATGACACAAATGTGTTCTGTAACGATGCTCACATCTGTGAATAAAGGAATGCATCCTTTAGTAGATTCTAATACATGAATTATATGGTTTCTAATAAATGAATTATATGGTGTGTAGTATGTCAATAAACAATAATTCAAAAATAAATGACTAAAACAAAACAAAAAGCATAAAATACATTTTGAAGAATTACTTCACTAAGAAAAGATAAACTAAATTATTCAAACTAACAGTTAATGACAGTATTAATATCAGAATTCAGGCGTTTGTATCCCTGAGATAGAGCATTTAATAACTGTATTCTTGGTATCTCATACTTGTTAAACTATTCAGTCCTCACAATATTCCACAAGGATGGGCAATGATACTCCTTGCCTGTAATAGATAAATAATAAGTGATTATAAAGCCATATACATTATTGTTAAGAAAGTTCAGACATAATAAATATCCATATATAAAATCTGATCACAATGCTATTTAAAATATGGAAGCAGATACTAAAACAGATGAAACTGAATGTTGATCTACAAGACAAAAAAACTAGATCAGAGAGCATGGGCTGTACCAAATTGTTGTAGAATATTCAGAACTACAATCTAGAAAGTTGTATAAATATAAAGTGATCAATGAGCCTTAGGAAAAAAAAAAGCATTTTTAGAAACTACTGGAAAACCATCACTGCTGTCTTTTCTGTCTCACATTGCTGACACAATGAAATCTCAACTTCTTCTCAAATTTGCTAAGGGTTATCACCTCCTTTAAAAAGTAGTCTATCTTCTTCCTTACATCATAACACAGACTATGATGAAGACGTAGGAAACCTTGTCATTTCAGGCTTCCATCCCTCCTGTCTCCAATTTGTGCAATTTTATTTTCTCCCTTTTGATAAATAAAACAATTGCACACCCAGCACAAAGCTTCTGAACCAATTGGCATTAATCAACCCTTTCTTTACTCTCTACAACAACTTTTTTAGTTATTATTTATAAAATATCATGTTGTTCCAACTTCTATTAAGCTTAGTATTTTATTGTTTTTCCTCAGTGCTAAACTGTTACCAAATCACTGTGACATAAACGCCTATCAGTACCAAAAAGTAAACATACAATTGTGCCCCTATTGGAGAACCTTGCATTTTTATATGTTTTTTATTTTCTACACTGCTAGGAATTAAACACATGGCCTTTAATATCTTTTACAAGTCCTCAACCATTGCTCAACCTCCCAGTAATACTTCTTTCTTCCAAATCTCATGTTTTAGTAATTCATAGATGAGTACAGTATTATCATTTTCACCTTTTGCTCTCCAACCTCCAAGTTGCCTTCTTTTACTCCCCTAACTTCCTCTCAAACTGATGACCTCTTCTTTATTTATTGTTACACACGAATACAAACATATGTATGTAACACAAGAATGTGGACACAATATATCATATATCATATATAATGTATCATGTATCATATAGTTACAGCATGTATTTTATATTTTACAGTATATATTATGTTGTATAATATATAAGATATTATACTGTATATGATATATTATACACTAAATAATTTATACTATATATTATATGATATATATTCTAAATTATCATATATCATAATATATCATATATCATACATAGAGCCTACTGATTTCCATTTATTGGTTTTTGTATGCATACTTGTTTAGGATTCATATTCGGGGACTGGATAACCTATTACATGGCTTATCCCTTGAGAAAATGGATTCTCACTCTCTCCAATGACATTTACCTGCTTGCCACTCTTTATCTTGGACCTTATGAGACTTCACTCAGCCATTCTGTCACACCAATTGGTGTTGTCCATTTGCCAGTCTTGTTTAAGGGTTAGCATTTTTGGAATTTCATGAGGGTGTTTTCCTTGTTGCTTATAGATGACACTAACTCACAGTAGTTCTCAGCCTCTTACAAGCTCTCCAGCTCCTCTTTACTGATATTCTCTGAACCTTAAGTGCAAGAATTGTGTTGTAGATGTATCATTTGGCACTGGGCCCTCCATGCTCACATTTGTATTTTGAGCAGCTGAGATTTCTATAATTGTCTGTGTCTGCTGAAAAACTGAAGCTTCTTTTATGAGGGATAAGCACTAGACTTACCTGTGGGTGTAAGGATAATAATTTAGGATGCACTTAGACCTTATACTGAATTGGTAAGGCAGTAGTAGTATGCTCCCTTTTATGATTCATGCTTTTATCAGACATGGGTAATTGGGCAAGTTTAAAGTACAAGATGAATTCCCCCATATGTACCCCAAAGTGGATTTAAATTCAGCTCATTTCCCCGCAGGCATCCAGAACACTAGAATTACAGGTGTTTACAACCTAATCATGTAAAATCTGTTGTAAATTCCACTGTAAATTTTCCCACTGAGTAATTAGTTTGTACATAGATTGTGGTGTGTTAGAGTTCTAATGAACTTTTATCTCTCTTTCTTGAAAATTGAGCTCTTATCACATAAGTCCATACAAAACAATATTGAATAAATGAGAAACATCTATAAGAGAATGCATATATAATTCATTTTAGCCTAAATTGTAAATATTGTGCCGTGGATTCATTTCATTGATGAATTGCCACATAAGACCAAGCTTAATCCACAGCATCATCAAAAGTTGAGTAAACAAATTTTGCTTTCTATAAGCTTGCCATTGTTGTTTCCTTTAAAATCTCCTGTCAGTCTCTAATTGCAGACCATTTGTTAGTCATCTGTTTCTTAAATAAATCAAGTGTCTAGTTATAACAGGAAGTTAACAAAGAACCACATGTATGTGTCATGTCAGAAAATGAATTGTCACAATGAATACTGTAATTAAGATGAAAATGGCAACTAAACTATAAGCTCACAATTTTGAGTCTTTTCTTTCTAAGTGAAAAATTTGGAAAGGTAAAAAAATAAAATAAAAGTTTCATTATTCTTCTTTGCCTAACTTCCAATTTTGTTTAGAAAAACTTGGAAAAATGAGTCAGAGTTTTACAGTTAATTTGGCCTAAAATCTATGTCCCACTCATGCTGAAATTATTTATATGCCTTTATCTACTGTTCAAGAACTCCAAATAATTTGATTTTAAAATGTCAAGCTTGTCATGTATATACTATTGAATGTTCAAATGTAATGTTACAATAATAAAGTCAATTTAATTTGAAAAATAAAAATCACTATAAAAATGTAAGAGCATATTTTAAATAATTTTCTATATAAAGAAAAACTTTTGCACACTATAAACATTATTATCCAACAACACGAAGAGTAAGAAAAATAACATTCCTTCTCTGTAATGAGTACATTCAAAGCTAAATTTATTTTATTTTGCTACAACTACGTACATGTGATCTATCTTCAACAAATTTTAAGTGTACAGTGCAAGAGTATTACCTATATTTTTATAACAAAGTGTAGAGCATTTTTTTTCTTACATGACCCATTTGTCAGACATACTCCCTTATTTGCTTCCCTTACCTTTGGCAGCAATCATTGCTTCCCATTCCACAAGTGTGAGTACATCAGATAATGCAATATTTGATATTCCATAGCTATGATATTTCAAGTGTCTTAATATGTTCAAGATTCACATGTATTGAACATGTGACACAAGTGTCTTTGATATATATATATATATATATATATATATATATATTGAACCATTCATCTACTAATAGATATTTATTTAGTTTTCATTCTTTGATTACTCTAAATAATACTTTAATAAATATTCTATAAGTATCAATTTCAGAAACAAACAACAGTTTGTAACCAAAAAAATTACATGATGAGTTAACCAGCATAACAGAAACTGGCAACTATTCATTAAACAGAGATTAATATGTAGGTATCAAAATAACGGGAAAATGACATTAGTGGCTTTTTATACATCAACAACATGACCTTACAATCATAGCACCAAAGCACAAATATCTGAAACAACTATAGCTTCAAAGGATTCATAGCTGCCAGCAAGCCTGCACATGTACTCTGTCCCTCCAACTCTCTTACCATGCTGTTTGATTTCTCCAGGTATGCCTCTAAAGAAATCTCTGTTCAATTGGCTTCAGAGGTGCAACTGACATCACATATTTTAAAAGGGATGCTTCAGAGATTTGTGAGTTCCACACAAATAGTATCTGGAGGAGTGGGGCTACTTCACAGCGCTCCTATTAAACAACTATCTTTCAGATTTGTGGGTGTCTAGTTAACTCCCAAAATGTAGACTAGTAAAAATATTAGCATCCAATGCTAGGAGAGTGGCAGTCAGACCACTCTGATCTGTGAGAGCTACTGCATGGGCTATGCGTAGTAAAACCATTGGGATAATAGCAGGCAGCACCTTAGAGTTCAGTGCTTACACTACAAAAGTGCAAGGTGAAGCCCTAGTGTGTATAAAAGATGAGTATTCTGCCCCAGTAAATCTAGATGGTAAAGTATCAAGTACCAGATCATTGCAGGCACTTCAAATTTTTGATTTACTTGAAGTGCATCAGTAATTTCTTCTTTCTTGTTTATATGTCTATATTTTCTAGTGTTGGTATCTATATTATTCCTGTGACCTTTCTATTACATAAATAAATATGTTTGATTCCACAAATTCATAGTTCAAGAATAATTTCTCTTAGGTTGGGTCATACCTTGAGTCTCACTCATATTTGATTTATGTGATATTTTAGTGAGGTTTTAAATCTTGAGTGAATTTTAGAATGTTTTAACCCTTTGAATGCTATTGAATATAATTGCTTTTATTTTCACAGGAAAGACTTGAATTTGGCACCCCAAATTGGGCTAGGATGCTATCTAGAGTCCACTTGTCTCTGCCATTCCAATTTTATATATTAATACCTAATTTCTACTATGAAGTTTTTTGAAAGTGAGGCTTTTAGGATATGACAAAGTATTGAATTACTGATATTGTAAAAGATGATAAAGAATGGTTATTTACTGTGGCCACCATTTGAGGACATAAAAAAGGATGACCTTAACTATGGGATTAACTATGGGAAACTTGGCCCCATAAGTCTCCAAATCTTCTAACACTTCAATGCTATATTTTATAACATCCAGAACTGTCAAAAATAACTTATGTTGCTTATAAACCTATAGCTCATTATTTATTTTGTTGTTTCAGTTTGAGTGGACTAAGTCAAAGCCCTTATATGATAACTGGACTACTGATAAAGTGAATTGATCCATATACTATTGTTAAATTATTGTCTCCAGGGAAGAAATGACAACCTGTAACATGTTTTCTTACCTTTACCTGTGTTACTCCCATGCAAGATTCACATTCATAGCTATGGTAAGGAAAGAATTGGCTGAAGATATTATTTCTAATAATTTTGAAAAAGGTGTGACTAAAATAGTAATTTTTATTGCATTCACATATACACAATTCATGCACATTTTAATGGTAATCAAGTTCATAATCTTTTTTGTCTGTTTTATAGTAACATTTCATGGGAGAAAAATGTTAGTGAGATATCTACTTATTCTATTTTCATGTATTCATTTAATCATTCTTATAATTATTTCATTCATTTGTCAATTAGTCCACTTATTATTGTTCTTAATTTTGTAAAATGGCTTAGGTGGAATACAGAATCTACAGAGTTTAACAAACTTCAGCCTAGGATCAAATAATCTATGCTGAACAAATAATAATTTTATAAACAGGGAAGGACAAAATGTAATCTTGATACTTGAGAGAGAAGTGAGAAGATCAATACATGCTCAAAGCCATGCTGTCTTAACTTAAGAGTACCAGGCTACATAGTAAGACCCTGCCTCAAAAAACAATTTTGTACTCTTGGAGAGATATACCAATCATGCCAGACAGCTCAAGGCAGGAGCAGGAGTTCCAGGCTACCTTGAGGTAAATACTGAATTAAGTTACATGTAGTCTGTGGTACATATAAAGACTCAAGCTTATTGAAAAATATTAATGCTTGAAATACAGCCACATTCATTCATATATTATTGTTTATATCTACTTTCATATGACAATGATAAAGTTGAGAAGATACTACAAAGGTCAAATGCTGATAAATTAAAACTGTTTTCTGTATGGTTCTTTGCTGAATCAGATTGCCAAACCCTGCTCCATGGCCCAGTTAATACTCATTATTGGCTTATTTCCATGCAATTCAATAGATAAGTTTTGATGTTACTAATAGTTTGTGATCGAATTATATTTTATAAATGGGACTATGTCATAGAAACCCTGTCTCTTGTTTTTGTAAAATGTCCAGCTAATCCTTTTACACCAGAAATAGAACGCAGAACACATTCTTGTTGCAAGATGTTTGATCACACTGTGAACCAAAAGACTGTGTTGTTCACTGGGAAAAATCTGTTTCTAGTTGTGGGGTATCTCAGCCCTTAGTACACACTTTTAATCTCTCTGGCTTGAATACAGACAGACATACCCTTAGTACACACCTTTAATCCCAAACAGTGAAGTCAAAGTTAGTATGTAGAGGGAAGTACCCGTGTTTGAAATTGATGTCTAATTGTGGAGTAGATAAACTGACGAACCGGAAAAATTTGACAGAATGAATCAGAGATAAGATATGCCCAACTCTTTATGGACAGGAAAGCATAACTGCTTAAGAGCAACACAGAGTACGTCAGAAAGTGAGGGCAGATCAGTGAGCGCAGATCGGTTCAGTGCAATTTAATGCAGTTCAGTTGAATGCAGTTGAATTCAGTTGCGTTTGTGCAGTTCCAATCAGTTCCTTTCAGTTACTGCCTTCGGTGCAGTTAAGTTCATGGAATACAAAGGCAGTTTCTTCAAAGCAGAGCAATTCAGTCAGAAGCTGAAAGAAGCCAATTTTCATCAATCAGTTTAGAGAGAAGGTTGAGCCAAAACAGCTGAGTTGAACCAGCAAGCCAGAATTCAGAAAGAACTAGAAAATGTGAGCTTATTCAGCAGTAAGTCTCAGAGGCTGAAACCATTCTAAGCCTTGATGAGATTGTACAAAGTCCAGAAGCTAACAGGACTAGGTCTAGGTTAGCAGATGGTGTCAGTAAGTCTCTGAGATAAGAATTAATACAGGAGAAGAGAAGTTAATTTTACACACTCTTCTGAATTTGATGGAAATCTTTTTAGCAATACACAGCAAGTATGAATTTGATATAAGAGAAGGGCTTCAAAGATTATTCATAAAAATTAATACTTGACTCTTACAAAAGAAAACATTTAACTTGGGTTTTCTTACAGGTTCTCAGGCTTAGCCTATTCTTTTCATGGCAAGAAGCATGACTTCATGCAGGCATACATGATACTGGAGAAGAACCAAGAAGTCTGTGCCTGGATTAGCAGAAAAAAAAAGGAGAGAGAAGAAAGACAGACAGACAGACAGATAGACAGAGGGAGAGAGAGAGAGAGAGAGAGAGAGAGACAGAGAGAGACAGAGAGAGACAGAGAGAGACAGAGAGACAGAGAGAGACAGAGACAGAGACACCGAGACAGAGAGACAGAGAGAGAGACTGAGCCTGCTTTCAGCAACTGAAACCTCAAAGCACACCACTAGAAACACTTTCTCCAACAAGATCACACTTATTCCAACAAGGCCACACCTCCTAGTAGTGGCAATTCCTCTGAACCTATGTGTACCATTTCATTCAAACCACCATGTTGACTTTCATAAGCTCCTTCTACGTGTTGCCATGATTAAATCATCAAGACCAAAGAAACTTTATAGAACATTACAATTTGAGAGGGATAAGACTATATCTTGAAAGGGAAGTCTAGCAACACATGTCAGACATGGAAACAAGAGCTGAGAGATCATATATTTAATTACAAGTATGAAATTGAGAACTGGAAGTACAAAAAGGCTGTTTACATTCAAAGCCCTCATCCAAGGATACACTCTCCTCAGAAGGTCATATATTCTCTAAAGCTCCCTAAACAGTGCCACCAACTGAACTCTAATTGTTCAATTATGTAATCCTATATAAACCTCAGTATTTGGAAAATATTATATAAAGAGGCAGCATGAATTAGAAGAGTGGAATTAGCATTCACAATAATGTAAAAGTAATAGAATTTATAGTATTCATTTGATTCTTAATGTAATTGTTCTTTAATTTTTTTGCTCTAGTATTTTAAATTTTTCCATTTAAATCGAGTGTTATTCAAACTATGTCTATACATATTTAGTGTATTATATATGAAAATGTATCTTATGAATAACTGTGGTCCAAATTCTATTTCTAGTGTATATTTTATTCCAGAACTTCAAAACTACTTCTTGAGGACCTGGCAGTGGTGGCACACACCTTTAATCCCAGCACTTGGGAGGCAGAGGCAGGCGGATTTCTAAGTTTGAGGCTAGCCTGGTCTACAGAGTGAACTCCAGGACATCCAAGACTACACAGGGAAACCCTGTCTCTAAAAACCAAAAAAAAAAAAAAAAAAAAAACCAACAAAAAAAAAATACCAAACAAACAAACAAACAAAAAATACTTCTTGGTGTCATATCTTGTTCTTTTAATTCATTTCCCAAGATGCAGTTATTTTATGTAAAGAAATATTTATGATTGATAAAATAAAATTTTATTAATCAAGGATATTTTCTAAAGTTATTGTAGTAGAAATCATTTCACATGTTTCAGTTCTCCATTTTCTGGTTCTCTAGTTAAAAGTGTGAGAAAATGAATTCAAGGCTTCTCAAAAAATTATAAATCATTTTAAATTTATATGTGACTATCTGAACTTTTAGCTAGAAAGCTAATCATCATCTCAGTATTAATTTGCTATAATTAATTATATCAAAGAATAACTTTGTTTCCATCATTCAAAATAATAATTACTGTTACAAATGAAAAATAAGTATGACACTATTTAAAAGTGATGGTCACAATTAACAATCTCCACATCTTATGTACAGTACTTGTCAGCCTGTTCCTTTTACTAAATATGGAGTGTATAGATTTTAGTAGTATATTTATAAATAACGAATGTTTTAACAGCAAAATTTTTCTCTAATGCCATTTTACTTACATACCTAACCATTTCTGCATGTTTGCTACTAAAAATTGTGTGTGTGTGTGTGTGTGTGTGTGTGTGTGTGTGTGTGTTTGTATAAGTAAGTGTGTGGGGTGAGTTTTCTCAATAAAATTTCTGGCTTCCTACATTTCCATTTCTCTAGTTATATCAAACAAACTAAGAGAGGAAGTGACTGTGGAAATCACTTATATTGAAAGTAATTTTTTCCATGTTAAGTAGTCTGTATGTTTCAGCAGTTATTCTCTTGGAAAGACTAGAAATAGAAATTTTCTGAGGTCATACACATTCTATACTCATTCTGCTTCTTCCAAATTTAGCTTATTCAGATGCTGCATACACAAGTGATTCTCAACCTGAACTATAGAAACTGCTTAAGTAACTGCTGTGAGACAGGCAACTATGGATTTTTTTTATTTTAATTATTTTAACAAACCAAGCCTTCATAATCTAGCTTAATTTAATTTAGTCAATCAATAAATAGTGAAGAACTATTCTGTATAATACCATAGAAGATACTGTGCTAATAACATAACATGTCTCACTTAAAAAGTAATGATTTTATTAATTTTTTGAGAATTTCATGAAACATATTTTGATCATATAAATCATCTTCCCTCAACTCCTACAAGATATTTCTCCACTTCTCTACCAAAACGATGCCATGATCGTTCTCTCTCTCTCTCTCTCTCTCTCTCTCTCTCTCTCTCTCTCACACACACACACACACACACACACAAAGTCCAGTTTGTGTTGGTCAATTACTCTTAAGCATGAGACTTGTGGGATATACACTAGATGTCAGTCCATAAATAAAATTATCTTCCTTTCCCCAAGAAGCAATCAAAAGCCAATAGTTCCTTACAAGTGACATTTTGTACCTACTATCTGGCTACCATGCTAGGATTTTGTTTGGACTGAGTTTGTATAGACAGTAACAGATCTAGGAATCTCCAGTCCTAAATGGGATGTCTATATCATACCCCTCACCACAAATTACAAGAATAAATGTGGAAGAGAAGGCAGAAAGAATATAAGACATAGATTAATATTAGTCAACTTCCAGGAAATAGTATGTTTTCTAGATACAACCAGGCAGAGACACATATGAACTTACAGAATCTTTCATAAATGAATTCAACTAAGCTGTATACTTTTATGCCTCCTGTACTTCAATATATTTGCAAAGTTACCCTTTTATTTGTTTATATGTAGCTTTGCATCATTTGTTTGCTTTACTGTGTATCATTTATTATGTAAATATATAACATGATCCATTCCATCATTTCCTTCAGGCTTATTTTCTCTCTCTTTCTTTCTTCCTTCCTTTTTTAATTTCTTTTATTCTTTCTTTTACGATCTTCTTATATAGTTCATGCCAGCTTTAAAATCCTGATCCTCCTATAGCAAATTCATGACTTTGAGTTTATTGTTAGGGTGTTTTCTATATTTTATTTAGAAATAGCTGATAGGAGTTAACACACAACAGTCCAGGTTACCTTACATGGATAGTTGGATTTCAAAACGTCAGAAATCCATAGAATTGACATCACAAATATTTCTATATTAATGTTCATTTTGATTAAAGACCTGTCTGCTCCTGACAGCTTCCTGTCTTGGATTCTAAGAAGAAATTGAGCATCATAGGAGTTACTCCAGTTGTGGTGAGACAGCCACCAGGCAAGAATTGCCTCTCTCCATCTACAGACAAATTACTGTCCAGAAAAGGACACACTTGCAGAATAGCCGACTGATTATATCTGCCTAGACAGAGTAACCAGCCCTTAATAATTCTGCAGCACTAAAGTCTGTCAGATGAGTTTGGGCCAGAAGGCTGAAGATTTGATGCTCCAACATTCGGTAGTATAGGGGTTGTCCAGGTGTTCAGCGGTCTCTATAAATTAGCTAAGTTTTAGAAGCTATGCTTAGTGCTTCCCATAAATTCAGTTAATTTAGTCATTCTGGATTTCTGACGGCATTGAAGACCTATAGACTCATAGCCAATCCAGGCTATTTACCTTGAGAGAAAAGATCTGAGTGGAGGGTTTTCAGCTGACATTCATTCTAAAGCCAAGAAAAAGCCAGGTTCAAAACTAAGTGTTCTAGTCAAGAGAGATGGCAGAGGTTCTGGCTAGTCAAAAAAAGGATGGACTGGGTATTAAGACTATCTTGTACCTCACTGGCACAAATAGGAATAATTATGCTCTAATTGTATTCTGAGAGAAAAGCTTTATTTTAACAGGAAGGGTAATATGTAGGAGGAGCTAAGGGGGAAGGAGCACCAAGAGGAAAAGATGGAGTAAGGAGAGGAGAAGATGAAGTAAACGAGAAGCTAGGTAAGGAGAGAGAAAAGAGAGAGAGAAAGAGAGAAGGGGGCATGGAGGCAGAATTTCACGTGTCTCCACTAGTCAAAGATAGTTTAAATAGCTAGGTTGGGTATTATGTTACACTTCTGATTGAGCATTACCATACTTATAAAGCCCTTGATTAACATTTTTTAAAAAAAAATGTATAAAAGCCAAATGGAAAAGGGGGACACGGGATAGGGATTTTCTAGGGAGGGGAAATGGGGAAAGGGATTGGCATCTGAAATGTAAATAAAATATCCAATAAAAAAAAATGATTTCCTGACAAAAAATAAAAACTGCCAATTCCTTGGTCCCATGAAGGAGGGATCAATATCTGGTCCAACTTGAGAGATTGATAACTCCTAACACTATTAATCATATTCTGTTATACTTGCAGACTGAAGCCTAGCATAACTATTGTTAGAGAGGCTTCATCCAGCAACTGATGAAAGCAAATGTAGAAACCCACAGCCTCCACAGGACCAAGCACCATTCCTCCCACTGATGCCAGATGAAGCAGTCCTCTGTAGCTGGAGCCAGGGGCTAGCCCATATGTATTCTTTGGTTCACATTTTAGTCCCTAGGAGTTCTGAGGGGTCTAGCTAATTGATACCTTTGTTTTTCTATGAGGTTTCTATCTCCTTCAGTTTCTTCAGCCTTTCCACTAAGGTCCCCAGACTCAGTCCAATGGTTGGCTTTGAATATCTGCATCTGTCTTAGTTAGGTGCTGACAGAGTCTCTCAGAGGACAGCCACACCAGGCTCCTCTCTGCAAGTGCTTTTTGGCATCAGGAATAGTGTCAGGGTTTCGTGTCTGACAATGAAATGTGTCACAGTGTGGATAGCTTCTGCTCCATTTTTGTTCCTGCATTATCTTTAGACAGGGAAAATTCTGGGTTAAAAATTTTTTAGATAGGTGGGTGGCCCCATCCCTCCATTGGGGGGGCATGTCTACCTACTGGAGTTGGTATCTTCAGATTCTATCTCCCTGATGTTGGGTATTTTCACTGTCATCCCCATTGAGTCCTGGGAGCTTCTCATTTCCCTGGTGTCTGCAACTTTCTAGTGGTTCCCCCAAGTTCTCCACCCTCAACTGCTACTTATTTCTATTAGTTCTCCTGGCCCTCTGGATTTCTCCCTTTTTTGTCCTTCCCCTCTGCTCTCACACCACGGTCCCCCTTTCCCTCTGTTTCCTGTGATTATTTTGTTCTCAATTCTAAGTGGATTTGAAGCAACCACAAGTTGGCCTTCCTTCTTGGTAAGCTTCATATGTTCTGAGTTGTATCATGGATATTCTGAGCTTTTGGGCTAATATCCAATTATCAGTGAGTGCATACTATGTGTGTTTTTTTGATTGGTTACCTCACACATAATGATAATTTCTAATTCCATCTATTTGCCTATGAATTTCTCCAATTCATTGTTTTTAATATCTGAGTAGTACTCCATTGTGTAAATGTACCACATTTTTTGTATTTATTCCTCTGTTGAAAGACATCTGGGTTCTTTCCAGCTTCTTTCTATTATAAATAAGGCTGCTATTAACACAGTGGAGCATATATCCTTGTTAGATGTTGAAGCATCTTTTGGGTATATGCCCAGGGATGGTATAACTGGGTCTTCAGGTAGAGCTATTTCCAATTTTCTGAGAGACCACCAGGTTGATTTCCAAAGTGGTTGTAGAATTTTGTGGGAATCACCATCCTTGGCCTCAAGTTGTACTACAGAGCTATAATGATACAAACTGCATTGTATTGGTACAGAGGCAAATAGATCAATGGAATAGAATTGTAGACCCAGAAATAAATCCATATATCTATGGTCACTTGATCTTTGACAAAGAATTCAAAACCATCTGGTGGAAAATGACAGCAATTTCAATGAATGGTACTGGTCTATCCGTTGGCAGACAGTGTGTAGAATTCAAATTGATCCATTTTTTTTCTCCTTATACAAATCTCAAGTCCAAATGGATCAAGGACCTCCATATAAAACCAAATATGTTGAATCACACAGAAAAGAAATTAGGAAAGAGCCTTGATCACATTGGCACAGAAGGAAATTTCCTCAACAGAACATCAATGGCTCTAAGATCAACAATTGACAAATGGGACCTCATGAAACTGCAAAGCTTCTGTAAGGCAAAGGACAAAGTCAAAAGGACAAAAAGGCAACCTACAGATTGGGCAAAGATCTTTACCAACCCTACATCCCATAGAGGGCTAATATCCAAAAATATACAAAGAACTCAAGAAGTTAGACTCTGGAGAACCAAGGAACCCAATTAAAAAATGGGGCACAAAATTAAACAAAAAATTCTCAACTGAGGAATCTAGAATAGCTGAGAAATACCTAAAGAAATGTTCAATTTCCTTTGTCATCAGGGAAATGCAAATCAAAACAGCCCTGAGACTCCTCCTCACACCAATCAGAATGGCTAAGATCAAAAACTCTGGTGACAGCAGATGCTGTCAAGGACATGGAGAAAGAGAAACACTCCTCCATTGCTGGTGAGATTGCAAGCTGGTACAACCACTCTGGAAATCATATTTATTTTTAATAGTATAACTCTTCCTAGATCTAATATACTTTCCTACTTCTCTATATTTGTATCTTAAAGAAAAACACAAATACCACATATCCAAGAATATTGTTGAAAGGTCATTAGTATTATTCATCTTTCCCTATATTCCTACCTTGAACTTGCTCTCTCTTCCTTGACCTCAATTTAAAACAACATTTATAACACATTCAAAGGTATATAATAACAATCAAAAATGAAACAATCTAGTATATTTTATATTCAATTGCCATTTGTTCATTTATTTTATTTAAAAAAAAGTTATATACTTACATTAATTTATTCTTATCTTTAAGAGAAAATATGTACAAGGTAATGTAATAAAATTAATGAAATATCCATGAAGAAAACTGGGCACATTTTACCCAATACTTACAACACTCTGTAATGCAATATTCAATTCTAATTAAACACATGTGTCTTCTAAAACATTTATTTTCTGTTAGAGTAAGAACTCTCCAATCCTTTTCTTTAGTTTTTAAAATTTATACTGTAATATTGTCATCTATACTTACCATATCAAACCGCAAATCAGAATATCTCACTTCTATTTAACTATAAATTTATGCTCATTGACTTTTTTATATCGTTTGATATTCTTTTACTAAGATTGCATATGAATTTTGTGATAAATATGATATGTATTAAGAAAATGCTATTTTATTTTACTTGTTTGATCTCTTAGTTTTATCAATTTTTTGACTAGTATTGAACTATATGTTGTTTCTGAAGTTATTGTACTTGGATTGCAATTTTAAAATACATTATAAAATTTTCAGTAGTCTTATATACATGCAACCAAGGTTCACTTATTACTGCCCTTTATTGCATGAGATGTATCAATTTTGTATATCAGAATTATATAATTGTTATGGAATGAGAAAAAGAAGTGACCTCTCTTTCATATCCTGCAACATTTTGGTAAAGAGGTCATGAAAGATTTGCAAAGTATATCTCTTGACATGCTATGGACCTTATACCTTTGGGAAAAGCTAGATTTGTAATAACAATTTGATGCAATTCATGTTTTTAGTTCTAGTTGAATAATGGAATAAATCAATTAGTTTGGAATAATATAATAATGATAAAAATTTTATGTATAAATATTTACCTAAAATTTTTTTCAGCGCTGTTTGATTTTCCCATTTTATGGTGCCATGCTGCTCATAGTATATTCTTATTTCATTAGGTCATACTAAGGGAATATAATGAATACCCCATGTCTTTTCCTAGCAATTTTCATTCTTTCATAGGTATATTCATTTTATTCTAAAACTCTTGGTTATGTTTTTCCTATATTATACTATTTTGATTTACAGTAGTTTCATTATGGTATATTACTTATTAATCTACATTTTGTTTTATTATTTATAACATTATTTGTATACATTTTTTCTGCTGTTTTTTGAAATTCCTTCACATAATGCTTGTAGACTAAATGACATGTTGGTGACACCTGGTTAATGAGTTTAAACATATGAGAAGTTCCTTTTATATCATGAGACTTCACAAAGGCTGTGGTGTCCTAATACCATACACCTAATACAGAAGAGAAAGAGGACATGGCAATTTCAAGGGAAAACATTGCTCACATGAGCATTAATGTCACTCAGGAGTAGTTCAGGAAATTTCTATGTCAACAAACCCTGAAAGGTAGTGGTGTACTGGGACCTTTTACATCTAGGATTTATGTTATCTATGGCTAACAGATGTGCAATTTCACAGGTATGCAAAGCAGGCTAGCTAAACAGTGAAAGTGTACTTATTTGGGGTTATATTTAAAATAAGTGGGTATGGTTTATTGGCAGAAGGCTCTTAAGCTAAAGAATCACAATCTTATTTGAAAAATTAACAACCCAGGGCCAATATACATAGATTAGTTTTTATTCATTTATATAACATGTTCTTAAAAGGCTTATTTGTTCAATATGGCATGTTATCTAAACTGGTATAGCTAGCTCTTTACTAAAGAACATCATGCTAAACTTCATATTTCAAGTATTCTTTTCTCTAAAAATAGTTTAGTAGTGACTTCACAAAATTAGTAATTCCTACCCAACTTTGAACAGACCTCTTCTTTGTATTTTAGCCACATAGACTGCAATGTTGATTTAGGAAGCATATGTTTATCCAAAAGTTCATTTAAAGAAAAGGAAAGTTGAGTTACAGGGTCTCAGTCGTAAATAGCAATTATTAACAGTAACACTATTTAGAATTTGAAATTTAAGTTACTAGGCTTTCAGTTTGTTTTCATAGTATACCATTGTAGGCTAAATATAATTGTTCTATAAAATGATAAATGAATTTGATCTACTCTTCCCCTTGCAATATTCCATTTCTTCCAGAGATTCCTCATTTTCTCTTTATTTGAACCTGTTACAAATGACAGATATCATGTCCAAAGTGAGTACTTCACCCCTGCCCCAAATAGGGAAACTAATTACAATGTCTTAAACAGAAACCTGAAGGTGGGTTTCTTTTTACAAAAAAAAAATTACCTCCCTTAATTTTTCCCCAATGTCCAACTACCTCTTGAAAGCACATCTAATTTCTGGTCAAAGATCCTAAACCTGCTGTCATATAAAATCCATTTGCTTTTCAGATATTTTGTTTCTCTTCTTTCTCCTCCCCCAAGAGGTAGCCTTGGCAGTTTGTTTCCCTATAAACCTTTTGTTCTACCCATGAATTTGTCCAGTTCATTGGTTCCAATACACTCTTACTTGCAACAGAAACACTAAATTTTAGTTAGAAATTAAATCAAAGCCATAGCATAGTTAACTATCCCACATGTCCTTCCTTATAGTGCTAGACAATGTTAAATAGTGAGTATTATCAGAGGTGTACTTAATGGTATGTCAGTACACTGAAATTCTGTCATCATTATTAGTATTTTCTCTTGTGAAATAAGTCAAAACAGTCTTACATGAAAAGCACATCAAGGAATCAGCTGATTAATTTGAATTCACTTTCAGTAATGGATGATTGTCTGAGTGTATTTTTATGACTATAAACAATTTTCTTGTTGTAACTTAACAAATTTATATTCAGAATAATATATATATATATATATATATATATATATATATATATATATATGAGAGAGAGAATGTGTTTGGTGGATTTGTTTGTTAATTATTGTCTTGAAATTTGACCAAATTTATTAATAGAGAATATTTATCATACAATCATCACTATCTCATGTGATTAAATCTTAAAATATCTCAGTGTACATAAATGAATTTATTTACCTCCAACTCTTCCCCAGTACACCTACCTATAACCACCACTATTCCTCCAAACACCATGCACTCCTTTTGTTTTGAAACCACTAAGTCTATTTGTTACTGCAAGTTTGTGTATACACATAGATCTGTATACATAGGTAGCCTTTCAAAGAACACATTCCTGTGGAAAACATACTTTCCTTTCCTAGAAGTCATCAACTGTGAATTGCTCCCTCTCCAGAGGAGAGACTTCATTAGCTATATCTTCCTCTCATGCTCATGTTTTGGCTGGCTTGTTATTATTCAGGTCTTCTGTATACCTTGAGAGTGGCTGTGCATTCATGTATGGAACAGCCTTCTCATACCCAGGAAACAGTTTGACTGTATTCACTTACTTTTTCTGGCTCTTGTACAATTTCTGTTCCCTCCTTCATGAAGATCCCTGAGACCTGGGAAGAAAGGCTGTATCTTAGTAATTTTTATATCACTTTTATATGACACCATTACTAAAGCAACTTAAAGAAGAAACTTTTGATTTTGGACTTACATTCCAGGAAGGATAAGATCTATTACCCTAGGAGAACATAGCACCAAACAGGCAGACATGATAGAAGAACAGCAGCTAAGAGCTCACATCTTTATTCATAAACAGGACACAGAGTGTACTAGCGATAGCAGGAGAATTTTGAAAACTTAAATCTGTAACCAGTCATACTCCTTCAGTACTTCCTAATCCGTGACAAATAGCCATCAACTGGGGGCCAAGTGTTCAGATCCCTAATAGATATATGAAACATCTCATTCAAACTACCATATTTCAATCCCTTGGAATGGATTATAATGTGGTCTCTTGGCCATATTATAATACTAAATACATTCCTTCCAACTTCAAAAGTCTCCCATAATATTTCACAGTTTCAATACTATTTAAAACTTGAATAGTGTCTTTTGAGACTCAGTGCAGTCTATTTACTGTAACTCTAGTAAAAATAATAATAAAATAACACACTTCCAACATATGATGGCACAGAGTATATACTGCCATTCTGAAAGGACAGAATCAAAGAAGTAGGAGGAAATACTGGATCAAACAATACTGAATTCCAGAATGTGGAATTCTAAATCTTATAGCCTCATGACCCATGTCAAATGGCTTAATTGGTTCTGCCCTTACAGTTTCATTGCCTTCAAGTTACATCTTTTGGGGGGGCTGTTTTCTCTCTTCTGTACACATTCATTAAAAAATTCTCACATCTCTGACTTGTCTAGTGTCTTGGGATCTTTAATGCAATCCAACATTCAGTTTCCCAGCTTAGACAGTGGCCTTTCAGAGACTTGCCTTCTTGTAGACCAGTGCTCTCAACCTCTGGGTTAAGATCTTTTAGGCAGTCAAATAACATTTTCCCATGGATTACATATCAGATATCCTGCATAGCAAATATGCACATTATAATTCATAACAGTAGCAAAATTAAAGTTATGAAATAACAATGAAAATAATTTTATGGTTAAGGGTCACTACAACATGAAGAAATGTATTAAGGGGTCACACAATTAGGAAGATTTAAAACCACTTATACAGAGATTTTCCTGGCGTATATTTCCTGGCCTCAGTGGCATTTTTAACAGTGGAAGACTATTCCATATGCCCTTTACTCATGTATGCCTTAGGATTCTAAAACCAGAGCCATATGGAAGGCATTGCCAAGTTTAGCTGCCTGCTTGGAATGGATACTGCCTTCCTTGAATCAAATTAGCAGCAGCTCTCATTCACTGTTGTATTTTTGAACAGAGAATTCCTTAGGACTTACTTTTTTTTCACAAGTGGAAAGCTTAGTTAGGCGGGAACTTGTCCTGATGGCAATCCTCTTTTTAATTTATTTTAAATCAGGCACTTTTTTAGTTCTCTTATTGCTTTCAGCACAAGCCCTACTCTCAACGTTAAATTTTCTGGTGCACTTTGACTCTTCAAACAATATGTTTCCTATTTCTTTCTACCTCAATTACATTTTTTTTTCATTATAGGCTGGTGATTACTAATAATCACATGACAATCAACATTAGGTTGTCTTGAACTGTTCTACCAAAGATAACTTTTTAAATTTAGCCTCAGACAAGTTCACAGAATTATGACTGTAAGAAGCCACATTTTTACCAGTATTTCACAAGAATAACCTCTAGCCCAATTGCTATTAAAGTCCTTTGTCCCTATGAAGCCTCTTGAACCACGTCTCCACAGACTACATAGTTCTTGGCATAGATTTTAGGGATCCTACAAGATGGAGCTTTAAACTATGATTCCAAATGCTTACATATTTCAACCACATTTGTAGTCCAAAATTCTAAATCTATCCATTAAAAAAAAATCAGGCCACTACAGCAATAGCCCAATTCTTGGTACCAACTTCTGCATTAGTTACTGTTATATTACTGTGATAAAATATTATGACCAAGGCAACTTATAGAATTAAGAGATTGTGTTTATAGCACCGGAGGGGTAAGAGTCCATCATCACCATCATGTCAGCAGGCAGGAATAATGCTGAAGCACCTCATGAAGCACATGAGGCTCACATGTAATTCACAGAAAACAAGGAGTATACTATGAATGGGGAAAGGCTTTTGAAACTTTAAGTGTGAAACAAATGCCACACCTATTAACTCCAACAAGCTGCCAAATGGGTAGTAAGTACTCAAATGACCCAAACTTATGGTAATGGGGCATCTCTTTTTAAGTCATAGGGTATAATAATAGATATTCCATTTACAGTTGACTAGTCTCAGTGTCTTGTCCTTAAGATGCTGACTGGTTGGTTGTATCTGTGTTAATAGTTGTCTACTGAACAAAGAAGCTTCTTTTATGGTTATAAAGATAAGAACTTAAGAAGTTTAATACTATTATCATTTAACAATGTATTTAGGCTCTCACTTGGGGCTTATGATATATCCAGTCACAGGTCCTTGGCCATGATAACTGTAACAGTAATGAATTTCATCTTATGGGGCAGGCTTTAGGTTATAAAAGAAAATGGTTTGTTACTTTCATAACATTTGTGGCACGATTGCACCAGTGGGAATGTCTTGCTAGGCCAGTCATTTTAGAATTTATGGTTCATAGATGGAAAAAATTGTTAATTATGTTCCCCCCTCATGGTATTCTGTATATCTACTTTTTACACAATGAAAAGTACGTAGTAAGAATTAACCTATCAGTCCAGTACCAGCTTGATTTATTTGTGACCTATTACACAAGTATGCAATGTGTGCTGAATATTTATGTCAAGTTGACACAAGCTAAATTCATCTGAGAGGAGTGAACCTCAATTAAGAAAATGCCTAAATAAAGTTGGGCTGTAGGCAAACCTCTAAGAGCATTTTCTTAGTGATTGATTTGGAAAGGCCCAGTACATTGTGGGTGGAGACATCCATGGACTTGGGTTATATAAGAAAGCAAGCTGAGCAAACCAGAGTGGTCAAGTCAGTAAGTATCACTCCGTCATGATCTTTGTATTAGCTCCTGCCTCAAGGATCTTGCCCTCTGTCTTGACTTCCTTCAGTAATGGAAAATGATGTTAATATGTTAAGCCAAATGAACCCTTCCTCCCCAAGTTGCTTTTGTCATGATATTTCATGACAGCAATATTGACCCTTACTAGGAAACAATATATTCAGATATAGGATCTTATCAAGTTCATGAAGGCAAGTAACTGAAATGTCAGTAGCCTATAATATTAGAAAAATTTATGGGACAAAAAGGAGGTAACTAATACTTGGTATTTTACATTTATTTATTTATTTATTTATTTATTTATTTATTTATTTACTTATTTAACTTGTTCATTTAACATCCAGCTCACTGGCCTCCTCCTGGTCACCTCCTCTCATGGAGTAGGGACATTTGACTATTAATTTGGTATCCTGTGTTGTCTGGGGAAGGCCTTGTTCCTGATACAGGGTGACTCCATTTAAACTTTTTTCATATATATGTATATTTTAAGAAAATTCTATACTAGTGGGTTTTCATATGGATTTTCCAAAAGTCTTAAGAACATTTATTGCTATTCTAGAGTACCTGAGGTCGGTTCCCAGCAGTCACAAAGGTAGTTCACAACCACCTATAACTCCATCTTCAGAGAATCTGATATCCTCTTCTAACCTATGCAGTAGATACCTGCACTCGTATTAACATGATACCCACCCCCACAAACACACATATAGATATAGTTTAAATTTTTAAACAAAGATCTGTTGTGGCTTTTATTCATTCCCATACTCCTTCCTCTCCTCACCTCTCCTCTCCTATGTCCTCTTTAAGACTTCCTGTTTCATTATGCGTCATTCTTCCTTCTTATCACCAATGTTCTATACCTAACCTATGACTTCTCATGGGCCTTCATTATTTTTGTGACTTACATTGTTACTCCAATTTAAATACACAGCTAAAGATTTAAAATGATCATCTTCATATTGAACAGAATATATTGTCTTTGTCTATTATTTCACTGTGTATAATTATATCTAGTTCTATCCACTAGGATAAAATTTGATAGTTTAATTTTTCTTTAAAGCTTATCAAAATTTCATTGTGTATATGTAATCAATTTTTATTGTCTATTCATAAATTGAGGACATTACAGACTATTTCTATTCTATGGCTATAGTGAATACAGATGGATACATAGTGAATACACCGATGAGCATCTCTTCAGGAGAGTATAGGTTTATTTGAGTATATTTACTGGAGTGGTAGAGCTAGATTTTATAGTAGATCTTGTCTAGGCATCTTGAGGAACCTCTAGATAGATTTTTCATAGTATCTGCACCAGGATTTATTCCCACAAAAAGTGACTAATTATTTCTATTTCACCACACTTATGTCATTGTTTTCAGTAATTAAAAAAAAACTTGGACATTCTGATTTGAGTAAGATAAAATCTCAAAGTAGTTTTAATTCACATATCTCTAACAGCTAAGAATGTTGAATATTAAAAATATATTTTCAGTCATTTGTATTTCTTCTGAGAATTCTCTACTTACTTATCTGCCCCAGTTTTGAGCTTGTTTGTGTCTAGGTACTTATGTTTTTTAGATTTTTCAAATATTCTATATACAAACCTTTTGTTCTATAACTGGTAGAGAATTTTACCTATTTTGGAGGCTGCCTCTTTACTTGAATGATAGTATTCTTTGCTTTATAGAACCATTTATGCTTCATGTAGACCCACTTGTCATAGGACTATGCTACTGTTATTTTATTCAGTAAAATCTTTTTTTTGTCTTATAAATTATGCTTCCAAGTTGTTTTATAGGTTCAAACACATTTTCCTCCTCAATGACTGTTTTTAAATATATTATATTTTAAGCTAATTTTGGCTCTACACAAAACACATTTTGGTATACAGTAAACACAAAATTTCCATGAATATGAAGATATAAGAAAAGCAAGAAAGTCTTCTATAAAAATGAAGATTGCAAAATTATTTGGAATATGAATACGTCAAAGCAAGTTATGCTAATAACCTGTTAGTCTTGGAGGATACACATCATCTGTAGCTGAAGCACTTCACAGGATTCATGTTGATTTTATAGAATCAGGCATTCTCTTACTTTGTTAGTCCTCTTTTTTTGAGTCCTGTACAAAATGTTCCACAAGAAATAACACTGATGACCAGACAACAGTACTTTGTAAGTGTCTCTGCCATTAATCAGCATGCTTGAATCCAAGGAGCTATTATTTTAGCCACATTTAAATCCTGATTGCATTTTATTCTGCCTTGGCAAGGTTCACAATGTGATCTTCATTAGAATGTATTTTAAGCCTCCACATGCTGGCATGGCCATTATTTGTATCCTGTACCGTGAGCAGTAAATCATGTGGAAGATGGCTAGATATAGAGTTTCTGATCCAAAATTTCCTCCCTTTTGTTTTTATTTTGTTTCTTAGTATTTCTCAAGGACTGAAAAGGAACTTTATAATATAACTACATCTGGAAATTAAACAGATTGCCAGAAGATTCTCACATTCATCTATCACTTTCATTTACATTGAATGAGATCATCCCAGCTCCTCTGATACTGTTATTCAGGTGAGTCAAAGTAATGGAGATCAGGTATGTAGAAATAGCTTGTAGATGTCAGGAGTAAATCTTAAAAACACAAAGGTAATTTATTATTGTGTCACATCTCTAGAAATCCCTTTCATTTGGTCATGAAATGTCCTCAATCACTTGCACTTAGTAACTGTCCCTTAGCAGTGTGAAGTTCTATTAAAAGTACTCATTTTAAAATTTCTTTTCCAGTAAAACAAACAATTTCTATTGTTTGGCATCAAAACACAGCTACTATAGCATGGCCTCTTGTCTTCTGCTTGTCAAACATGGAATATGATGTATTCTACCATGCCACATGACATCGAAAACCTTCTGATTCTAAATAAATTAGACTTGGCTTGAATTCTAGATTCCCAACTATAGGCTTACGGCCTTAGGCAATGGCTTTCAAAAGGGATTAAACTGTTTCTTTCATTTTTCTTGGAGTATATGGAAATATCTGAGATAATTTGGGTTATAATGGCAGAGGATCACCAATATTTCTACAAAACTGAGTTAGAATTAGGATACAACCTACAGATAGCCTGGTACTGGTTCCTTCCAGCATCCAAAGATGGAATCAACAGCTTTGACAAAGTTTTCAGTGGTCCCCTGAAATGTTTGTTGACAGACAGGCAATCAGTCCATATTATCTGTAGGGTAAGATCTGTCTATGTCTGAATCTTCAGAGTAATCCCTTCAAATTCTTGGCCCAATTTATCAGTAGCCATAAAGAGGATGAATTATTCTACAAGGTGTTCTGTAAGATGGAGAATTCAGAGGTGACCTATGAGAATACAGACCATATCATTTTGTTTGATTTGCACGTACCTTTTTTTTTAATTTATGGCAAAACTAAGGGCCCCAATGGGCCCCAGTACCATCAGCTCCCAGGTGTCTTAGATGCTGTTCAATCAGGACCTCTTTTTTGTATTGGAGAAAGTGTAGATCAATAAAGAAACATGGCCACAAAGGGCAGAGGGTCTTTGGAACAAGAGGAAGTGTAACCACTGCTTTCCCTAGGACTGACAGCTCTGGGCTCCTTTGACAAAAAGAAATAATGACCTTGGACATATTGCTCTGATCCTCATACTTTTTAAAAATAATTTTAGAAATTTGTAAAATACTTTATTCTATAAATTCATACTAACAAATACAGCATAACACTGATTATACTGATAAAAGAAGAGATATAGAACAATAAATGAAATGAAAAAGATCTAGAATAAAATCCACACAGGTATAATTAGCTAATTTTTAATCAAAAGTGTCAGGAATAAAATTTTTAAAGAAATACAAATGTCCAGCAAACATAACAATGTAAGTGGTCAATATATTTAGTCATGAGGAAAATGCAAATTCAAAACTACAGTGAGATATCATTTATTCCAGTTACAATGCCCATTATAAAATTTTAAAATAATATATGATAGCAAGATTGGGAGTAAGAAGAAAACCTGTACAATGTTGGTGGTAGTATATGTTAGTTGGATATTATATAGAACTGTGAGAAGTTTCTTTCAACTCTAAACTAAAACTAGAACTACAGTATGATCCCACAAAATTATCTCTGGCATCTGCTCAAAGGAAATTAAAACTGAATGCCAAAGACACCATAAATTGTCATGCTTATTTAAGTATAATTCACAGTAACTCTGATATTAAATAAGACGAGATGACCATGACCATCAACATGTGATCAGCTGATACAAATGAGATATATAAATGGTATTTAGTCATAAAGAAAAGTGAAAATTCTATTACTGTCTTACCCCCACATTCTATTTATTGCTAAAGGTAGCCTTGGCCAACTGAGTCTTCATCACATCTGCATTAATCTCATGCTGGCTATTCTGTGCCCTAACTCTATGATAAATATGAGTTGTGCATACATTAGATCAACAAATAAGGCATAGTAATCTCCTTGATCTAAAATAGTTGAGTTGCTATTTTAATTCTTTCAAAAACACCTCTTTTTTGCCATCTAACAACAAATCTACATGTCTGTGTACTAAATTATAGATATTTTCAAGGACAATTTCTATTGCTACCACATCTTCTAGGAATCATGTAGGTAGCACTGAAAGTGTATTTTAGGTCAGATTCAGATGAGCTACCACCAGTAGATAACAGATTTATTTTCCAAATATTTTTAAAGGTTTATTTTAATTATTTTTATTCTGTGTATATGGGGGTAGATATAAGTACATGTGAGTATAAACTCCCAAGGAGGTTAGAGGCATTAGATCCATTAGTGCTGGAGTTACAGCAACTGTGAGCTACACAATTATGGGTATTAGGATCCTTTGACAGAGCCTTATGCAGTTATCCACAGAGCCTTCTCTCCCATCTCCAAAATAATAGAGTTCATGTAGTTTTGTGAAAGAACATCAAGCAGAGAAGGTCCATCTAAGCCATATTCAGCTTCCTGAGTCACAGAAATTATGATGTAACTAATTACATACATTTTCTAACTGCTAAATTATAGACAATTTGGTACATAGCAATAGAGAACTAATACATTACTTTAAAGTATTATCTTAGTTAGAATATTTCCCAGAGGGTTTTTTTGTATTCATTTAATTAAAAAATAGACACTCTATTGATTTGAAATTGTGCAAATTGCAGATTGTGTTAAAGTTATCCAAACCAATAGCTAAAATGAAATTTTGATGGTTTTTATAATAAACAGGCTACATTCACAGTATTCCAACTCCTTCGACAATTAAAAGAAAATCTCTTCTTTTAATTATAAATTGATCCTAAAAATATGAATACAGTGGACAAATAATCATTTATCAGAAGAAAAGATATGGGAGCATAATTACACAACAATGATTAAAATTATAGAAAAATTACAGATATTGAACTGAAATTTTAGTCACTGAACTCAGATTAATGTGTTATGAGTTTTATTTCTATTTCTTAGCTATACCACTCCTGGGCATATACCCAGAACATGCTCCAACATATAAAAGGGCACATATTCCACTATGTTCATAGCAGCCTTATTTATAATAGCCAGAACCCAGAAGTTCCTCAACAGAGGAATGGATACAGAAAATGTGGTACATTTTCACAGCTATTAAAAACAATTAATTTGAGAAATTCTTGGGTAAATGGATGAAACTAGAAAATATCATCCTGAGTGAGGTAACCCAATCGCAAAAGAACACACATGGTATTCAGTCACTGATAATTGGAAATTAGCCCAGAAGCTCACAATACCCAAGATACAACTCACAGATCACATGAATCTCATGAAGAAGAAAGATCAAAGTGTGGGAGCTTTGGTCCTTCTTAGAAGGAGTAACAAAATACTCATGGGAGCAAATATGGAGACCAAGTGTGGGACAGAAACTGAAGGAGGGGTCCTCTGGAGACTGTTACATCTGGGTATTCATCCCATGTGCATTCGTCAAAGGTAGACACTGATATGGATGCCAGGAAGTGCATACTGACAGGAGCCTGATATAGCTGTTTCCTTAGAGGTCTGTCAGAGCCTGACATATATAGAGGTGGATGCTCACAGCTAACCATTGAACTGATAATGGGGTTCCCAATGGAGGAGTTAGAGAGAAGACTTAAGGAGCAGAAAGGGTTTGCAGCCCCATGGGGAGAACAACAATATCAACCAACCAGTGCTCCCAGGTTCTGAACTACCAGCCTGGGAGCACATAGGAAGGAACCCATGGTTCAAATTATATATGTAGAGGAGGATAGCCTTGTGGGGTATAGGTGGGAGAGGAGGTTCTTGGTCCCTTGAAGGCTGGATGTCCCAGTGTGGGGGAATTTGAGGGTGGAGTAGTTTGAGTGTACGGGTGGGTGGAGGCACATCCTCATAGAAGCAGGAGAGGGGGAAATAGGATAGGGGGTTCCTGTGGTGGGGGGAATGGGGAAAGGGGATAACATCTGAAATGTAAATAAAATATCCAATAAAAAAGATGTAAAAAGAAGAAATTACAGATTATTTTTTATGAAAAACATATTGACAAGAGATAAATTACCATAATAAAGTAATAAAGTAAGAGTTGATTTACTGGTTAGTGCTTTTGAGATATTATAATATATATAATTATTATTATTATTATTATTATTATTATTATTATTATTATATTGATTTATAGCTACATCACTTAATTGTTTAAACTGGAGAGATAATGAGTGAAACTAATTGCCCTGGATAAACATGAAATTCAAGTCTATGAAAACTATATGCCTACCAATGAAATGAGTAGTTTTGTACAAAACATTATAAGTACTGACAGCATTTTTATTCCCTGGTAAGGAATTTTAAATATATTTCAGATGTACTTTCAGACTTTTCATGATAGTATATGGTCTTGTTTCATAGCACCCACCTGTTGGCTTACAATAGACATTCAGTTATATGCTTACCAGGCTAGACCACCTCCTCACTTATTTCTATTTCCTATAAAACCTTGTTCTGTTGAGTTTGGACTGCCTCATTAAACCATCCTGTGGACCAGTAGTAAGCCCAAACTTGAATTGGTAATAAAAAGACCTTACTGTGATTACATTAGATAAGCCTCCTTGGTGTTCTTTTGGAGTTCATGAGCACTTTGTGGCACAATAAGACAACCAAAAGAGACCAAACAGGTGCAAATTGGAAAGGAAGATGCTGAAGTTTTGTTATTCACATAAGTTATACATAAGTGATCTCAAAAATTCTACCAGAGAACTCTTACAGCTGATATGCACCTTCAGCAAAGTGGCTAAATACAAAATTTACTGAGAGAAAGAGAGAGAGAGAGAGAGAGAGAGAGAGAGAGAGAGAGAGAGAGAGAACAGTAGCTCATCTTTATACAATAAATCAATTAGCCGAAAAAGAAATTAAGGAAACAGCAGCCTTCACAATAACTACAAATAATGTACAATATCTTATCTTGGTGTAACTCTAACCAAGCAACTTTAAAACCTGTATTACAAGAATGTCAGTTTTCTGAGGAAAGAAATTGCGGAAGATATCAGAAGATGCTCATAAGGTTAACATAGTAAAAATGGCCATATTACCAAAAGCAGTGATCAGATTCAATCAATTTCCATCAAAATTCCAACAAAATCCCTTACAGATGTTTAAAGAACAATACTCAATACAATATGAAAAAACAAAAACAGGATAGCTAAAACAATCTTGTACAATGAAAGAACTTCTGGGAGTATCATAGTCTGTGATTTTAAGCTGTACTACACAGCAATAATAATAAAAACCAGTTGACATAAGCATAAAAACAGAAGACTCAGAAGTAAACCAACATAGCTACTACAGACACTTGATTTCTGATAAAGAAGGCAAAACCAACAATGGAAAAAAGAGAGCATATTCAACAAATGGTTCTGGACTAACTGCGTGTTGGCATAGAAGAAAATACAAATAGATCCATATCTATCAACCTGCTCATAACTCGAGTCCACGTGGATCAAAGACCTCAACATAAAACCAGAATACACTAAATTTAGTAGAAATTTTCTAGTAGAAAGTGTGGAATACTCTGAATTCATTGCACATAAAACAATTTCCTGAACAGAAAATCAACAGTCAGGCAATAATATCAGCAATTAATAAATGGGAGCTCATGAGACTGAAAAGCTTCTGTACGGACAAGGACATTGTCAATAGGACAAAATAGCAGCCTACAGATAGAGAAAAGGTTTTCATCAACTCCACATCTGACAGAGTACTCATATCTAAAATGTATAATGTCTAGAAACTAGACACCAGCAAACCAAATAACCCAATTTAAAAACGGGTAAATAGAGAATTCTTTATTTTTCACCTTTTTAAAAAAGATTTATTTATTTTACATGAGTGCTCTATCTGCATGTACCTCTACATGCCAGAAGAGGGCATCAGATCACATTATAGATGGTTGTGAACCACCATGTGGTTGTTAGGGATTGAATTTAGAACCTCTGGAGGAACAGCTGGTGCTCTTAACCACTGAGCCAACTCACCAATCCACAATTTGCCCTGACTACAATACAAACAGGGATAAAGGTGGTGCAGATATTGAGGAGACAGTCCAACAATGGCTGGCCCAACTTGAGACCAATCTCATGGGAGACAGCCAAACTGTGACATTACTAATGATACTCCACTATGCTTGCAGACAAGAACCTAGAGTAACTGTCTCTTGAGAGGCCTCATTCAGCAGCAGATGCAAACAGATGCAAAGACCCATAGCCAAATACCAGGCAGAGCTCAGGGAGGAATGGAGGATAGAAGTGAGTGAACATGAGGGAAGAAATCAAGGACACCACAAGAAGACCTACAAAGACAACTAACTTAGGTCCATGAGGCCTCACAGGGACTGAACTATGAACGTGGAAGGGCTGGGTCTAGGCCCCCTCCATATATTTGTAGCTGATATAAAGCTTGATTTTCATATGGGTCCCCTAACAATTGACTCAAGAGCTGTCTCTAACTCTGTTTTCCTGTCATTGGATCCTGTTCCACTACCTCCTGGATGACCTGGTTGGGCCTCAGAGAGAGAGGAGGTTTTTAATCCTGTTGGGACTATATGTTCAAGGGTGGGGTGGTACCCAAGGGGGACTTCTCCTTGTATGAGGAGAAAAGGAGGGGTTAATCAGAGAAGGAATTTTTTAGGACAGGAGGAGAGACGGGAGAAGCGACCAAGATTGGGATGGAATATGAATTTAAAAAATAAATTGTGAAATTTTTTTTCTCAGCATAGAAATCGCTAATGGCAATAAAACACTTAAAGATTCAGTCACCATCCTTAGTAATTGGAGAAAGGCAAATCAAAATGACTCTAAGACTCTTTTTTTTTTTTTTTTTGCATCTCTTTTTTTTATTGGATATTTTATTTATTTACAATAAAGATGTCATTCTCTCCATCTCTACTCTTTAGAATCCCCTAGCCCATCCCTCCTCTTTCTTTATGCTTTTACACCATTTTAACTATATGCATATAATAAGGTCAGTTCTAGGTTGAGGGTCTAGAAATACAATAAATGCAAATAGTCAAGAAACAAGCAAGATAATAAACACAAATAGTCAAAAAAAAAAAAAAGCAAGGCATTAAACCCAATTACATGAACACTTTTGTTATCACTGTTTCTAAGGGCTTATCAGGATGAGCAAAGTATCTGAGCCTACTTCCCTGTACTTGCCCAAGGTCATTTTCATGTCTAACGCCTACTTCCTTGTTCTAGCCTAATATTTAGATTCCTACCTGAAATTACTTCTTTGTTCTAGCCTAGTCAGATTCCTGCCTGAAGCCTACTTCCTTGTCCTTGGCCAATGTCATATTCCTGACAAGCAGCCTATTTCCTTGTCCTTGTCCCATGTCAGCTTCTTGCCAAGCAGCCCCAAAGGTTCTCCAGGTCTCCCCTTTTTTATTTCATTAACAAGACTGAGCCTGTCTTAGGTCATTCTGACAAGAATGCCTTCCTTACCTGTCATGGAATATGCATTATCAAAAGCAATACATTTCTGTCTTAGGCTGCAAGACTCTGCAGAATCTTACCTGTCCTTGACTTGTCAGGCTGTTAATTTAATAACTCTGTCTGGGAGTTCATTTTTAGGTTCAAGCCATGTTCTTTGGCTGCCAACATGTTGATGTTGTTAAAGACAAGCTTCAACACAAAGGGCAGGAATAAAATTATTCCCAGGACAAAAAGAACTAGCATAATCAAGCTATATTTGCCATTTTTGAGCTTGACCAAAATAGAAATATTGACCTCAGGCCATGGGTAATTTTATCTGCAGTATCTACCACATCAACTCTCAGCAGGGCAGCATTCTTGAAATTCATAAGCTTGCTATGTATCAATAAAACTTTCCAGAGGGATGTTAGAATTATGCCAAATGCTCTGCAAGTGTCATTAAACTTCTTCCTACTTATAATGACTACCACTGTAAAGTTTAGAACTAACATGGATTCAATGGTATTTGGCTGGACACTCAAGATGGCTCCTTACCCTTAAATTCTGAACCTCCTTCCAGTAATTTGAATACGATAAAGAGCATCAATCCATTCTTCCAAATGCATATCTAAATCCTTATGTATATTCAAGACATTAGTAACATTTTTTTGTGAAATGATTTAAAAAAGTAGCTGTCTTAACTCTTGTGTCACAGCAATTGCAGAAGCAGTGGTGCTAGCAATTAATGTAATTAAAGCTGTTATAGCAGCAATAATCAAGCCCACTACCCTCTTGCTTCTGTTTAAAGCCTGCCTCATTTCTTCCAGTACTTGCAAACTATTTTTAGAATACAAAGGTTCTGTGATATTCAGGGCACTAAAACAAAAGCTGGTTGATAGACCTCCATAACAGACATGCTAGATTTCAAAATATAAACATAATTAGAAGGTGTACAATGAAGGCAACTTACATTAAATACTGTAGAAGAAACAAAAGTAATTTTAACTTGACAATTTAAAAAGCCTTAAAAACACACGTGCTAACAATCGATTGAAATCCAGATCCTGCCCCAAATTTATCTCTTGCTAACATAACATCATAGAGGCCTGCAGCTAATCTCCATACATGCCTCTGAAAATGTCTAGAACCAGACTTCCAAATGAAGACTGTTATTTCCAATATTGGTTTGATTTCTAGACTAGTTCATGACTGAGTCTGAGTACATGGTCACATTTAATAACAATGCAAGAGGCATTATAACTTCTCTTTTTGATTCTCTGTTCCACAAGGTATAAGAACTTGAAGAAAGGCAGCTTGTCCCATCAGGGTTATAGGTAAACAATAGTGTGTCGGGAACTTATGTCTAATACAGCTTCCCAGTCACCATTGTCAGGGCATTCAGCAAGTTTACAGGTCAGCATCATTCTTTGTCCTGGCATCAGCAAGTCTCATTCATTGCTCTGGCAGCCATCACAAAAATCATAAACATGCCCTCTTCCTTATATTTAATACCTGATCAGTATTATGCCTTATGCCAGTAAGTGGATCCTTCCCTTTAACCTATGCATAAGTATGCCTAGTTGTAAATTGCCATAGACCCTCAGCAGAAACTTCCTTGGCATCCAATTTTAAAAAATAAAAAAATAATAATAAATGATTTAAATAAATTTGTGGTGTACAGGGATATATCTCCCTCTTTTTTTATTTTATGAAGATATTGTTTTAATGTTCCATGGGCACGTTCCACAGTCTCTTGTCCTTGATAATTATAAGGAATCCCCATAACATAGGTAATGTTAAATTGCTGCTAAAAAGTCTCAAATGTTTGACTGTCATAGTCAGTTCTGTTATCTGGCTTTTTGTTTGTTTGCTTGCTTGCTTTTCTTTCCTTTTCTTTTTAATTATTGGGTAATTTATTTATCTGCATTTCAGATGTTATTCCCTTTCCCCATTCCCCATCCCCAGAAACCCCTTAACCAATCCTTCTTCCTCCTATTTCCATGAGGGTGTGCCCCCACTCATCCACCCACTCCCACCTCCCCTCACTGGGGTATGTAGCCTTCAAGGGACCAAGACCCTCCTCTCCCACTGATGCCCAACAAGACCATCTCCTCTACAAATAGAGCTAGAGAAATGGGTCCTTCCATGTGAGTTTCCAGGCTAGCTGTTTGGACCCAGGAAGCTCTGGTTGGTTGGTATTGTTGCTCTCTTTATGAGAGGCCACAAGCCCCTTCAACTCCTTCAGTCTTCTGTCTAACTCCTCCACTGGGAATCCTGTGATCAGTTTGATGGTTAGCTGTGAGCATCCCTCTCAGTATATGTCAAGTTCTGGAAATGTCTCTCAGATGTTGGAAGCTGACTTTTAGCAGAAAGCAGCTATCAACTTTGCAGCCATCTCGAGCCATATACCCTGATAAGAGACTTGTTTTCAACAGCCTACAACAGCTGAAGCACACTCTGATAAACATCTTGTTTATCCCACATCTTGGTTTGCTGTTTAGTGACTCCAGCTGCATGGTTCACATGGTAAAGTGTCTTCAGCTGTATTCCCTACTTGTGCTTATAAATACCCAGGATTTTCTTGCAAGGGAGTCAAATGGGAGACAGTGAATGAGACTTGACTATAGACCCTCTGGCTTGTCTCTATTCTTCACGTCTATTTCCCTTCTCCCCCCCCCACTCTCTCTCTCTCTTGCTATACCCTGACCCACGGACTAGAGCAGCAGAGCAATCCGGGACATTTTGGCCCCCAAGCCTGGGATAGCTCGGGTGGGACATTTTGGCACCCAAGGTGGGTCAGTGTGGACAGCAACATATTGGCCCCAAAGCATGGGGTAGGGTGGTCCTCAACACTCAGAAGACAGGCTCCTGTCATCATGCAGTTCTGGACATCCACAACAATGTTTGCACATTGTAAATGCATCTGGGAGGGATCTCCAGGTGGGGCAGTCACTGGATGGTCTCTCCTCCAGTTTCTGTACCACACATTGTCTCATATTTGTTCCTGTGAGTATTTTGTTACTCCTTCTATGAAGGACTAAAACACCCACACTTTGGCCTTCCTTCTTCATGAGATTCATGTGGTCTGTGAGTTATGTCTTGGGTGCCATGAGATTTTGGGCTAATATCCATTTATTAAAAAGTGCATACTGTGTGTTCTTTTGTAATAGGGTTATCTCACTCAGAATAATATTTTCTAGTTCCATATATTTGCATAAGAATTTCATGAATTCATTGTTTTTAATAGCTGAGTAATACTCCATTGTGTAAATGTACCACATTTTCTGTATCCATTTCTCTGTTGAAGGAAGTCTGGGTTCTTTCCAGCTTCTGGTTATTATAAATAAGGCTGCTATGAACATAGTGGAGCATATGTTCATGTTATATGTTGGAGCATCTTCTGGGTATATGCACAGGAGTGGTATCACTGGATCCACAGGTAATGCTATATCCAGTCTTCTGAGGAACTGCCATACTGATTTCCAGAGTGGTTGTACAAGCTTAAAATCCCAGCAACAATGGAGGAGTGTTCCTCATTCTCCACATCCTCACCAGCATCTGCTGTCATCTGAGTTTTTAATCTTAGCCATTCTGACTGTGGTGAGGTGGAATCTCAGGTTGTTTTGATTTGTATTACCCTGATCACTAAAAAGGTTCAACATTTCATGGCTATTTGATATTCCTCAGTTGAAAATTCTTTGTTTAGCTCTGTACCCCATTTTTAACAGGGTTATTTATCTGGAGTCTAATTTCTTGAGTTCTTTGTAAATTTTGGATATTAGCCCTCTATCAGATGTATGATTGGTAATGATCATTTCCCAATCTGTTGCTGGCTGTTTTGTTCTTTGACAGTGTCCCTTGCCTTACAGAATTTTTCAATTTTATGAGTTCCCATTTGTCAATTCTTGATATTAGAGCATAAGCCATTGGTGTCCTGTTCAGGAACTTTTCCCCTGTGCCCATGTATTCCAGGCTCTTCCCCACTTTCTCTTCTCTTAGTTTCAGTGTGTCTGGTTATATATGGAAGTTCTTGATCCACTTGGACTTGAGTTTTGTACAAGGAGATAAGAATGGGTCAATTTGCATTCTTCTACATGCTGACCTCCAGTTCAACCAGCACCACCTGTTGAAAATGTCATCTTTTTTCCACTGAATGGCTTTTGCTCCTTTGTCAACTATCAAGTGACTATAGGTATGCAGGTTCATTTCTGGGTCTTCAGTTATATTCCATTGATCATCCTGCCTATCTCTGTACCAATATCATGACGGTTTTATCACTACTGTTATGTAGTACAGCTTGAGGTAAGAGATGGTAATTCCCCCAGAAGTTCTTTTATTGTTGAGAATAGTTTTTGCTATCCTGGGATTTTTTGTTATTCCAAATGAGTTTGCAAATTGCCCTTTCTATCTCTGTGAAGAATTGAGTTGGAATTTTGATGGGGATTTCATTAAATCTCTTGGCAAGATCGCCATTTTCACTATGTTAATTCTGCCAATCCATAAGTATGGGAGATCTTTCCATCTTCTGAGATCTTCTATTTTTTTTCTTCAGACATTTGAAGTTCTTATCATACAGATCTTTCACTTGCTTGGTTAGA
Source organism: Rhabdomys pumilio (assembly GCA_030674055.1). Taxonomy (NCBI): domain Eukaryota; kingdom Metazoa; phylum Chordata; class Mammalia; order Rodentia; family Muridae; genus Rhabdomys; species Rhabdomys pumilio. The sequence goes on from JANHMN010000005.1 coordinate 24,053,775, forward strand.
TTCACAACGAGGTATTTTATATTATTTTTGACTATTGTGAATGGTGTTCTTTCCCTAACTTCTTTCTCAGCCTGTTTATACTTTAAGTAGAAGAATGCTACTGATTTGTTTGAGTTAATTTTATATCCAGCCACTTTGCTGAAGTTGTTTATCAGGGTTAGAAGTTCTCTGGTAAAAGTTTTGGGATCACTTAAGTATACTATCATATCATCTGCAAATAGTGATATTTTGACTTCTTTTTTCCAATTTTTATCCCTTTGATCTTTTTTTGTTGTCTAATTGCTCTGGCTAGGAATTTGACTACTACCTTGAATAGATAGGGAAAGAGTAAGCAGCCTTGTTTAGGCCCTGATTTTAGTAGGATTGCTTCAAGTTTCACTCCATTTAATTTGATGTTGGCTACTGGTTTGCTGTATATTGCTTTACTATGTTTAGGTATGGACCTTGAATTCCTGCTCTTTCCAGGACTTTTAACATGAAGGGATGTTGAATTTTGTCAAATGCTTTCTCAGCATCTAATGAGATGATCATGTGTTTTTTTTTCTTTGAAAGTTCGTTTATATAGTGGATTATATTGATGAATTTGCATATATTGAACAATCTCTGAGTTTCTGGGATAAAGCATACTTGATCATGGGGATGATTTTTTTATGTTTTTGAATTTGGTTTGTGAAAATGAGTATTTTTATTTGAGTATCAATATTCATAAGAGAGATTGGTCTGAAGTTCTCTTTCATTGGTCTTTGTGTGGCTTAGGTATGAACAAAATTGTGGCTTCATAAAACGAATTGAGTAGTGTTCCTTCTGTTTCTGTTTTGTGGAATAGTTTATAGAGAATTGGTATTAGGTCTTCTTGGACTGTCTAATAGAATTCTGTACTAAAACCATCTGGTACTGAACGTTTTTTGGTAGGGAGACTTGTATGACTGCTGTCATTTCTTTAGTGGTTATAGGACTATTTAGATGGTTTAATCTGATCCTGATTTAACTTTGGTATCTGGTATCTGTCTAGGAAATTATCCATTTCCTCCAGATTTTCCAGTTTTCTTGAGTATAGGCTTGTAATAGGATCTGATGATGTTTTCAATGTCCTCAGTTTCTGTTGTCATGTCTCCCTTTTCAGTTCTGATTTTATTAATTTGGATACTGTCTCTGTGCCCTCCAGTTAGTCTGGTTAAGAGTTTATCTATATTGTTGAATTTCTCAAAGAACCAGCTCCTGGTTTTGTTGATTCTTTGTATAGTTCTTTTTGTTTCTACTTGGATGATTTCAGTCCTGAGTTTGATTATTTCCTGCCATCTAATCCTCTTGGGTGTATTTGCTTCTTTTTGTTCCAGACCTTTCAGGTGTGCTGTCAAGCTCCTAGTGTGTGCTCTCTCCAGTTTCTTTTTGTAAGCACTTCAAGCTATGAGTTTTTCCTCTTTCATTGTGTCCCACAAGTTTTGGTATGGTGTGTCCTCATTTTCATTAAATTTTAAAAAGCCATTAATTTCTCTCTTTATTTCTTCCCTGACCAAGTTTTCATTGATTAGAGCATTGTTCAGTTTCCATGAATATGTGGGCTTTCCATTGATTTTATCATTATTGAAGACCAGCCTTAGCCCATGATTATCTGATAGGATGCATGAGATTATTTCAGTTTTCTTGTATATGTTGAGGCCTGTTTTGTGATCAGTTTTGATGAAGGTACCATGAGGTGCTGAGAAGAAGGTATATTCTTTTGTTTTTGGATGAAATATTCTATAAATATCTGCTAAATCCATTTGGTTTATAATTTCCTTTAATTTTACTGTGTCTCTGTTTAGTTTCTGTTTCCATGTTCTGTCCATTGATGAGAGTGGAGTATTGAAGTCTCCCACTATTACTGTGTGAAGTGCAGTGTGTGTTTTAAGTTTTAATAAAGTTTCTTTTATGAATGTGAGTGCTCTTGCATTTGGTGAATAGATGTTCAGAATTGAGATTTCATCTTGGTTGATTCTTCCTTTGATGAGTACAAAGTGTCAATTCTTATCTTTGTTGATAACTTCTGGTTGAAAGTCAATTTTGTTCAATATTAGAATGGCTACTCGAGCTTGTTTCTTGGGACCATTTGCTTGGAAAATTGTATTCCAGCCTTTTAGTCTGAGGTAGTGTTTGTCTTTGTCACTGAGGTGTGTTTTCTGTATGCAGGGAAATGTTGGGTCCTGTTTATGTATCCAGTCCATTAGTCTATGTCTTTTTATTTGGGAATTGAGTCCATTGATGTTGAGATATTAAGGAGTAGTGATTGTTGCTTCCTGTTACTTTTGTTATTAAAGGTGGAGTTATGATTGTGTGTGTATCTTTTTTGGGGTTTGTTGAAAGAAGATTACTTTCTTGTTTTGTCTGGGATATAATTTCCCTCCTTGTTTTGATCGTTTCCCTCTATTATCCTTTGTAGGGTTGTATTTGTGGAAAGATATTGTCTAAATTTGTTTTCTCATGGAATATTTTGGTTTCCCCATCTACAGTGATTGAGATATTTGCTGGGTATTGTAGCCAGGGCTGGCATTTGTTTTCTCTTAGGGTCTGTATTACATCTGTCCTGGATCTTCTTTCTGGCTTTTATAGTCTCTGGTAAGAAGTCTGGTGTAATTCTTATAGGTCTACCTTTATATATTACTTGACTTTTTTCCCTTACTGCTTTTAATATTCTTTCTTTGTTTTGTGCATTTGGTGGTTTGATTTGTTATATGATGAATCAAATTTCTCTTCTGATCTAGTATATTTGAAGTTCCGTAGGCTTCTTGCATGTTACTAGGCATCTCTTTCTTTAGGTTAGGGAAGTTTTCTTCTATAATTTTGTTGAAGATATTTATTAGCTCTTTAATTTGGGAATCTTCACTTTCTTTTATACCTATTATCCTTAGGTTTGGTCTTCTCATTGTGTCTTGGATTTCAGGAATGTTTTGAGTTAGGAGATTTTTGCATTTTGTATTTTTTTGATAGTTATGTCAATGTTTTCTATGGAATCTTTTGCACCTGAGATTCTCTCTTCTATTACTTGTATTCTGTTATATCTATGACATATAATGTTATATCTCTTACTTGTATTCTGTTATATCTAAAACTCTAGGTTTTCTATCTCCTGAGTAGTCTCCCTTTGTGGTTTCTTTATTGTTTCTACTTCCATTTTTATGTCCTTAATTGTTTTGTTCAATTCAGTCACCTGTTTGCTTGTGTTCTTTTATAATTCTTTAAGAGATTTTATGTTTCCTCTTTAAGGGATTCTACCTGTTTACATGTGTTCTACTGTTGTTTTTTGAGGGAGCTATTTATGTCCTTCATAAAGTCTTCTATCATCATCATCTGAATCTTGCTTTTTTGGAGTCATAGGGAATTCATGACTTGCTGTGTTGGGAGAACTACGTTCTAATGATGCCAGGTAACCTTGGTTTCTGTTGCTTACATTCTTGTGCTTGCCTTTCTCCATCTGGTTATTTCTAGTGCTACCTTCACTCACTGTCTCTGACTGGAGGCTGTCTGTCCTGTTATCTTGGCTGTGTCAGAACTCTTCAGAGTCAAACTGTCTCTGTAATCTTGTGATCCTGAGACCCTGATTTGATAGCTCTGGGAGTCAGGCTGGTTTTAGTCTCTTGAAATTCTGGTGTGCCCAAGCTCCTGAGATCCTGTGATCCTATTATCCTATGTTCCTATGTGTTAGAGCTCCTGGGAGTCCAGACTTCTCTGGGTTTTGGTGGGTTGGGTAATGAGCTGAAGCCTTAGGGCTGCTCCATGCAGAGACCAGAAGAGTCCTGTGCCACTGGCCTTGAGAGCGTTCCAGGGTCCTAGTGGGTCCCAAATTACTCCCTGTTTGGGGGGCTTGAGTTGTGACTTACTTACTCCTGGGCATGTTAGAACTCCTGGGAATTCAGCCTCCTCTGGGATTTTTGGGTTTGGATACCAAGCTGAAGCCTTAGGGCTGCTCCAGGCACAGGTGCAGACTGGAAAGGATGACTCTAAGATTCTTATACCAATCAGAATGGCTAGGATCAAAATCTCACAAGACAGCACATGCTGGCAAGGATATGGAACAAGGGGGATATTCCTCTATTGCTGGTGAGAGTTCAAACTTGTACAGCCACTTTGGAGATCAATATGGAAGTTTTCACATAATTGGAAATAGTTCTATCACAAGACCCAGCAACTCCATTCTTGAGCATATACCCAAAAGATGCTCCAACATATAACAAGGACCTTTGTTCCACTATGTTCATAGCAGCTCTATTTGCAATAGCCAGAAACTGGAAACAATCCAGACGTCTCTCAATAGAATGGAGTTTTTAATGTGGTTTATTTATACAATGAAATATTTTTTCAGTTATTTAAAATAAAGACATCAAGAAATTTCCAAGCAAATGGATGGAACTAGAAAATATCATGCTAAGTGACATAACCCAGACTCAGAAAGAAAAACATAGTATGTACTCACTTATAAGTAGATATTAGCCAGAAAAACAGGATAGACTTGCTATAATCAACAGAACCAAAGAAGCTAAGTAAAAAAGAAGGCCTCAAGGGGGATGTTTGAATCTCACAGAGTAGGGAAAATAGAATAGACATTGGGGGTTGATGGAGGTAGGGATCTGGGTGGGGGGAGGGGTGGAGATAGGAGAGGAGGGATCTAGGGAGGAGAGGACGGAGGGAGAGATTAATGGGATAGAGAACTAGGATCAGTTGGGTAGGGGCATCTCTGGGATGAGCTAGAAACCTAGGACAATGGAAAGTAGCAGGAATCTATGAGGGTGACCCTAGGTAAGACTCCTAACAATGGGGAATATTGAATCTAAAACAGACATCTCCAGTAAATGAAAAGACTTCCAATGGAGGAATTGTGACAACATCCCACCCCTAAAACCTTCAACTCACAATTTGTCCAGCCTACAAGAGGTACAGGCATAGAGATGGATCCAAAAATGAGAGAAAGGATAACCAATGATTTACCCAGCTTGAGACCCATGCAATGAGAGAGAGAGCCCACCCCTGACACTTTTAATAATATTCTTCTTGCAAACGAGTTCCTAACATAACTGCTATCTGAGGGGCTTTACCCAGCAACTGATGGAAACAGACACAGAGACCCACAGCCAAACATTAGGGAGGCTCGGGAATCTTGTAAAAGGGGAAGAGGAAGGATTGAAGGAGCATGAGAGGTCAAGGACACACTGGGCCCATAGGGACTCACAAATTCTAAACAACCAACCAGAGAGCATGCATGGGACAGACCTAGGCCCTCTGCACAGATGTAAGAGTTGTGCATCTTGGTCTTCATGTGGGACTTCTAACAGTAGGAGCAGGGGCTGACTCTCACTCTTTCATCTGCCTTTTATCTCTTTGCCCTAACTGGGCTGGTTTGCCTAGGCACAATAGGAGAGTATTTATCTAGTACTATTGGAACTTGATATGCCAAGGCTGGTTGATATTCATGGGAGGCATCTTCTTTTATGAGGAGAAAAGGATGACTGGAGAATCCTGGGGAGAAGAAAGAATAGGGAGGGATATAGTGGATAATAAGGAGGAGAAACTGATATTGGGATGTAAAGTTAATTAATTTTATTTTTATTAATAATTGCCTTAGCTAAGGTTTTACTGCTGTGAACAGACACCATGACCAAATCAACTCTTATATAAACAACATTTAACTGGGACTGGCTTACAGGTTCAGAGGTTCAGTCCATTGTCACCAAGGTGGGAACATGACAGCATTTAGGCAGGCATAGTGCTGGAGTTGCTAAGAATTCCACATCTTCATATGAATGCTACAGAACACTGACTTCTACGCAGCTAGGACTAGGGTATTAAAGCCCAAGCCCGTAGTGACACACCTACTCCAACAAGGCTACACCAACAGGGCCTTGCCTTCTAATAGTGCCACTCCCTGGACTGCACATATATAAACCATCATAATAATTAACCAATTAATTTAAAAAGTGAGAGAAAGCATGTGTTTGTAGTGAGTAAGCAGAAAAGGTGTCCTGAAGGAAAGATCCTACTAAAGCCTCCATCTTATTAAAGGTCCACTGTGAATGTGAAAGGAGAGAGTAAACTGAGAATGCACTGTTCTTTGATTTCCTCTACCTTGAATGTAACTTTGTGACTAAATGTTTCCCTGGGATCAGCCCAAAGAAGCTGATTCAACTGCTCCCTTGTAAGTCAAACTCTGTTCTAACTTAAGAGCAAAACTGTCTATGTTACCAGTTTTGTGGGTTTGAACTAGGTAAGATAAATGAGTCGTGCAATCTTGTCTGATGGCTCCAGATATCTGTTGAGGCTAGGAAACAAATAGTAAGTCAGAATCCTTGCAATAGGTCTTGAGATGATCTTGAGTTTCCTGAAACATGAATAATCTACTGCTAAATGCTTTGGGAAGAGAGTAGAGTTGGTCAAAAAAAGAAGCTACCAGAAATGATCATGATGTGATCACCAGGAAATACCATTAAGTTCCATCTCCTAGTGAACAGTAAACAATAGCAAGTGTTTCATGAATTTCGTGAGATTTATCATATTTGCTATTAGCACATCTCTGCATAACTTTCCAAGTTAATTCACTGTCCTCGAAAACATTATGTCACTATCCAGCCTCCAATCTCAATAGGTACTAAAGAATTTCCTCTTTTCCAATTGATCATGCTTCTTATCTCAAGCCAATGTAAACCACATTGGTGAGGTTCCATTATAATCAATCATTATAATCATTACAATCATAATAATCATTATAATCATTTAGCTCTTAGGGATTATTCTAATGACGCATGTGAATCTTCTTTAAGCAACACCTTTGTTGGGGCTGAGACACATAAGTAAGACTTTCCCATTAAACGTAGACTACGAAAAGGAGCAAAGAAACACAGCAATTGTTGCATTTTCAAGGAAATGTGGTGTTATAAATTCAACATTGATTTTATTGTAAAATCATATGGCTGCCACTGGTCAAATGTATACTTTTTAAGAAAACAAAATTAAGAAGAAAAGAGTGAAGAATGTTTTTTCATGATAAGCTTCTCAGAGATGTTGTATAATCAGCAACAGCCATACCAACTCCACCATCTGCAAAATAGTGATCAAATTATTAGAAATTCATAATTTAAGAACTTGATGTGACATTCCAAAATATTTCTTATTGGTTCAAATAAGTTAATAAAATAAGAATATAAATATGGGCATATTTGCATGTGTGTGTGCCTTCCCATAATGAGGAAAGGTAGTTAAATTGGAAAATAAGATAATGGACTTTTCATTTTTCTCTATGCCTTTTTTCATTTAATTTTGCTTTAAAATTACAGTTGGATCAGAAGAGGGGTAGATCTTAAAAAGTTGGTTGTCTCTTTGGAGTATTTCCATTACTTACCTTCCTGAAATCAATGAGTTTGTTATGGATCAACATCTTTTCTTTCAAGTTGAGCACTTGCTTTTGTACATTTATAGCAACCCTTACACCATGAGCGATTCACAGCTTTACATGATGGGCAGACCCAATTCACTGAAGTACGGTGTGAAAGAGGTTTCTCCTGTTGTTTAGATTCAGAAGATTTTATCCCTTGAGGTTGCTTGGATTGTAAAGCTTTTATCCCTTGTGGTTGCTTGACCTTTTGCTTTGGAGCCTGTTGGATTTTAGGGCATTTATTCATAAAATAACTTTTACATTTTCCAGGGTGGTTTGTTTGGAACCTGTTTGGCTCTTCCTTATGGTTCTGGCTCTTGCCAGTCCCTTGTGGCATTTTCTTCTCATTAGGACTCCCACCAGCAGCTGGGCGTGTCATCTGCTGAAAAGTATCTTCTTTCTGGCAATTTCTGGTTCCTTCTTCCAGGTCCCTCTGGAATGTCTTTGTATCCTCTTTCTGGTTACAGCTGACTATGTTTTCCAGGTCAGGCTTCCTCAAGATAACCTCTGGATATTTTTTCAGGGTAAGGGTGGTTTTGGTCACTTGGGTATTTGTCTCTGGGATAGTTACCAAAACATATTTGGTGTTGTGGCTGATGCTGTCTTTCAAGCCAGCCACCATCCAGGGAATTCCTGGGCATTTTTTCTGGGTGGAGCTGGTTTTGTTCCCCTGGGCAACTATCTCCTGGGACATTACTGATTCTTCCTTTATGCTGTTGTTACTGTTGACCTCCATTGCAGCTGTTTCTGGATGCATCATGAGACTTTTCTTTTCAGTGGCAGCCATCATCGGGGATATGGCATGATTTTCCTTGTGGCTGTTGCTGCTCTTCCCATGGAGAGATATTCCTTGAGGTTTCTCTGGATCTTCTTCTTCACTGTGGCTTATGCTTTCTGCCAGGTGACTTCCATCCTGGAGGATCTCAGAACATTCATTCTGCCTATGGCAGATTTGGTCCCCAGAGGGAGCTATTGTTTCTTGGGATTCCAATGTAACCCACAAGCCAGGTGGGTAGATTCCTGAGGGACCTCTCTGAGGTAAACCAGTGGCCATGGCTGCTGCTGTTGCTCCGGAGTTCGTTAATACTGGACATGGTGCAGGTGTTGAATATGGATATCCCAAGGAGAATGGTGCATTGAGTGGTAGTGGATGCGGCACAGGCATTCGAAGAAAGGGATGCACTGCTTCGATCCAAGGACTTGGAAGTCCAGGCACGCAAGACAAGATTGGCATCTGGGCCTCCAAATGGGACATGTTCTGGGTCTCTCTAAATTCCAGCTCTTCCTCAAACGACCACAGAGATGCTCTAGAGTGGTCCATTCTAGCTTCAGGCACAATAGCCAATGCAGACCTCTCTGCTTGGAGCAACCTCCCAAGAAGTATTTCCCGCTCATCCATTGCCTCCTGGAGGGCAGTCTGTGTAGACAGAAGTTGAGCAGCTGCCTGGTCCCTCTCTTCTCGCAACCTCCGTAGTTCTGAGACCAGAGTCCAGGAAGCTGACTCACGCTCTCCCACCTGGTCCTGCAGCTTCCAAACTCTATGTGCCTGCTGCTCACGCTGCCTGGCACCCACTCTCACACTCAAAGCCAAAGCACTCCAGGTACAAGCCCTCTTGAGGGAGCGTGGCACTTTGGGGTCGACAAGGATGGTATGAAGCTGATCTTCTATCTCATTCCAAGACAGAGAGCGAAAGGTCATATAGAATTCAGGACCCCCTCCATTTATAATGACTTCATTATTAATGAATTTGATTACTTCAGCATGGTGGAAGCCACTGCCATGGTCCCCATATTCAACTGCCATGTTTGTTACAGCTTAGCCAAGTAACATTCTCATGAACTTTCACTATGGTCACTGACACAGCTGCCACGCATGTGACCAAATTGTTACCCTGTTCCCTCCAGACTCAGTCCAACTTTAGCCCTTGTCGAATTCTCATTTCCTCCTGGACTCCTCCTCTCCTCCTTTCTCCTGACAAAAGCCAAGCTGATCTTCTGACCAAGCCCACCGTACTCAACTGTAACTGAACCTTAGTTAAGGAACACCCCACAGGACACGTCACAAAGGGGGAAAAGTGAGTCATGCTGCAAGGCATTCTGGGAACAGTCATATTTATCTTTACACTGCCAACAAGAAGTACAGGCAAGATAGATATTGTGAGAATTGCAGTGAACACAGAAAACAGATATGTAGGTAGAAGGTCTTTCTGGAGACCATAAGCTAGTACAGAAAATTAGGTCTTCAACAACATACCTCATACCTGTTGCTGAAAATCAAGGCGAAATTTTTAGGCTGGGTAAAAGGTGGAAGCAAGAGATAATGGACTAGAGTCATAGCAAGGTAAAGGAAATGGAGTTTCATGCCTTCTAATTAATGGAGATGAAACAGATTTGATATCTCCTCTCTCTCTCTGAGTCTCTCTCTCTGCGTCTCTCTCTCTCTGTGTCTCTGTCTCTGTCTCTGTCTCTGTCTCTC
>JANHMN010000005.1:24070877-24099965 GCA_030674055.1 Rhabdomys pumilio
TGTGTGTGTGTGTGTGTGTGTGTGTGTGTGTGTGTGTGTGTGTGTGTGTGTGGTGTTCAGAATAGCTAAATCAGTCACACCTGTAAAACTGATGCTGGTGAGGGTGTGAACTAAGGGGAACACTCCTCTATTGTTGGTAGGAGTACAAAACTGTGTGTGGTCACCATGGAAATCAGTATGGCAATTCCTCAGAAAGTTGGGAATCAATCTACTTCATGATTCAGCTACACCACTCCCGGGCATTTACTCAAGGGACCTTCCATGCTAGCACAAGTACACTTACTCAACCATGTGTATTGTTGCCATATTCATAATAATCAGAAACTAGAAACAAGCTAGACATCCTTCAACAGAAGAGTAAGTTAAGAACATGTGGTACATTCAGAGAATGTAATATTATTTAGGTAATGAAGTGACATAATGAAATTTGCAGGCAAATTGATAGAAATAAAAATATCATCCTGAGTGAGGTAATCCAGGGAGATAAGTATGGTGTGTATCTGCTTATACATGGATATTTCCCGTAAAGTAAATGATAACAATGCTATAATCTATAGACCCAGAGAGGTCAGATATAGAAAAAGGGACTAAAGTGGATGAATGGATCTCCATGTGAAGGAGAAATAGAATAGGTTTCATGGATGGAATGGAGGCAAGAAAGGACTGGAACCAGAGGATCAGGTGAGGAGGAAAGTGGAGATGGGATTGATGGAGGAAATATAGGAAGAGACAACTAGAAGTGTAGAGCATTTGAGGAATGGTATAGAAACTTAGTGCAGTGGAAATTTCCTAAAATATTTGAAGGCGGACATAAAAAGTCTCCAAATAATGAGGAAGCTAGAGTCCCAACTGGCTATCTCTTGTCATTAAAATAAAGCTTCTAGTACTAAGACTGGTTTAAATTCTGTTGAGTTGTTGGCCAAGGTGTCCCATGGAAATTGAAATCTCCAAATGTCACAGACCATTGCCAAGACAGTAGGTTTGTCTCTGCAAACGGACAGCAAAATTTGATTGTTGAAATGTTATTTTTTATAAGATTTATGTTTTGAGTTCTTTGTTTATTCCAGACACCAATTGTCTGCCAAATAAATAGATGACAAAAACGTTTCTCCCATTCTGTGACCATTTTATGCAATTTAAACAAAATAATTGGAGGTAAAGTAGAACACAAGTAGAATCAAAGAAATGGAGAATAATAAAGGTTAAAGAATTAACCAGCAGACAGATGAAAAAAAAGAGGATGTACTGGTTAATTTACATAAATTAATGATGTATGAAAAACACCTTAATGAAATACCCACTAATTTTTTAAGCAAACTTCAAAATTTATAAAAATGTTTAAAAACAAGAGTCCAGATGGAATTACATTACATAGGTGGACAGAAAACATGGATTATTAAATAAAAAAATCACAATGCAAAGAATTGGTTATCTCTATATAAGTTGTTGGTCAGGGAAGTTACAGAAGGCTTTGAAATAGCACAAGTTATTGCCTTTGTCTTTGATTACCTGCCCAGACTACACGAAAAGTTTCCATTGCTAGAAATAGCAAATTCACTGACTTCAGGACATGAAAAAATATCAACCTGAAACCACCTACTTGGGAATGTCATTTCTGCTACCTAAGTTACATAGTTTTGGAAGGTGCTATGCAGGATACTGAGGTAGAAATGACTTTAGTGGACTCATCCAATCCTGGATATTGCATGATGCAATATAGACCTGCCAGGAGAGATGTGGCTACTTTTGCAGTAGTACACTTTTATGCAGCTAATTACCATTTTCTGATTGAGTTTGAGGAAACTTCAGGCTTGGTACTGTATATAACCTTAGTCAAATGCTCACGGTTAGGGATATTATAATCTCTGGGGTAAAATGTGGTATTGACTCTTACTGAACGATCATGATCTAAAATTGTCTTGTAAATATTTATGTTTATACTCATAGACCTAAGCTTCTCTAAACCTTCATGTAAGCTTCTTTTTTCAAAGGACAGCAGTCAATGAAGAAATACATTACTGGTCAAATACTAGGACTAAGAGACTGAGTGTGTAGCAGCAACAAGCCTCTAAAACGATTATGAAAGAGTAAGCAGAAAGAATTTAAGAGCCAGAAATTCAAAGGAGTGCTACTTAATTCATCTTCTCACATTATAGAAAATTAGAAGGAACATCTTGTATGTCATTTCCCCCTTAGTACTTTTAATGTAGCTTTTTACTACCACAAAGAACTTAGTATCAATAGCCAACGTGGGAGATAAATTATGAGCTAAGGTCTACATTCTATATGTGTGTCAGAGAAGTGTTTAGTTTATCCTTGTGAGACAACAAAACTTGCATATATCTACCCAGAGACATTTATAACCAGCATCAGGATCCCTTCAAATTTTCCTCAGAATTTATGTGCTTTTGGAAATAATAAAACTTTGATTTCTTTGTAAATTAAAAATTACCCAAAATATTATCTTGCCAGTGTTGGAGAGTCAAAGGAATAGAAAATTGGGAAGATACAATAAAATGATGACTCCAGAACTGTGCTATTGCTGTAGTGAGAATGTCCAACTGCTCTGCATATGGACTTTGTGACCTTTAATAATATTTTCTAAAACTGATTAATACGTGAAACACCTGGGTCAGACACACAAAATAGAAATTATGTGGATATCTCATTTTGAAAACTAGAGTTCAAGGAGTAAAGTGAGGCAGAATATCTATTTTATTACTTTTTTTTGCCATGTGAATATAATGATCTCATGGGCTTGGGAAATACTAGTCTACCCTACTTTTGTAAACGGATAGCAAAGGGTACCACAAGTAAGTGGTACTGAATAAATACCTGCATTCCTTTACTCAAATTCTGCCACTCAATTAGGTTTATGTTTATTCTTTCCAAAGCTATTCTGTCTAAGAAAAAAAATGTATGCCATGCTATTCCTGTGATCTTATTTCACAAATTTGTCAGATAATACTAATGCATGAGCCAGTTTTCATGCTGTAGCAACTATCATATCAAATATTCTTCATAATTGATTTTTCTTTATATGTTTGATGTTACTCCTTCATCAGTATTTTGAGGATTTATATATTTTGTTTCTGATGTCATGGACAGAATACAGGGACTTGCACTTGCTAGGCGTGAGTCATGCCACTGAGCAAAATCTGTTTCCCTATCATTTCTTCAGTATTTATTAGAATACAGTAATGATTGTTTTGTCAAATTTTAGCCATTTGGACATATATTAATATTTACATAACAATATTTTAATCTGTAGAGTCCTAAAGCTAATTAGAGGTGGGAGTAAGTGGGGAAAAATTTTAGTATTCAGCTTAAAACTCTTCACACCTTACAACATTGCTTCTCACTTTACATTGGAGTAAGCTATTTTAGATGCCACAGAACAGTAAACAATTTGATAGGTGTTATATATTTTTTTGTTTTGCTGAATCTATAAACCATTTGTTCTCAAACTGAATAATATTTGAAATAAATATTTGAGTTTTAAAATTATCAAAGATAATTAATGAAACTCTTATTCATCTCCAACTATTTAATTATGACCATTATAGTTCCAGATATTTCAAGCTTAACTGTAAGCATATATAAGGGAATCCATTCTAAAATTCATCTACTTCTGTGGACTTGAGCTTCTCAGAAGTGATGTCATTAGGCAATGGGTTTCCAGGAGCATGCAGATTGTTAAACATGATACAGTGATTAGCATGAGTCAAGAAAAGTTTATGAGCTAACCACAAGATGACAGTGCTTAGAATCTCCTTGATGTTTTAATTTTCCTTTTCCTATGTGTTTGTCTCAATATAAGTAGTCAGTACCCAGAGCTCAGAAACTGCATTTTAAATATCTTGTTTTCTGCACCTCATCTTGTAAATTACCATTAGATAAATATTATTTCACTGATTACATTCTCCAAGAATCTTGAGATGCTACAGTGCCTCATGGTAGTACTTAAGTGAATGAGGCCTCTTCCCAGAATCAGACAGAGAGTAAACTACACTTCACATAAACTGAACCTTCAAGCTGAATCTGGCTTTCAGAAAGCAATTCTTGTTTAATGTCTGTGCAGCATGATTGTGTAGTGCCCATGGAGGCCAGAAGGTGGCACTGAGTACCCTGGGGCCTGAGCAACAGAAAGATGTTTTTGTGGCCCCATGTAGGTACCAAAAATTGAAACTATGTCCTCTGAAATAGCAAGAAATGCTCTTAACTGATGATCCAAACTCTCCAGCCCAATGTGCTAAATATTTTTATATTGTAAAATACATGAAGCTAGAATTTGAGGATCTATTACTTTTCCTCTTAGTATTTATGATTCTTCTCAATGATAGTGTCTCTATTCTTATAACATTAACATTGTATAGAAGGACTATGACAGCTCTATATTGACTCCAACATACATCCAGATATTCACATATACATTTCTAAATAGCTATGAATATTTGCACCTAAATGTTTTGCAGTGTTACCAAAGTCAAACCATGTTTCTACCAAAGATTACTTCCTCTCTCTTTCTCCATTTTATTTTTATCTTCCATTTCCTGTTTCAGTTGATTACTAAACTTATAATGTAGAGACTTTCATTGATTCCTTCTACATCTCTATTAAACAAGTATTTCATATTCTAAATCTCTATAGCCTTACTTAAAGCACTCAAGTTATGAAAAATAAATGAGAGAGCCTCAAAATCAGTTTCTTTCTATATTATTTTATTTATCTACTATTCTTCCTTTAGTCTACTGTCAACACAGAATTCTAATTAAAAATTAAGTCATGCCATGAGCTCATTTTGTGGGGAGTTAGTTTATTTTGCTTAAACATCTGTATCAGAATTTATTATCAAAGGAAGTCAGGGTAGGAACTCAAGCAGAGCAGAAAGCATTTAACTCTGATATTTACCACTTAACACAGGATAAAATGTGTGATATTTTTCATGGCCTAGGATCTATAGAAATGCTTCATAAAAACAAAATGCTAACTATCTCTCCATACAAAATAGAAACACATACTTGCTATAGTGCATTTAATGCTTGTTTCTATTATTATTATTATTATTATTATTATTATTATTATTATTATTATTATTTTCATTCGTTTACATCTTGTTACATTCAAATATCCTACTTCCCAGTTACTACCCCCTCCAACAATCTCTCATTCCATGATATCCCACTTCTGGTTATCCATCCACCAAACCCCATCCCACATCTGCTCTCCCAGCTACACTTTGCCTGTATGAGGTTGCCCCCACACATATCCATGCTTTCCATCCCCACCACTCCAGCATCCCCCTGTGCTGTGGCTTCAAACCTCCCCAGGACTAAGAGTCTTCCCTTCTATTGCTGTTAGGCAAGGCTATCCTCAGCTACATATGTATCTGGAGCCATGGATCCCTCCAAGTATACTCCTTGGCTGATAGTCTAGAATCATTGAGAACTGCTTGGACAGGCCAGCCTATGTTGTTCTTCCAATGGGGTTGTGATAGCCCTCCTGTCCTCCAGTCCTTCCATCACACTAGGTTCCTGTCAACAAGCACCTCTTGACTACAGTAACAGTGCTGTGTTTGCTGTCTGCAGACATGATGGAACCTCAGGTGGGGCCATTTCAGGTTGGCCCTTCCTTCAGTCTCTGTTTCATTCTTTGTCCCTGTTCTTCCTTTGGACAGGAACATTTCTGGGATAAAAACTTTGAGATGGGTGGGTGGCCCCATCCCTTGACCAGGGGCCGTGCCTATCTACTGAAGGTGATCTCAACAGGTACTATTTCCCCCTTCTCTGCATGTTTCAGCTAAAGTCACCCCCACTGGGTCCTGAGAGCCTCATGTTTCCCTGGTGTCTAGGACCCTCCACTGGGTTCCTTATCTCTCCTACTACATATTTTGGTTCAATTTCCTGACCCCACTGTATATCACTCATATCTCCTCCTGATACTGCTCCCCCTTATGTCCTCCCCTCTCTCTCCCTCCGAGGTCATCCTCTCCCTCCAGCTCTCATGATCATCCAGTTTTCCCCTTGTCTTCCTTGCTTCCTTTTATGCTCTATGTGATCTGTGAGTTGTATCATGGGCATTGTGTGCTTTTGGGCTAATATACACTTATTACTGAGTACATACCATGTGTGTTCTTTTGTGTCTAGGTTACCTCACTCAGGATGATACTTTCTAGTTCCATCCATTTACCTAAAAATTTCTGGAATTCATTATTTTTAATAGATGAGTAGTACTCCATTGTGTATATGTACCACATTTTCTGTATCCATTCTTCTGTTGAGGGATATCTGTGCTATTTCCAGCTTCTGGCTATTATAAATAAGGCTGCTACAAACATAGTGGAGCTTGTGTCCTTGTTTTATGTTGGAGCATCTTTAGGGTATATGCCAAGGAGCAGTACAGCTAGATCCTCAGGTAGAACTATTTCCAATTTTTTCAGGAACCACCAGACTGATTTCCAATGTGGTTTTACTAGCTTATAGTCAATCCCACCAGCAATGGAGAAGTGTTCCTTTTTCTTCACATTTTCCCCAACATCTGCTGCCACCTACATTTTTGATCATAGCCATTTTGATTGGTGTGAGGTGGAATCTCAGGGTCATTTTGATTTGTACTTCAGTGATGACTAAGGATGTTGAGTATTTCTTCATGAGCTGCTAGTGTATGCTCTCTCCAGTTTCTTTATGGAGGCACTCAAAGCTATGTGTTTTCCTCTTAGCACTGGTTTTATTGTGTCCCATAAGTTTGGATATGTTGTGCCTTCATTTTCATTGACTTCTAAAAAGTCTTTAGTTTCTTTCTTTATTTCTTCCCTGACCAAGTTATCATTGAGTAGAACGTTGTTCTGCTTCCAAGTGTATATCAGTTTTCTGTTGATTTTGTTGCTGTTGATGACCAACCTTAGTCTGTGCTGGTCTGATAGAATACATGGGATAAATTCAACATTCTTCTATTTCTTGAGGTTTGTTTTGTGTTTGAGTATATGGTCGATTTTTGAGAAGGTACCATGAGGTGCTTAGAAAAAGATATATTCATTTGTTTTAGGATAAAATGTTCTGTAGATATCAGTTAAATCCATTTGCTTCATAACCTCTTTTAGTTTCAATTTGTCTCTGTTTAGTTTTTGTTTCCATGATCTATTCATTGGTGAGACTGGGGTGTTGAAATCTCCTACAATTTTTTATGGGTTAAAAAGAATTTAATTGTGATGAAAATCAAAATTGTCTACTATAAGATAGTTTACAAAACTAAGGTTGCTAAGGTTAAAACTGAATTACATTCCCATGGATTCCTTATGAATCTTGAAAATCATTTTATTTCATATTTATTTATTTATTTATTTATTTATCACTCCAAATTTTATTTCCCCACCCCTTTCAGCCTCCGACTATTCCACATCCCATACCTTACGATCAACCCCCTGTTTCTACAAGGCTGTTTCCACCACCTACCACCCACCACCCACCACCCACCCAACCTAAACTCTAAACTCCTTGGGGACTCCAGGCTCTTGAGGGTTAGGTGCATCATCTATGATTGAACACAGACCCAGCAGTCCTCTGCTGTATACATATTGAGGGCCTCATATCAGCTGGTATGGGCTGCTCTTTTGATGGTCCTGTGTTTGAGAGATCTTGGGGGTCCAAATTAATTGAGACTGCTGGTCCTCCTACAGGGTCGACCTCTTCCTCAAATTTTTTCAGCCTTTCCCTAATTCAACCACAGTGGTCAGCAGCTTCTGTCCATCAGTTGGATGCAAATATCTGCATCTGATTCTTTCAGCTGCTTTTTGGGTCTTTTGTAGGACAGTCATGATTGGTCCATTTTTGTGAGCACTCCATAGCCTCAGTAATATTGTCAGACCCTAGGACTTCCCCTTGATCCTAATTTGGGCCTTTCACTGGACCTTCTTTTCCTCAGGCCCCTCTCCATTTCCATCCTTGTAGTTCTTTCAGACAGAAACAATTAGGAGTCAGAGTTTTGACTGTGGGATGGCAACCCCCTCCCTTATTTGATGCCCTCTCTTTCTGTTGGAAGTGAGCTCTACAAATTCCCTCTCCCTACTTTTGGCATTTTATCTAAGGTTCCTCCCTTTGAGTCTTGAGATTCTCTCACCTCCTAGGTATCTGTTGCATTCTGGAGCATTCCCCCAACTTCCTACCTCCTAGGTTGCCTGTTTCCATTCCCTCTGCTGGCCCTCAGGGCTTCAGTCCTTTTCCTTCACCCAATACCAGATCAGATTCCCCTCTCACCCACTACCCCTGTCAACTTTCTCTCCCAGGTCCCTCCCTCCCTCCCTTGTGATTGCACCCTTCTCCCTCCCCAGTGGGACTGAGGTGTCCTTACTTGGACCCTTCAGCTTGATGACCTTTTTGAGTTCTGTGAACAATATCTTGTGTATTCTCTACGTTTTTGTCTAATATCCACTTATTAGTGAGTATGTACTGTGCATCTCCTTTTGGGTCTGAGTTATCTCACTTAGGATAGAGGTCATGAACCAAATGGATTTAACAAATATCTACAGAACATTTTACCCTAGAATAAAAGAATACACCTACACCCTCTTCTCAACACCATATGGTACCTTCTCCAAAACTGATCATATAATTGGCCACAAAACAAGCCTCAACCAATACAAGAAATAATCCCATGCATCCTACCAGGTCACTATGGCCTAAGGCTGGCTGCCAATAACAGCAAAATCAACCCACACCCCACATACTCATGGAAACTGAAGAACTCAATTATAATTTGGTCAGTGAAGAAATAAAGAAAGAAATTAAAGACTTTTTAGAATTTAATGAAAATCTTAAAGCATCATACCCAAACTTATGGGACACAATGAAAGCAGTGCTAAGAGGAAAATTAATAGCACCAAATGCCCTGGTAAAGGAACTGAAGAGATCTTACACTAATTTAACAGCACACCAAAAAAAAAAAATGGTCAAACTCAGGGCCAAAATCAACCAAATAGAAACAAAGAGAACAGTACAAAGAATCAACAAAACTGAAAACTGGTTCTTTGAGAGAATCAACAAGGTAGATAAACCCCTAGCCAAACTAACTAAAGAGCACAGAGGCAGTATCCTAATTAACAAAATCAGAAATGAAAAGGAAAACATAACAACAGAAACTCAAGGAAATTCAAAAAATCATCAGATCCTGCTATAGAAGATTATACTCAAAAGAAAAAACTAAAAAATTTTGATGAAATGGATAGTTTTCTAGACAAATATCACATACCAAAGTTAAATCAATAGCAGGTAAGCCATCTAAACAGGCCTATATCACACAAAGAAATAGAAGAATTTATTAAAAACCTCCCAACCAAAAAAAAAAAAAAAAAAAGCCCATGGCCAGATGATTTTAATGCACAATTCTACCAGACCTTCAAAGAAGACCTGATATCAATATTTCTTAAACTATTCCATAAAATGGAAACAGAAGGAGCACTACCTAACTCATTCGATGATGCCATAATTACTCTGAAACCTAAACCACAACCAAAAAAGAGAACTTCAGACCAATCTTGCTTAAGAATATCCATGTAAAAATTCTCAATAAAATTCTTGCAAACTGAATTCAAGAACACATCAAAACCATGATTGACCACAATCAAGTAAGCTTCATGCCAGGGATGCAAGGTTGTTTCAATATATGAAAATTTATTAAGATAATCCACTATAGAAACAAACTCAAAGAAAAAAATTACATGATCATCTTTTTAGATGCAGAAAAAGCATTTGACAAAATATAACTCCTCTTCATGTTAAAAGTATTGAAGAGATTAGGAGTCCAAGGGCCTTAACTAAACATGATAAAAGCAATTTACTAAAAACTGACAGCCAATATAAAATTAAATGAAGAGATACTTGAAGCAACCCCACTAAAATTGGGGGCAAGACAAGGATGCCCACTCTCCATATATCTATTCAGTATAGTACTCAAAGTGCTAGCTAGAGCAATAAGACAACAAAAAGACACCAAAGGGATATAAATTGGCAAAGAATAAATAAAGGTATCACTATTTGCAGACGATATGATACTATATATAAGCAACCCCAAAAATTCAACCAGAGAATTTTTCTAGCTGATAAACAACTTCAGCAAATTGGCTGGATATAAAATTAACTCAAATTAATCAGTAGCCTTTTTTATGCAAATGATAAACACTCTGAGAAAGAAAGTAGGGAAACAACACCCTTCACAATAGCCACAAATAATATAAAATGTCTTGGGGCAACTCTAACCAAACGTGTGAAAGACCTGGATGACAATAATATCAATTCTCTCAAGAAAGAAATGAAAGAAGATCTCAGTAAATGGAGAGATCTCCCAATCTCATGGATTCGCAGCATTAATATAGAAAAATGGTCATCCTCTGAAATGCAATCTCCAGATTCAACGCAATCCCCATCAAAATCCCAATACAATTCTTCAAAGACATGGAAGAACAATTCTCAAATTCATCTGGAAAGGCAAAAAAAAAAAGAAAGAAAGAAAAGAAAAGTGAAAAAAAAATCTTAACAATAGAAAAATGGCTGGGGGAATCAGCATTCCTGACCTCAAGCTATACTACAGAGCAATAGTGATAAAACTGCATGGTACTGGTACAGAGACAGACACATTGATTAATGGAATAGAATTGAAGACCCAGAAATAAAACCACACACTTACAGACACTTGATCTTTGACAAAGACACCAAGAATATACAATGGAATAAAGAAATCATCTTCAATAAATTGTGCTGGTCTAACTGGCTATCAGTATGTAGAAAAATATATAGATCCATATTTGTCACCATGCACAAAGCTGGAGTCCAAGTGGATCTAAGACCTCAACATAAAACCAGATACACTGAATCTAATAAAAGAGAAAGTAGGAAAGACCCTGAAACTCACTGGCACAAGGTTGAAAGTCTATATTGTTAGATATTAGAGTGGCTACTCCAGCTTGTTTCTTGGGACTATTTGCTTGGAAAAAATTTTCTCATCCTTTTACTTTGATGTAATGTCTATCTTTGTCACTGAAGTGTGTTTCCTGTATGTATCAAAATGTTGTGTCCTGTTTTTTTATCCAGCTGTTAGTCTTTTTATTGGGGAATTGAGTCCCTTGATGTTGAGAGATATTAGGAACCAACGATTTTTGCTTCCTGTTATTTTTGTTGTTAAAGATTGAATTATGTTTGTGTGTTTCTCTTCTTTTGGGTTTGTTTTGAAAAGGATAATTTCTTGCTTTATCTTGGTTGTAGTGTCCTTCCTGTTGTTGGACTTTTCCTTCTATTGTCCTCTGTAGGGATAGATTAGTGGAAAGATATTGTGTAAATTTGGTTTTGTCTTGGAATACCTTGGTTTCTCCATCTATGCTAATTGAGAGTTTTGCTGGGTATAGTAGCCTGAGCTGGCATTTGTGTTCTCTTAGGGTCTGTATGACATCTGCTCAGGATTTTCTGGCTTTTAGAGTCTCTGTTGAGAAATCTGGTGCAATTCTGATAAGTCTGCCTTAATATGTTACTTGACCTTCTTCCCTTACTGTTTTCAGTATTCTTTCTTTGTTCTGTGCATTTGATCTTTTAATTATCATATGACAAGAAAAATCTTTTCTAATCCCATCTGTTTGGTGTTCCCTAGGCTTCCTGTATGTTTATGGGCATTTCTTTCTTTAAGTTAGGAAAGTTTTCTTCTATAATTTCGTTGAAGATGTTTGCTGACCATTTGAGTTGAGAATCTTCACTCTCTTCTATACCTATTATTCTCAGGTTGGGCCTTCTCATTTTGTCCTGGATTTCTTGAATGTTTTGAGATAGGAGCTTTTTGATTTTTGTATTTTCCTTGACTGTTGTGTCATTGTCTTCTATTGTATCTTCTGCCACCAAGATTCTCTCTTCCATTTCTTGTGTTATGTTATTGATGCTTGCATCTATGACTCCTGTTCTCTTTCCTAGGTTTTCCATCTCTAGGGCTGTCTCCCATTGAGTTTTCTTTAATCATTCTATTTCCATTTTTAGATAATGGATGGTTTTGTTCAATTCCTTCACATGTTTGTGTTCTCTTGTATTTCTTTAAGGAATTTATGCATTTCCTCTTTAAGTGCTCCTACTTGCTTACTTGCATTCTCCTTTAGTTCTTTAAGGGAGTTATTTGTCTCTGTATTAAAGTTTTCCGCCATGAGAGTTTAGATCTGAATCTTGCTTCATAGGTGAGTAGGGGTATCCAGGACTTGCTGTGGTGGGAGAACTGGGTTCTGATATTGCCATGTCAAATTGGTTTCTATTGCTTATGTTCTTATGCTTGTCTCTTGCCATCTGGTTATTTCTGGTGATATCTGGCCTCTCTGTCTCTGACTGGCGCCTGTCCTTCCTGTGAGCCTATGATCCTGGATGTGTCAGAATACCTGGGGTTTCAAGCTGCAACTCCGAGGGCCATGAGAGTTCAGGTCCAGCTCCAGCACTCTGCTCCTGGCACAGGCGAGAACCAGAAGGTACATGGGTCTCTGATTGGGTTAGGAATCTGCTTCCCAGTTACAGATGTCCTGGTATGCAGAGTATTGGAGTGGTATTTTGGGTCTCACATGTGAACCTGGATGAGTCAGAATACCTGGGCAGTCAAGCTGTAACTGGGGCGTGTGCTGTGTGGATTCAGGTTCAGCACCAGGGCTCTACTCACAGCACAGGTGGGAACCTGAAGGCACACGGGTCTCTCCATGCTTATGTTTCTAAGTACTTGTATGCATGTTGTTTGTTTTGCCTAAAATAATTTTTCTTTGTTATATAAATGTATATTATGGCTAGAGGTAATATTTGAATGAATTTATTTGTTGTTTGATAAAATGTATTTAAAAAATTTCAACTTTTTATATATTTTATTAGTATTCCAAAGGATAAACTTTATATTTTTAGGTTATTTTTTAAGGTTATTAGCACAGAATGTTTTAAAATGTTGCTTTGGTTTTGTGATAAAGATTCTAAAGGTCTATAGATACCAAACAACCATCAAAATCACTTAATTTCACTACAGTTTGGAGAAACTAAGGCTCACAGTTTACATACTTACTAAAACTGAGGCATAATTAGCAGCCCAAAAAATATTTTATTAATTAGTTCTTTCCTACATCATATTTTTTCTATTACACTGGAAGTTAACACATTTTGTGTACTAAATAATTTTGATATCATAGTGACCTTGGTTGCTAAACTCATACATATTAAAAAATAAACTACTATTACTGGAGAGAAGACTTAGTAGTCAAAACTGTGTATTGCTCTTGCAGAAAAACTGGATTTATCACATACATATCAAGCAAGCTCAAAACCACCTTTATCTCCAGCTCCATGAGATTCTAATGCCCTGTTATGGCCTCTGCAGGCACCTGCACACATATGTACACATGGACACACTCATACACATAAATACAAAATTTTAAACTTTTTAACAATTTAAAAAAACCAAAATACATATTACAAAGAAAACTAAAGATACTGAAAATACTTCATCAACATATTTAAAATTATGGTAGGGTAAAATGTATATTCACAAAACACTAACTAGCTAGAGCTATTGGAACATTAATAACACTGTAATTAGAAAAACAGCTGAGCAAAGATGATCCCTTGAGATCTCTACAATGATTATTCAATTTATATAAAAAGTTACAGTCATTATTAAATTCCCTTGTTTTGTAAGTTTAGAGGTAACAATTGAACAAATCATAAATTTGAATCATATACTGATATAAGTAAAATAAATATTCATAAAGTTCATAGGTTCTAGTTACAAAAATATACATTTAAAATAATACAAAAAATATACAAGTAGAAATATACCTATGAAATTTAAGTAGTCTCTATTTTAAAATTTTGTACCATAATTCTGGGAATATTATTTTTGTAGCTCCATAAGTGCCTATATTGTAATTCAGAGAGCCCTAGTTATTGGAAGTGCCTATAGGTGGTGGAGAAGGAGGTATAGCTTTGTTGTGCAGGAATGTTCCTGAGAATTCAACGAGCTAAACTGAATTGAAAATAAATCTGCAACAAACAAAGCAAAGGCATAATTTTAAATTCCAATAATTCACAGAATAAATTAATAATTTTAGAAAATGTAAAAAACATTTAAATATCAAATTATATTCACCATGAAATGAAGAAAACTGCCATTCTTTACTCACAAGCACACGTATACCCAATTTGAAGATAATTGATATGGGTTTCTAAATGTTCCTCATTGTATTTTTAAATATTTTTATTAATTGTTTAAAATTTGACTCAATATATTTTAATCCTATTTGCCTCCTAGCCCCAATGCCTTCTAGATTCATATCTACTGTATTACCATCAATGTTCATGATCTTGTTCTCTTTTAAATAGTTCGTATTGTCCAAATATTCTTATTTGTGAATAATGCTTGTGCTATCTAATATTTTGTCAAGTTGACACAAGCTGGAGTCATTTGTTAAGAGGCAAACTCAATTTAAATGCTTTCATAAGATTGGCCTACAGGCAGAATTATGTGGCATTTTGTTTTTATTTTTCCATTTATGTTTAATTTTTTATTGGAATTTTATTTACATTTCAGATGTGATCCCCTTTCCCCATCCCCCCCAGAAGCCCCCTATCCCATCTCCTCTTGCTTCTGTGAGGGTGTGTCCACACCCACCCACCCACCCACCCCCATCTTCTGACTTCTAACTCCCCCACACTGGTGTATCCAGCCTTCACTTGATCAAGGACCTCCTCTCCCACCTATGCCCGACAAGGCTATGCTCCCCTACATATACAGCTGGAGCCATGGGTTCCTCACTACTTGCTCCCAGGCTGGTGGTTTAGACCCCAGGAGCACTGGTTGATTTCAACTGTTGCTTTCTCCATGGGGTCACAAGCCCCTTCAATTCCTTCAGTCTTCTCTCTATCTCCTTCAATGGGGATCAATGGTTAGCTGCAATTATCCCCCTCTGTATGTGTCAGGCTCTGGCAGAGCCTCTAAGGAGACAGCTATATCAGATTCCTGTCAACATGCACTTTCTGGTATCCACAACAGTGTCTGCCTTTGGTGAATGCACATGGGATGGATACCCAGGTAGGTATCCACCTTCAATTTCTGTTCCACACTTTGTCTCCATATCTGCTCCCATGAGTATTTTGTTACTCCTTCCAGGAAGGACAGAAGATCCCACACTTCGGACTTCATTCTTCATGGGCTTCACGTGGTCTGTGATTTGTATCCTGGGTATTGTGAGCTTTTGGGCTAATATACACTTATTAAAGAGTGCACACAATGTTGTCTAATCATCTTTTTTTTTTTAATCCTCACTCCTGTGCTGGAGAACCTGTTGACTGACTGTGCTGGTCTGGTTATCTTTCCTAGGTTTTTTATCTTCAGGGTAATCTCCCTTTGTGATTTTTTTATTGTTTCTACTTTCATTTTTAGATCCTGGATGGTTTTAATTCCTTCAGTAGTTTAGTGGTGTTTTCTTGTAATTCTTTAAGGAATTTTTGTGTTTCCTCTTTAAAGGCTTCTATCTGTTTGCCTGTGCTCTTCTGTATTTCTTTAAGGGAGTTATTTATGTCCTTCTTAAAGTCCTCTATCATTATCATGAGAAGTGATTTTAATTCTGAATCTTGCTTTTCTGATGTGATGGAGTATCCAGGACTTGCTATGGTAGGAAAATTGGGTTTTGATGATGCCAGGTAACCTTGGTTTCTGTTGCTTATGCTCTTGTGTTTGCCTTTTGCCATCTGGTTGTATCTAGTGCTGCCTGCACTCACTGTCTCTGATGGGAGCCTGTCTCTCCTGTTTTTTTGCTTGTGTCAGAACTCCTCAGAGTCCAGCTGTTTCTGGGATACAGTGATCCTGAGATCCCGGGTGGATGAGCTCCCGGACTCAGGCTGCCTCTGGGATTCTGAAATCCTATAATTCTGAGCATAGTAGACCTCCTGGCAGCCCAGCTTTCTTTGGGTGTTGTGGGATCAGGTGCAGAGCTATGATCCTGGACGTGTTAGATCTCCTGGGAATCCAGATTCCTCAACTGCTCTGAGTCCAGCTGCCCCTCCCCTATTCTGAGTACAGTGATTCCTCTGGTGTTGGGAGTACAGTGGTTCCTCTGATGCTCTGAGTACAGTATGGGTCAGGGTGTCTTCATGAAATCAGACCAGCTAGGAGTCTGCCCCAGAAAAAAAAAAAGCTTGATTTTATTTTTGTTTATAATTTTTATTTATTTAAATTATTTATTTATTCTCTTTACTTTTATATTTTTGGTTGTGAGCCTAGCCTTTATGGACTGAGTCATCTCTCCAGTCCATTTATTCACTTTACAATCAGGCTTTCCTCTCCTGCTAGTACTCCCTCACAGAAGCCCTTCCCCATTTTATCTTCCCTTTCTCTTTTGAAGAATGGAAAGCTCCTCTCTGGGTATCAAATCCTATACTAACAGCCCACCATCCCCACTGCACATTGATGTAGGAGGACCCAATTCATTTCAGGTGGTGTCACTCCAGGAAGGTGGTCCTGGATAGTATAAGCAAGGAATGAAGAACAATGTTACTTTTTTGTTCTCTTAGCAGCTATCAAAAGCCAAGAGATCTTAAGCTAAAGGTGGGACTCTGTGTCCTCCTGTCCATCTCCACACTAACGATTTTGTCTGTCTTGAGCTTGTAGAGATATTCTGGGTGCCCTCACAGTTTCTATAAGTTCATATATGCAACTATCCCGTTGTGTCTGAAAAACACTATTTCTATATAGTCATCCACTACTATCTCTGGCTCTTGCAGTCTTTTGGGCCTCTCTTCCCTGATGATCCTGAAGCTTCAGGGAAAGGGTATGATATGGATATCCAATTTAAGAATGAGAGCTAAATGTTTCCTTATTTTATGCATGTTCACCAATAGTGGGTCCCTGTGTTAACTGCTGTCTTCTGAAGAAAACAAACAAACAAAGAAGTGTCTCTGATGAGAGTTTAGAGATACATTGATCTATGGATGTGTGTACAACTCAATAACTTTCGAGGAATCATATAAAACTATGTTCATTCAGCAGAGTAGGAATTGTAAGTTATCCTGCTAGGTTGTATTACTTCTCTTGCTTTGGCCCTGATAATGGTGCTAGGTATAGAATGTATCTTCTATAATGGATCATAAATACAATTGGAAAGTGGATTGTTACTCCCATAATATGTGTGTCACTGTTGTGCCACTTAGCATACCTTGCTAGAACAATTATCTTTGTAGTTCATATCCCTCACAACTGAGTAAGACTGATGGTTTTCCTCTTTGGTAAAATGCAATGTACCTTCTAGCTCTGGCCACTTGGAAAGAAGTTTCTACAGAAAGGACCCATTTGATTTCCTATGTTTTATAATCTGCTCATGACATTTTCAGCAATATGGTTATACTTTCAAATTGTGAAACAAAGAATAATTGAAATAGACTTTATTTTTGGAAGAGAGTGTAATGTATCCTCACTGGCCAACAACTCAAAAAGAGATAAGCTAGTCCTAGAACTGGGGTTGCTGAGTTACTTTATAATTGCTGTAAAAAAGTCACCATGATAAAGGTAACTTATTTTTTAATAAAAGGATTTAATTGGGGGCTTGCTTACAGTTTTAGACTGTAAGTCTATGAATATTATGGTATGTAGCATGGCAGGTAGGCACAGCACTAGGGCAGTAGCTGAGGGTTACCTCTGATCTGTGAGCTGTTAAGAGACACCATCATCCTCTCTGCATAGTATCTGGCTGTTGGTCTCCCAATTTGCTGTGGGAAGAAGCTTCTCACATGATAGGTGAGCAAGGCACTGATTTGAGTATATCAGAATGTCCTTAGAAGTTATTTTATTATTTTTCTTTCTAGAACAGTAATATTTGGTATTATCCTCTGTCCAAGGTGAGAACCTTTGAATATTCAACCTTAAGTGGAATTCTCCACCAAATCTCTCTCTTTGTGTCTTAGAGAACCTCATAGGAGAGGGGGCAGAAAGAATGTAAGAGTCAAGGAGGGTGGAGAACACCAAAAAAACAAAACCCTCTAAATCAACGTGATCAAAGTTCATTCATGTAAACTCAGAGATTGTGTCAGCATGCTTAGTGCCTGCATAGGTCTGCACTCGGTTCTTTCGATATATTATGACTTCTAGTTTCATGGGTTTATGGGATTCATAAATGTGTGAATGACCGAGTCTCTGATTCTCATGCTTTCTCTTGGACTCTTACTCCTTGTGATAGTTTGTATATACTTGACCCAGAGATTGATTCTACTGTTGGAGTAGGTATGTCACTGTGGGTGTGGGCTTCAAGACTCTCACCCTAGCTGCCTGGAAGCCAGTATTCTGCTAGCAGCCTTCAGATGAAGATGTAGAACTCTCAGCTCCTCCTATACCATGCTTGCCTGGATGCTGCCATGCTCCTGCCTTGATGATAATGGACTGAACCTCTGAACATGTAACCCAGCCCTAATTAAATGTTGTCCTTATAAGAATTACCTTGGTCATTGTGTCTGTTCACAGCAATAAAACCCTATGTAAGACACTTCTATTTCTTTTATCCAATTCTCTTGTGTTATTTCCTTATACGTGTATTATGTTTATATTATATATTATGTTATATTATTATAATCCCTTAGGATACTATTTGTTTTCTAATGAGAAACAGATGGAGTGGATCTATAGGAGAGGGGAAATGAGAAAGGACTGTGAGGAGTTGAGTGAGGAGAAATCATAATCAGTATATAATACATTAGATATAAGTCTGTTTTCAACAAAAAGGAAAAAATGAGACACTGTAACCAAGACAACTCATAAAGAAAAGTATTTCACTGAGGCTGCACCTACAATTTTAGAGTGTTGGTACATAAAAAATGATGGTGGAGAGCATGGAAATAGGCAAGAATGGCATTGGTGCAGAAGCTGAGAGCTGCATTTTATTAACAACCATGGGTTAAAGGTTATGTGCTTTTGAAACCTCAAATTCTGTCTCCAGTGATACACCTCTTCCAACAAGGCCATGCCACCAATTCCTTTAAAAACAGTTCCACCAACTGTGGGCCAAGAATTCAAATTCATAATCCTACAAAGATCATTCTCATTCAAACCACTCCATTGTGCTTTTATTTGCTAGCTTGTCATTGTTGTATAAAGTGAGAAAAAGACCACTCCATAATATGGTTGAGGGAAGGGTTTTATTGTACATATAAGGGAAAGTATAGCCAGAGGCATCTAGAAGAACCCAGAGCAGAGAGACAAAATACTATAGTGAGCACAGCAAGTAAACTGAACTGAGCCATAAAGGGAGAGGAAGAGGAGAGAAAGAGAGGAAGAGAAGAAAGAGCAAAGCAGAGAGGACAAAGATAGGGAAACAGGCCAAGAGAGGGCATGGATGAAATGGGAGGGTTATATAGGAATGGGGAGCTGAGAGAAAGGAGGCCCATGAACTGGAGAATTTTAGGATGGTGGGAGGGTTGAGAAGAGTTGAGAGAAGCGACCAGTACTGAGTAAACCCGAGACCAGCAAACATTTGGGTATGCTAAAAGGAACCATAGTTTGCCATTTGTATTGAGTTCCTTTTGGCTCTGACATTCCAGCCTTTTTATTGATGATAATGGGAAAAGTAATATCTTCTATAACTGGTTCTCAGCTGAAATTAGGGCATCATCTTCAGGGCCCAGTAAGACTGGAATACTGATCAAAGGCCAGAAGTGGATAAAGAAGTACAGGCTGAGGAATATCTGGCCAGATTCTGCAGAAATACCTGGGGCTATCAAAGTGGAACCAGCATAGAAGCAGGCTGAAAATGTTGGTACAAGCCAGAGTCTTAGACTGTTTGAAAATTCCATCAGAAGCATTTGGTTTAGATTGCTTTTGAGCAAGTCCAGGGATAGCAGTTTAGATTTGGAGAGATATAGACTAGGAACAGAAGGTAAAGTTAAAGATCTTAGGAGAAATTATTATTCTGGGTATACACTTAAAACTCCCTGGCCTGTGATCTCAGTAGTTGGAGGTGTAGAGGAAACAGAGACAGGAGAGAGGGAGAAGTAGAATTAGAGGGAGAGTTGGAAGGAGAGGGAGAGAGAGAAGGAGAGAGGGAGGAGAGGGAGAGAGAGGCAGAGAGAGGGAGGGAGAGAGAGGGAGAGGGGGACGAAGAGACAGGGAGAGGGGGAGGGGTGGGGGAGGGGGAAAGGGTGAGGAGGAGGGGGAGGGGGAGAGGGAGAGGGGGAGGGGGAGGGGGAAGGGGAGGGAGAGGGAGTCTCTACTCATTGAAGTCATTGTTCTGAGTTTCTTTTGTACCTGAGAGTTGCCTTATCTAGTTGAAGCTTTCTCTCAAATTATAGTGTAAATCCACTGAAATTCTTTTAAAATGTATGGAAATTCTTCTGAAAATAAATTCTTTTAAAATTAAATTTAAATATATAAAATATATTTATATTATATATATATATATGCTTCTAGAGTAGTAAGCTTCTATATAACTTTCACAATGACCTTAATGCTCACAATCCCTCCCCATTTCCTGGTCTTATCTTGCTTTTCTGTCTATATCCTCATTTAATTCTCCTATTCTATCCTTCTGTTTTATTTCCCTTTCATCCATTTATAATACTATATTCTATTTCCCCTTCTATTCAATATTCCCTCAGCCTTTCTTGCTTCTTACTAGCTACCTAATATTTAAAGATAATTGGAATGAAACACACATATGTAAACCTTAACTGCTTAGGAAATCATGCAATGTTTGTCTTTCTGGGTTAGGATTATGTTACTCAGGATGAATATTTCTAGCTCCATTCTATTTACTTGCAAATTTCATAATTTCATTTTATTAGTAGCTGAATAAGATTTCATTGAGAAAATGCATCGCATTTTTCATTATCTATTCATCATTCGATGAATACCTAGGTTTTTCTATTACTCCCTGTTATGAATATAATTGCAGTGAACACTGATGAACAGGTGTCCCTATGGTAAGATATCTACCTAACAATTGTACAGTATTTTCTTTAATCACTCATTGACTAATGGACTCTAAGGTTCCAGTTTTAATACAAACGTACTCGCTCATCCATATTCATTGAAGTTCTAGCATAATATCCAGAAAATGAAAGAAAACATTCTTTAAAAATCTTGATAAAAAATATTTTGAGGTCAATATTTCTTTAGCCTGTCACTCTTGAAACTTTCATAGCATTTCTGAGGCAGATAACCTTCAGAATTCAAATAAAGGCAGTACAATACAATGGAAGGACATTGAGCTTTGCCAAGAAATCATATTTTCAGCATTTGGTCCTAAGCTATTGTTGCTACTTGTAGCAATCTGGAAAATTCACCTAGATGATGCCTTGATAGGTCACTATTTGGAGGTCTTTGAAGTACATTATTCTTGGCCCCTTTCTACCAAGTCCTCAGTGTTCTGTCTTGTTATATGCTTCTTGTCTGATGTGAGGTGAAACATTTCTGCCTTATAGTGCTACTGGAGTGATATGTTGCCTCAACATGTAGGTTTCAGTGACTATCTACTACAACTTCTAAAACGGTAAGCCAAAATATGAGTTTCTCCTTTAAGTCGTTTCCATTGGGTATTTGGTTACAGTGATGATAAAAGTAAAAACTACAGTCTTGAAAACAGGAAACTAGAATTGAAATATCAACTATGCCACAAACCATGTAGCCTTAATCAAGGAACTCTTCTTCTATTGATCTTCAGTTTCACTATTTATAAACAATTGCTTTTTCTTTAATCCATAATTGGAAAACAGAGATCACTAACATATGCAAATTTGAAAATAACTAATACCATAGGGTTTCCTAAGTGAAGAAAGTGATCTCTAGGAAAATGTTTAGTTCTACATAACAAGTGCTACCTTTGAACTAACAGATTCATTGTTTTCCCAATATTATTTACTTGAAATTCAATAAAACTCTGTGCTAAATATTATTTTTCTCCCTGTTTTATAGATTTTAATGTTTATGACACAAGGAAACTAAGGAATTAGGAAAACTTCATACAGCTAATGAGTTGAAGAAGTGAAATGTTACTGACACTGTCCAGCAAGAAACAGTCTGAGAGTAACCTTCAACATGTAATAGAAACCAAAAGAATGAACATATCTGTAAGGAGAGAAAAGTGGGACAAAAAGGGAAAAGCAAGGCTTTGTAGACATCCAAATCTGGCATGTGAATATACCATGTGTATGTCAAAACCGGAACTGATGTTATACACAATGAATGTGAAGCAGTTAGAAAAGTGTTTTGTAGTTCCAAGTGATACAATAAAAGCAATGCACAATACAGAATAAGTTCTCATTTGTGCATTTAATTCCTTAACTTGTACTACAGAAAGTTGATCAATGTAGTATTACAGCAGTATTTGGAACGTAAAAAGTATAAAATATAAGATCAATAAGTAAAAAATGTTAATTACTCTTTTTGTAGCCAAGAAATCCTAATTCTTTGGAGACTATAAACCCAGTGAACGGTTGTATAACATAACCTATGCAATCAGTTACTACTATATAATATTTGGAATATTTCCCAAGTGCACAAATGTATTTGTTATATAAGGTAAAACCTAACAATTTATATTAGTTATATGATTTATGATATTGAAGTAAAGGAAATGTTCCAAAACAGGAGCTAGTTATACCCAAAAGACAAATATATTACAGTTGATACTTTTAGTCATGCAATATCTGAAGAGGTAAAGAGGCTAGAAACTGTTATAATACTTGATCAGGGAATTAGTCAATTATATTTTCGTAAGAAACGTCTTGTAGAAATTGAGATACCAAAAGCTCAAGTATGCTTCTTTGATTAAGAACACTGTATGTTGTTACACAGTAATCTGTCCTACTCACTAAGAGAGACCACTAACTAGATCATTAAATTCTAGGCTCTCCAAACCTTAATCCAAGTAACTTTTCTCTCATTTAGTTTTGTATCCATTTTACTATTGAAATTACAATAATAATAATTAATAATAATAATAATAATAAGAAGAAGAAGAAGAAGAAGAAGAAGAAGAAGAAGAAGCTGCCATTCGGAAATTTGTGATTTGTACTGGTAAAATGTTGACTCTGTTGGCTGGCTAGGTGGTCTGGAAATGCTGTAGTTGTCTAGTGGTCCATAAAATGAGGGGGATCTTGGGAGGACAGTACCTTTAATGTTGGACTATATATTTGGCTTAATTCCAAGTGTATTGCATGAGTAGGAACTGGAGTGATGGATCACTAGTTAAGAAACTTGCTTCTTTGAGGAGTATTTTTGTTCCATTCCCAATACCCCATGGTGGCTCACAACTGTCTGTAACTCCAGTTGATCGAATAACCATTCTTGCTTTCATAGGCACAAAATACACAAGATGCATGTATATACATGCTGGCAAATACTCATAAACATAAAAGAATAGTAAGTAA
The DNA here is from genome assembly GCA_030674055.1 of Rhabdomys pumilio. NCBI lineage: Eukaryota > Metazoa > Chordata > Mammalia > Rodentia > Muridae > Rhabdomys > Rhabdomys pumilio. Next base: position 24,094,271 of record JANHMN010000005.1, read on the forward strand.
ATCTTTTTTAAGTATGTAGCATGAGAAGATATTGTAATCATTCAAAATGAAGTGATATAAAATGTAACAACAAAAGAAAATGTTAACTTATCACCAATATGCACAAAACATCAAAATTATGTAAATAGCATTATATTCTTCAAATTTGTCATCAATCTTAATATTAATCATTATTTATATACTATCATTACCTAAAACTCATAATCTATTAAATAGTACATTTCAGTGAAAAAAGCTGAATTTATTGGTGTAAGGCAAAACATTTATTATTTTTCTTCATAAAAACTTTTTGACAAAGATGTTTTCAACACATCAAATTAAATTGATTGTATTTATTAATTATATATCAACATTAGATACAAAATTTCAACATAAAAACTTTATTTTACTTTCACTGGGTCTAGGTTTAAACTTATCTCTGTTTCTTAAATTCCTTGTGAGAATTTTCTCCTGGTTCAAAGAGGTAGACAGGCAACGTCTACCCTCTCCTTCTAAGTTTCCAAACAGAACAAAGTTCAATTTCTTCGAAATTACCTTGAAGAATCAATGAGACTTTTGGGACTGCTAACGGCACATGGGTGAACATGATCAACGAAGTCATGAGTGATCCCAAAGCAGCGTGACTGAAAGGTCTCCATGAGCATTGTTGTTTTTTTCCAATAGCAGCATGGAGTGCTACTCTCCAGTCCTCTCAATCCTATGTATTCTAGCCACACTCTAATACACTGAGGCTATAAGTACATAGGGCAGAATTGCTCTCAACTGCTTTGAAGTGACTGAATACTTAGCTGAGGATACTATGCCCCCCCCCCCCCCGACTCCTCTTTCTGTGACATAAATACCAACAAGCCCAGATGGTATAATCTCTAACAAGCAGACAGGGCTAAATTCCTGAAAATTGATGGCTATTTGACTCAGAGGATATTGTCATGCCACCAAGTAAACTGAAGGTCTAAGGGGAAAAGGATACACATATGGTAAAAACTCTACATAATTTTTTGACCTCAACAAACTAGACTCCTAAAGACACCAGCGAGTTAAACACATTGGTTAAGCATGTAATATTCACAATAAAATACTGATTTTTTTCCTGTAACACTGAACTTCTATAGTTATGTCCTGTAGTATTGAAACCTGTTATCAAAACTAAAACCAAAATAAGACTGGTGTGTTTAGCATAGTGAGCTTACTATATCTACTTTAAAGAAAACACATCTGTTAAGCACAAGGTTACAATAAATTAAAGAACCTTAAATGAGGAATTAGTTAAACTTATCATGAACATTTAGAAAGCAGTTTGATTTGTGTAGTGATTTTGAAGGAAGCTAAGACTATCTGATGTGTTTTATTTTTTCTTTTAATCAAAACAAATGCTTACTGACCATTGGAGCTTGGTTCATTTTTGCAATCCTAATGACATTATAGATTTGTTTCATTCATCTTTATAACAAATGTTAATAATTATTCATTACATACCTAGCACTGTGTTAGGCACTAAAAGAAAACAGACATAGTAAAGTACACTCGTGTTCTCAAAGGAATATTTCCTAATGGGGGAAATAACCCTAGAAGCAGAAATTTAAATACCATGTAGTAGATTCTGTACAAGTGATGCCCTTAATATTTTATTGGAGCAGAGATGTAGAATTACTTAATTCTACTCAAGGATGTCATAAAAAGACTAATGTAGAAGTACTAGGGTTAAATCTTTAAGCAAGAATTTGAACAGAATTCAAGACATTGAAAGGAATCTATGAACACAGAATGAATAAGTGAAGATAGAATACCCCTTCCTCCTGCTTTTCATGGAACTACTAAGTTTTCTAGGTCATAACACTTGATATTAAAAATGAGAAATTAACATGGAAACAAGTCATTTTATAATGGAAACAAGTCATTTTATATTTTCTCAGTGAGTCTTGGAAACAATATCCATATTCTTTCTCCCTTCCTCCCTCTCTCCCTCCTTCTTTCCTTACCCCTCTCCTTCCTCCCCTCTCTCTCTCCTTCTCTCTAAAGACCTCTATCCCTATTCTATCTCTCTCACTCTCTCAGAAATTCTGAGATACAGTTTAAATCATTCACATGCTAGGTAAGTACTCTCTCACAAACTTATATGCCCCCTCATTCATTAAAATTATTATTTCAAGAACTTTTTTCAATTATGCAGACGGGTATATATTTCTAAACACATATTAAAGAAAATCTAGTTTTTCTGGTATGAACTCAACATTCAATACATTAACAAAATAGTTCTCCATAGAAAATCTAGGGATCTGTTGTCACAAGTGAATACATCCTATAAATGAGACAAACATCAGGAAATTGAATTACTTCTTGTTAGGTTCTATAAAAGTCTCCCCATTATATTTACTTTAATATTTTAATTTAATTTTTTGCATACAATATGTTTTGACCATATTTTTCCCCATCTGAACAAACTCAAAGCTTGAGACTTCCTGATGCAAAAGATCTTATTTGTTCAAATAAACTCTATAAAATTTTGTGCCTCAGTTTATACCATTTCTTTTTGCTTTATCTTTAATGTTTTCTTATCTTGGCAGTGGTGGGACATGCCTTTAATCACAGCATTTTGGAGACAGAGGCACGTGGATCTCTATGATGTGAGAGCACTCTCAGTCTTTAGAGCAAGTTCCAGAACATTAGGGACTACACACAGAAAGTGAAAAGCTGTCTTGGAAAGCAAAAGAAGAAGTAATTTCAGGCAGGAATCTAAATCTTAGGCTAGAACACAGAAGTAATTACAGTCAGGAATCTAAATCTTAAGCTAGAACAAAGAAGTAGGCTTCAGGCATGAAAATGACTTTGGGCTAGGACTGGGAAGAAGGCTCAGGTCATCCTGACAAACCCTTAGAAATAGTGATCATGGGAGTGATCATGGAACTCTGTTTATTGTCCTGCTTGTTCTTTGACTACCTGGGATTATTGTCTTGCTTATTCCTTGACTATTTGCATCTATTGTTTTGTTAGTTCCTCAACCTAGAATTGACCTTACTATTTGCATGATATTTAAATGGTATAAAAGCAAAAAAGGAGAAGGGATGGGTTAGGGGATTGATTGGGGTGGATAGGGATAGGGGATAACATCTGAAATGTAAATAAATAAAATATCGAATAAAAAATACCCAGAGTAAATAGTCAGAAGTTGAAAGAACCCAGATGTCCTTCAACAGATGAATGAATACAGAAAATGTGGTACATTTACACAATGGAGTACTACTCAGCTATTTAAAACAATGAATTAAATAAATTCTTAGGCAAATGGATGGAACTAGAAAATATCATCCTGAGTGAGGTAACCCAATCACAAAAGAACACACATGGTATGTACTCACTGATAAGTGGATACTAGCCCAGAAGCTTACAAGACCACATGAAGCTCAAGAAGAAGAAATACCAAAGTGTGGTACTTCAGTCCTTCTCAGAAGGAGTAATAAAATACTCACAAAAGCAAAACAAAGTGTGGAACAGAGACTGGAGAAGGAACCATTCAGAGACTGCCCCACCTGGGGATCCATTCCAGGTTCAATCACTAAATGCAAACATTGTTGAAGATGCCAGAAAATGCATGCTGACAGGAGCCTGATAAAGCTGTCTCCTGACAGGCTCTGCTAGAGCTTGACATATACATAGGCAGTTGCTCACAGCTAAACATTGAAATGATCACAAGGTCCCCAATGGAGGAGCTAGAGAGAAGACTCAAGGAGTTGAAGGGGCTTGAGGCCCCATGGGGAGAGCGACAATACCAACCAACCAGAGCTCCCAGGGTCTAAACCCACAGGGGAGCACATACTGAGGAACATATGGCTCCAGCTGTATATGTAGTGGAGGATGGCCTTGTCAGGCATCAGTAGGAGAGGAGGACCTTGGTCCTGTGTCCCAGTGTGGGGGAATTCCAGGGCAGGGAGCAGGAGTAGGTGGATGAATGGGGACACACCCTCATAGAAGTAGTAGTAGGAGGGATGGAATAAGAGCTTTCTGGAGTGAGGAATGTGGAAGGAGGATAACATCTGAAATGTAGATGAATAAATTATCCAATAATAATAAAACAAACAAATAATGGAACTGGGTATTACAGTCAAACATTTGAGACTTTTTAAAAAATTTATTTATTATATGTAAGTACACTGTAGCTGTCTTCAGATACCCATATGAGGGCATCAGATCTCATTACATATGGATAGTTGTGAGCCACAATGTGGTTGCTGGGATTTGAACTCATGACCTACAGAAGAGCAGTCAGTGCTCTTAACTGCTGAGTCATCGCACCAGCCCCATTTGAGACTTTTTGTCAACAATTTAATATTACTCATATTACTGGAATTCCTTATCATCCTCAAGGACAAGGGACTGTGGAAGGGGCCCATGGAACTTTAAAACAATATCTTCACAAAATAAAAAACATGGTGGGAGAGGCATATTTCTGTATGTCACAAATTTATTTAAACCATGTTCTTTTCATTTTAATTTTTTTTTAAAAAAATTGGATGCTAAGGAACTTTCTGCTGACTGTCTATGGCACCTTATAGCTAGCCATACTTATGCATAAGTAAAAGGGAAGGATCCATTTAGTGGCATATGGCATGCTCCTGATCAGGTATTTAATATGGAGAAGAGAACATGTTTGTGTTTTTTCTGCAGGATGCTGAAGGAGCATGGTTGCTGCCAGAGTGAAGGGTGAGACATGCTGATGCTAGGACAAAGAAGGATGCTAACCTGTGAGCTTGCTGAGTGCCCTGACAATGGTGACCAGGAAGCTGTATTGGACATATGTTCCTGACCCACCTTTGCTTACCTATACTTCTGATGGGACAAGCTGCCTTGCCTCAAGATTTTAGACCTTGTGGAACAGAGAATCAAAACTTCAAAAAGAGAAGTTATAATGCCTCTTGTATTGTTCTTGAATGTGACAAGTTATTCAGACTCAATCACGAACTGGTCTAGAAATCAATCCAGTATTAGAAATAACAGTCTTCATTTGGAAGGCTGGTTCTGGACATTTTCAGAGACATATTTGGAAGTTAGCTGCAGTTCTCTATGATGTTGTGTTAGCAAGAGATAAAGTTGGGACAGGATCAGGATTTCAAACAAGTGTTAGTACTTGTGATAAGTCTCTTTTAATTGTCAAGTTAAAATTACTTTTCTTTCTTCTACAGTATTTAAGGTAAGTTGCATTGATTGTACACTTTATAATTCTGTTTGTGAGTTGAAACCTCCTGGTTATGGAGGTTTATCAATCAGCTTTAGTTTTATTGCCCTTATTGTTACAGAACCTAGGTATTCTTAAAAAATCGTGCAAGTACTGAAAGAAGTGTCAGGCTTTAAGCAGAAATAAGAGGGTAGTGGGCTTGATTATTGCTGGTATAACAGCTTTAGTTACATTAATTACTAGCACCACTGCTTCTTCAATTGCTTTGACACAAGAAGTTAAGACAGTTACCTTTGTTAATCACTTAGCAAAAAAATGTTACTGTCAGGGTCTAGCCTCAATACAGAATCGGAGTTCTCACTAGAAGCAGGAATATCTGGAAGGCACATAATAAATATACACAGGCTACTTTTTGGGTACAGCTGACAGGCAATTTTTCAAGGTTGAAAGTTTTTCTCTTCCCTCTCATGCTCTTCTTTCTCTCTCTCTCTCTCTCTCTCTCTCTCTCTCTCTCTCTCTCTCTCT
>JANHMN010000005.1:24099975-24123081 GCA_030674055.1 Rhabdomys pumilio
CTCTCTCTCTCTCTCTCTCTCTCTCTCTCTCTCTCTCTCTCTCTCTCATTCTCTCGGAGCTTTTGGCTGCTCACACACTGCATTCTCCTGTCCACTCTGCTTTTCTTCTGTGTGATTTTTTTGAACTCCTATACTCCTGTGCATTCCTGTTTCACTCTCATACACACTCTTCACACACATCTCACATACACCTCACAAACACCACATGCACTCTCCTTTCACACACACACACACACACACACACACACACACACACACACACACACTCCATATACAACTCACATTCTCTCTTCACTCACTCTTCACATTCTCTCTTCATTCACTCTTCACATGCTCTTCTCCTGCTCTCTTATCATCTCTCTCTATGTTCTCTCTCACTCACCACATTCACCTCACATGCTTTTTCACCTTTCTCTTGCCCCAGTCTTTTATTAATACTCCAAAAGAAAGTAGAAAAAAAGACATTGTAAAATCATTGCCAAATCAATTTCAAAAGAATAACCACATCACACAAAGAATTAAGAATTACAATTGTTCGCCAAAGTTTCAAATTTCCCTATTCCTAGGCTTGTAGCCAAAATAATAATAATTGCAAATTTATCATTATTTAAACTTTAACATTTAACTTATTATACTTCAGAGCTCAGAGCTCCAAGGTCAACTACTTGCATTTTCCTGTAAAGCACTAGTGATAAATGACATGGACAAAGTTACCAGGCAATAGCCAGTAAGAATCAAATTAACCATTAACTCAGTAGTTCCACTAGCTTTCTACTTCTGTACATGGCACACAATGACTCTCCTAAGAGTCCAAGTGTTTGACTTAGTTTTACTAGTATACGATTTTATGTATTCTATACTTCCTTATCTAGGAACCACTCTTAAATGCTGTGCAAAACTTATTTCATAATTTCAATTGATTTTTTCTTTCTTGGGGTCCCAGAGTTGGCTCTATTTCATTTTCTAATAATTTCTTCAAACTTTCTTTGCAAGTCAAGCATTAATCTGGAACCACCATTATGCAGTTATTGTATTTTTCCAAGATGAGAACACACAGCATGAAACTGGGTCATTAGAACTGTGCTCTGCTGTGCCCTATGCCTCAATTTTTAATTGTTTAAGAATAATTACATCCAGAGAGAGAAAGAGAAAGATGAGAGCTGGTACAAGAATTGATTTTCAACCTCTCCATGATTGTCAACCCTACTTCTTTCCATCTTGGGACCATTAATTGAATTATTTTTGCTTATTTCTTTTGGTCCCTGGGCCTTAAATAGGCTGACTAACTTTGTGAAACAACAGATAGGTAATCTGATAGCAAAATCTATCAGGTACATTGTCATAAGTTAGCTATGGAGGACCACGAAAGTCAAGATGAGGTTGTTACTCTACCCAGGGCATTCCCAAATCCCAGCTCCACCCAACCTAAAAGAGGGGACTTCCACCCCTAGACCAACAAAGAGGGGCCACCCAGAACCCCCTCTGACTGGTGATCTGAATTCTTGCTTAGGCTGCGAGGCTAAGCACTGCAAGGGAATATAAATAAAAGTTAAAATATGTTTCTGGGTTCCCTGAGGGACAAGCCTGACTGCATAGGGGTTGATGTCAAAACTATCCCCTCTCCAGGAAAAAGACATCAGGATGGGTATGGCCCTCATGTCTCACTGGACAACAACAGGAGGATCAAAGCCATTACAAGGTCTCCTTTAATTATTGGAGGTCAGGCCTCTATTCCCTCCTTGGCAAGATTAGAATTGCCACAGCCCTTCTACACTTGGAGAAGAGAGATGTCAGGGGCAGCCCTGCTTATACACTGAAGGCCTAAAATCAACCATATGCCTAAAATCAGCAATAGGCCTGACATACATGTCTGCTAACACAAAGTCTTGGGTCTCTGTGGAAAAACACTGAAACAAATGGCTATAAGCTATTGTAAACAGGCAGCTTTTGTGGAAATTTACCAGCCTGAGTAGTCATAGACCTTGTAAATAGGTAGTCTTGGCAGATAGTACCAACTTAGGTAAGGACAAGTAAATCATACAGGCAGAGTCATAGTGACCTGTCCCCTGAACATTTACCCAGCTGATACTCTGTTCTGAAAGATATCTGTGCTCCCCCTGAACACCTATGCTCCTGTGTCATCCCCTTCCCCACATCCTACATTTTTCTCTTTATAACCCCTGTGTTAAAAAGTAAAAATTATGATTTGATAATAAAAAAAGAAAAAAAAAGAATTATTACATCAAGGAACATCTAGATACACAGAATCCACCAGAGCAGAAAGAGAAAGAAATAAGAAAGTCAGATATAATAGAATAATTATGCACACCAAGTCCAACTGATAAACAGTCACACACAAATGAAATCTATATAGTCCAGTGCTAAGATTAGGAGAAATGGAAACAAATGTTTGTTTGTTTTTTTCCAAAGAGCTGCTGCTGGCTACTGATGTCTCCATCCCAGCCTACTGCAGGAAGTCCCTTATTTCAGAGGGCAGGTCCTTTCGAGGGATGAGTCTCCTGCTTCTCAGGGTCCTAGACAACATCCTCTTTACAAGTAACTGCTGTGTGCTTCTGAGATGTCTCCATCCTGGCCTAATGCAGGCAGTTCCTGTCATTGTATGCTGTCCCCAGCATGTTACTAATGTGTTTATACAAGAGGATTTAGACAGGTATTTGGAACAACAGATTGATGCTCTTTATCCTATTCACATTATTGGAAGGAGGTTCAGAGTTTAAGAGTAAGGAGCCATCTTGAGTGTCATGCCAAATACTATTGGATTCATGTTAGTTCTAAACTTTACAGTGGTAGTGATTATAATTACAAAAAAGTTTAAAGACACTTGCCGTGTACTTAGCATAATTCTGATGCCTCTCTGGATGTTTTAACTGCCTGGTGAACTTATGAATTTAAAGAATGCTGCTCTGCTAAGTGCTGATGCAGCAGATACTGATGATAAAATTACTCATGGCCTGAGGTCAGTATTTCTATTCTGGTCAAGCTTCAAGAATGGCATATATAGTTTGATCATGTTAGCCCTTTTTGTCCTGAGAATACTTTTATTCCTGCCCATTGTGTTAAAGCTTGTCTTTAACAACATCAACATGTTGGCAGCCAAAGTACATAACTTGAAACAGAAAATGAACCCCCAGACAGAGTTATTAATTTAACAGGCTGAAAAGCTAAGGACGGGTAAGATTCTGCACAGAGGCATACCAACCTAAGACATAAGCGCATTGCTTTTGATAATGCATATTCCACGATGGGTAAGAAAGGCATTCTTGTCAGAATGGCCTAAGACAGGCTCAGTTTTGTTTATGAAACATAAAAGGGGGATATGTGTAGATCTTTTGGGGCTGCTTGGCAAGAATCTCACATGGACCAAGGACAAGGAAGTAGACTTCAAGCAGGACTCTGACATTAGGCTATAACAAAAATTAATTTCACATAGGAATCTACATCTTAGGCTAAAACAAAAAAGTAATTTCATGCAGGAACCAAAACTTAGGCTAGAACAAAGACTTAATTATAAGCAGAAATCTAAATCTTAAGCTAGAACAAAGAAATAGGGTTCAGGCATAAAAATGACTTTGAGCTAGGACAGAGAAGTAGGCTCAGATATTTTGATCATCCTAATAAGCCCTTAGAAATAGTGATCATGGGAGTGATCACAGAACTTCTTATATTTCCTTGCTTGTTCATTGACTATTTGTGTTTATTGTCTTACTTGTTCCTTGACTATTTACATTTATTGTATTGCTAGTTCCTCAACCTAGAACAGACTTTAAGACTTGCACATAATTAAAACTGTATAAAAGCAAAAGGAAGGAGAGGGGATGGGGTAGGTTTTTTTGGGAGAGGGAAATGGGGAAAGGGGGTGACGTCTAAAATGTAAATAAATGAAATATCCAATAAAATATTTTTAAAATTGTTATTTAGTTATCACAGTAATGAGTTTCTCATACCTTTGTTGATTATCTCTCCTGAATCCTCTCCCTTTTCCCTTTCATCCAGGCCCTATTTCCCTTCACACCACCCATAGTTCTTTCCTTCACCCCACCCATAGTTCTCCTTGTGCTTTCCAGTAGCATACATTCTTTTTTTTCATTGTTCTCCTCTCATTCTTCAACTCTTTTCTAAAACATAATTTACTCCTTTCAGTCTTCTTACACATATACACCTATATATCTGCCTGTAAGTATACCTAGGACACAGACTTCTAGAGTTTGCAGATGTTCAAAATATCATTCATGTTAAAAGTTGGTCATCTCATAATGTTCCAAAAAATGAATCACTATTGTTTTTTTTTTTATTTAAAACTATTATCATTCATTGTGTAAATTGGACAATGCTAATGTGATAGTTTTATTCAAGATACCATACCTGTTAATTAGCTAGTTGTTTCAGATAGACACATTTTATGTTATTGCTGAACCCATAAAATTTTAATTAAAATTTGCTTCATTTCATATTCATCATACTTCTTATTTACAGACTCAAAATATTTTAAAGGAAATTCTCAGCAAGTCTGGTAAGACCATCAATAAAATCCTCATCCTTCAGAAACTGGAAGGTAGAATGTTGGAGACAAATGGTACAAAAGAACTTTGGTCTTTAATGGTCAAATAAGTATGTATTGTCTGTTACCCCTACTAGAACTTCACGTAGAATAGCCTTATTCTCTTCTCTTGTGAATTATAACTTCATTTTTTCAGATATATTATAAAACCGATAATAGTAGGGTCCCCTATGTCCTGATTACCAGAATAGTTACTGACAGAGTGGAGAATTAATGAGATGTATGTATATGTTAATGAATAAACCAAGTCATCCTAGGCTATTATTTAAATCTAAAGCTCCCTAAAATTTCCTTACGTAAAAATTAGGAATAATATATACTTGATATTACTAATTTAACAACCTTATCTCAAGTGTACTTTACATGGTGCTGCCACATTAATTTTCTAAAGCACACTTTGTACAACCCTACCACTGACTACGTTTACCTCACTGTTGTATAATTATCTCTTTCCTTGTCTGATTTTTTCCAGTGGATTATGGATTTAAGAAAGCTGATACTTGACATTTAAATTGTATCCCTAGAACTAGTAATGTGAAAAACATATAGCAGGCCTCAATAAATGTTTACTGAATGAATAAATCCGCCTGAGTCATTGCATGGTTAAAATGAAAGTAGCCATTATTGCTATTAAGTATCTAAGTACCAAATTTGTTATCCTTATGTTTAAGGTTGGCCCACTGAGAAGGGTTCTACTCTATTATTAAACTGCTTCATATTAAAAGTTAGCTTTTCATAGAAAATTAATTCCCCAGAGTATGTTAACTGAGCCAGTTGATTTGTGGCTGTGTGTACAAAGGCAAATGAAATAGAAAGCTAAGTAACTGCTCTGTCAATTCAGTCAATATTGACAGCTACTCTAGTGCACTCATGCAGTTTACTTTTCACTTAAATAGTAGAGATAATTGTCTCAAATCTAAAAGGAAATAATGGACCTGCATTTGTTCCACACATGACATAAAATTGGTTGTTGTGACATAGAAAATTAGAGCTTATGCAAAACACTAGTTCCATAGTACTAGTTTTTTAAGCACCATAAGGACCTAGTTATAAATCATTTTGCCTATTTAAAAGCTACATGGCATGAAGCTTGAAGGAGACTCTATTGATGACTATAGTTATCTATGAAGGACACGAAATAAATGAAACTTTATTTTCATTATTAAGCATAATTGACAGTTGCACATCAACAACAGACTTAACCATTTCTGGGACACATTTATCAAACTGATAAAAAGCCAAAAATTACTAGAGACATTTTGTTTACTGTTATATTGTTGTATCTGTAAAATCAACAAATATCTTTACATTCAAAATATAGATATAAATGAAAGGCAATATTATTGGGAATAAGCAATATTATTTACCATTTCACTAAGTTGAAATAATTTATTTCTTTTATGTGTGGGTATGTGTTCCTATGTGAATATATGTATGTAGGCATGTGTATATATATATATATATATATATATATATATATATATATACATGGTGTAGAAAAGAGAGGTTTACACTAAGTACTGTCTTTGATAATCCTTCCTTTATAGTATGTATTTTTTGATATAGGATCTTTCCCTGAACAAGGAGCTCACTTCTTCAGCTACACTGGCTAACTGTATTCCCGGTCAGTAATTTTCTCTATTTATATATTCATATTGTTGACATTTAAAATGTGAAAATAATTCCAGTGTATATAACATAGTTTGGCTCATTTTAAATTATTATTAATTGACAATACTGACATTGATTGATTTTATTACAATTTGCATAATGTAGCATATAAGGCAATCACACCATTTATTAGTAAAAACTAATTTTTATCGATAGAATCTTCTTTACCTAGTCAGAGTTGAGCTATAATTAAATGTTAATGTTTGTGGACTCAATTACAAGTGGAAAATATAATGATATTGTTTTTGATTTTGTGGTAATAAAGATCCAGCTGAGAGAATTTTCCACTATGTCCAAGCACTCTACTACTATGATTCATGCCCTTTTGTTTTTCTTTTTTAATATTTATGAGTGTGAGTATGTTCACATGACAGTGTGAGGTAGAGCATAATTTTCAGGAGCCAATTTACCTTTTATAACGTAGATTCTTAGACTCATACTTAGGTCTTTAGCTCTGTCAGAAAGTACCTTTATCCACTAAGCAATCTTACCTGCTTCACACCCTTAGTTTTTCAAGGAAGTCTCGATTATAGATCATGAAGTTGGATAGAACTATTTCGTATAGCTGAGGTTGACTTTGGATTCATAATTACCTTTTATTAGCCTTCTGGGTGTTTTAATCACAGATAGGTGGCAATGTATCTAAATAGTTACACAGTTTCTTTTTAAAAAATATATTTATTTCCTTCTATGAAAATTTTATACATGTACATGCTGCATCTTGGTCATATTCATCCCTATTCCTTCCCTCCAACTCTTCTGTCCCTAACATATCTAACTCTCGAATCTATGTCTTCTTGTTTAGTAATTATTCAATGTGTTCGCTTAGTTCTGTCCATATCTTCATGGGTTTGAAGTCATTTAATAAGGAATAAATAACCTGCTAATGGCCACCTCCCCAAAGAGAAATTACTTTCCCAGAAGCTATCAAAAAAAAAAAAAGCCAATAGCTCCTTAGGTCAGAGTTTTCCTTCATAAGCCCATCCTCCATCCATGATGAAAAATGTAACTGGATATATCTTGCACAATATCTGCTGTGAGCTCTTGTGTACAGCAATTATGTCATATACAGAAGAAAGCATTTCACAATATCTTCATCTTCTGGATTTTATATTTTTCCAACCGCTTTTCAGAAATGTTTCCTGAAACGTGGATCAAGGAGGAGTTAATATACATGTTCTATGTATGACTGAGAAATAAAAGTCTCTTATTCAAAACAAGTTTGAACAGTTGTGAGTAGGAACATTAATTACTGTCTTCTGCAACAATAAGAATCTCTGATATCAATGTTGATATATGTTGGGGGCAACACATTTCTTTTAGTACAAGTATAAATATAAAGACCACAGTTTACAAACATGACTAATTAGCAAAATGATATCAATAGGCTTTCTCTTAGGACCTATGATTTCTATAGCCATGAGATTTAACCAGGTTTACAATGCTAGACATAAACTATTTACTTTAGAGCCAACTTCAAATCGATCCAACAGAGAAGAGGGCTGTGCCCATAAACAGGCTAGCAGACACTGGTATCATGCTAGGTTTGTCTTAGGGTAAGATCCCTTATGTCTTTCCCCCTCCAAAAGTCTACATTGCATCTTCCAGAACTATGTAAAACCAGCCATCATGGAGGTATGTTCTAGCACAGTTCCAGACTGATTTCTCTAAGCCCTGCTATCAAAAAGTATGGTATCTTTAGAAATAAGATCTTACCAAGAGTAATGTCAATACAAGTATCTAGTCAGGAGGTTATCCATGCTTCATTGAGATTTTTACTTAATACATCTATGTCTTCTCAAAGCAGCATTGTTCAACCATGTGAGTTCTCTCTGTTTAAATCTTTTAAAACTATTTTAAATACTTTAGATTAATAGAGTTTTGTAAGAATTCTTTATATACATCCTTAATTTTTTTAACCTACCCCTTATACTTCCCTTTCCCCAAATCCCTTCTTCCAACACCAGTAAAACTTTTAGCTCCAAGTTTCCCCTCCGTTGTTATTTTATGGTATATATTGTGCGCTACTATGCTTTTTAACATATTTTCTTACTGAGATTGTAAGACCATATGTTCTCATGTAACTTCTTCATGAATATGTCTTTGTGGTTATGGTACAGTACACGGATAGCATATGCTGAATAGGCAGAAACCAAATGATCAGTAGATTATTTTGAATCTGATAAAATGAAAAATAAGTATTTGTTAGGATATATCAATCCTGCCATTGCTAAATTGTTATATGTGTGCTTTGAGGAACACAAAATAGAACAAAGAAGAATATGATAGGTATTTGCCACACACTTTCACAAATGTACTCATTAGGTGTGAGAAAGTGAGTAAAGATTCAAAAGTAAAATTTGATGGTATGACAGAAAGATTTGATACAGTAATAATATTGCTATTAGGAAAAACATAGAATTGAAAGTCCAATGAGGGAATCTCAATCTCATTCTACAATTTGACTGACCAGTCAGTCAGTCACAGCAAGTGGCATACTTCTTCAACCTGCTAAGGCTGTCAAATTAAGAATAATAAAAACATATTGTAGTTGTTTTCATCATAGACTTTTGGTATTGAATCATGTGAAATAAGTTTATTTTGGAGTAGAAGAAAACCACTAGAGAATGATTTACAAAAAGAAATAACTGTTACATTTCAATGAACATATGTCCCTAAGATTAAAATTACTCTCTGACAATAAGGAACTTAGAAGTGATTATTTTAACAAGTTAAAAAAAAAACAGTCAATAAACTGAAAAAAAATTCTTATTGCTTTACTTGTCAGAAAAATGTGATCACAGAGAAAATGGGAAATACAAGTAACATGATAGATGTCTACAAAAGAATGAAAAGGAAACCTTACTATGTTACCTTCGAGGATTTGGATTGCTAGGCATTTCTCATAGCCCTCCAACAAGCTGGAATTCTAAAAAGGCAACACCATCCAAACTGAAGTTAGAGACTTCTCAGAGATAAAAATAATAAAAATATTTTAATAAAACACAACTATAAGAGGAAAAGACCCTCACATAGTGGAAATACAGAAAAATGAACAATGAACAAAGCAGTAGTTGAGACAGTACTAAGAGCCAATTTCTTTCCCTTAGTGTCAGATATCAAGCTACATATGAAGATACTAGAGAATACACCAAGGAGGACAAATGGCATCTATTAATATAGTTGGTATATCATACTCAGTTTTTAGAATATAAAAGTAATTGGGGAGAAAGGATAGAAAGAAGCCAGAGGGAAAACCATCTTACTTTGATAAGAATTATGATAATAATAATAATAATTTGATGTCCCTTCTCAGAAACATTCAAACCAGTGGGGAGAAATATTCAAAATGTTGATAGCAAAAGTCTACAATCCTACAATTCTATGTACTTAGAAATGATTCTTTATGTGAAGAAAGACCTCTTAACAAATAAGAATCAGTGACCTGTCTTACATGAGATAGCTGAAATACTTAAGAAAGAAGAAAAATTATATTTAAACAACAATAATAGCAACAGTGAGCCCAAATCTTACATTCAAATGAACTCAATAACTAAAATCATCAAGAAAAAGTGAGAAGGATTAAGAAATATTTTAGTATTATGTACAGCTTGTATTCTCTGTGAAAAAGAATACCATATATAAAGATGGTTATTTTCCTTAGATGTCTATGTATACTTTCAAACTCCAAGGGTTTTGCTGACATATCTTCCCACTAAATTTGTATAAAGCTTGGTAATTGGGCTGTATGAGAGGTAGGTGGAGTGAGGAGTCAGAAGGAGAAGGAAGAGGAGGAGTGAGGAGGAGAGAGATGTAGGAGTCATGGAGAACCACAGGTCCAGGATGGTCATGGGTAATGATTTATATCTTAAGGTTAGATATTGGAAAACAACTCTAATTGTGCAGGCATTTTGTTAATTGAGCATTATCAAACATATTAAAACCATTGGGTAATCTTTAAGCATTATTAGAGTCTCATTTCTACCAGGTACTGCATGGATGGTGGGTATTGTCTGGGGTTCAGCCAAGCTTTGTGGAGACAGTGTGGTAGATTGGCAGAGCCATCTCCCATGCTGTCATCTCATGGGTACCAGTGCCAGTGGTGCTTCTGGGCTGCCTGAGCCACAGCAGCAGTGAGAACACACTGTTGCTCGTGGCCTCAGGCCTTACCTAGTCAGAAACATGGCAGCACCATAATAACAAGCCAGATTGGGAGCTGCCATTTTAAATATTAACCTCAACACAAGGAAATCACTAAAAGCAAAACAGCAATAATAAAAGTTAATACATTAAATAAGGAGAAAAATAAAAATAATTCAAGTGATCTGTTAAATCCACCAATGACAAAGAACCTAGAACTCTACTTCTAAGTAGATAGAAATGAAGTAACAGTTTATATAACTCTGTGTGGAAGTTAGTATCTGAGATAGAGTAATTGTATTCTATGGCAAATAGATAGGTCTGTGAGATAATATCATAACAAGCAAAAGAGCATCTGCCACCTCAGTACTCTAACTGATGGAGGGGGACTGTAAAGAAATTTTAACCCTGCAACATGGCTGCTTTGGCAAGGAATCATATCCAAAGACCTTCTAGGTCTACATGGTCCAACTGGAATGCAGACCAATCTGGATTATAGCATGATCTGCCTGGAATACAGACATGCCCTTAATACATACCTTTAATTCTTAACAATGAAGGTAAGGTTAGTTGGTAGAAGGAAGCCGCCATGTTTGACAGTGATGTATAATTAAGAAGCAGACAAAGTGAGGAATCAGAGAATGTTTTGACAGAATGAGTCGGATATAGGATATGACCAACCCTCACTAGAACAACATAGGAAAAAGAGACTATTTAAGAGACGTGCAAGGAGTGAGAATGAGCTAGACACTGGTGGTAGTATGTGTATGTGGCAGTTTTACTGGAACAGTTTTACAAAGACAGGTTGCAAGAAAGAACAAGCTAGACCCAGAGAAAGACAGAGTAAGCCACAGAATTAGAAGAAGCTAGAAGATTAGAACATACTGCCAAGGTTAGTATGAGGCTAAGCAGAGCAATTCGGTCAGAAGTTGAGAAAAGCCAGATTGATTCAGTCATCTGGGAAGATTGGTTTGTATGAAAGCTATAAGCTTCCTGGTCTAGGCCTAGGCTAGGTAGAACAGAGAAAGTAACACTCTGGATATAACACAAGAAGTGCATTTGCATAGCTTGGGTATGGATCTCATCTCATCCCATCATCTGAGGAAATAAAAGAGACATTTAAAGGGAACTATCCACTCTGATGGGGTCAAGAGGAAAGAGATAGACTACTAAAATGCTTTATTGGCACAAAATTCTCTGATCCTGTACTCTATGTTAACTCATTCTAGTGAACTACACCTTATACCTGCTGAGCTACTACAAATGCAAACAAGTCAGGTAATAAAAATTCCAGTCCAACATTCTTTTCCCTGAGTCATATAAAGTACAGGAAGTTAAGCTTAGTTCCATACAGTCTGTGATCATAAACTCCTGCTAACTCACTAATCAAAACATGTTTAGTGTCAATAATTATAATCTGTTTTTAAATTATAACATTCTATTTTATTTAAATATATCTTTCCTTTCTTCCTTTATAACATTTTAATCTTTTCTATTTTCCTTCATTAATTTTTGTTTCTTTAAATATATTATTTGAAACAGGAAAATCTCTAACAACAATAAACATTTATACTCATACCCACAGACAAATGTAGTCTTCATCCTTCATCAAGAAAATTTCTTTTCAGCAAAGACCACTACAAAAAATCACCACTAATCAATATGATGAGTTACGGATCAAAATCCCTATGGAATCCATATATATGCACAAAATATTATATACAATTATATACAATTATATACGTGTGTGTGTGTGTGTATGTATGTATGTACAAAACTCTCACAACTTAAAGCTAAGGAATATTGCAAAAAAGGAAAAGAAAGAAAAGAAGGAAGAAAGGAAGGAAGGAAGGAAGGAAGGAAGGAAGGAAGGAAGAAAGAAAGAAAGAAAGGAAGGAAGAAAGAAAGCAAGCTACATCTACAGTCTTTCCAGTCAGACTTTCCAGTTGTGAACCAAGCAAAGAAAACATTAATGGACACTCCAAAATTCATGGAGAAAGGCTCATAAAGCCTCAAAAATAGATAAACAAATATCAGTATCCAAGGAAAACTGGTAGGAGGAATGGTGGCCCTCCACAGGTAAGAACACACCAGTTAGTTGTACAGTGCCAAATGGTCAGCCCTGAAAATCCAGATACAAGTAACATCATATGGACATAACATGTTATATTTGAGAATACATATGTATATAAAGATGCACATGTATATAAAGATGCCTGCAATTGCAATTGGTAAAATGAATGTTATAAATTTGAAAGAGAAAAGTAAGGGTTATATAGTAGGAATCAGATGGAAAAGAAGGGAGGGAGAAACATTTTCATTAAAACACAATCTCAAAAATAAAACAATTTTTTGCTTTAAATGTTGGTAATTTACTAGATTTGAACTTGTGGAGTGGAATAATTTTTATTAAATGTGACTTAGATGTACAATAAAAAACAGATCACCAAATCTTCCTCAGATGTATTTAATTGTTGTGGAGGTGAAACTAGATTTTTAATTCAGACATTTTTTTTAAAAAATAATGATGATTCCCAGATAAATTAATATAAACAAAATAATTCAAGTAATCATCCACAAAAATTTTGGATCTTAAATTACATATGCTATTATTAAAGACCTTATTTTGAATTTATATGACAGTTTTTCATTATATAATTGAACTTAGCTAATTGATTGTTTTGGTTTTTAATTTTGTTTTCTTTTAGGCAGTGTTTATCCTGAAATGTTCCCAAATATTTTTTAATTGTTATAAAAAAAACAAATTAGTAGCTTATCTGTCTGTGAATCTGTACAGAATCTTTAACAACAATTAAACAAAATATTCTACTGAGCTCCTGCTCTAGTTCCCTTAGAATAGTAAAAATCACGAGATTATTTTTAACAAAAAATTTTTGAGATGGAAAAGAAAGCAGGTGACTTAAAGAAGGAAGTATTTTAACTTATGAAAGTGACTAAGTCTCTTTAAATCCATAAATAGTGTCTAGTCTTCCAGTTGTTCCATTTTTTGAAAATTTAAATGCTTTTTGGCTATAAAAACATACTTAATAATTTTGAAGTATGCTTTCAGTAATGCATATTTGATTTTAAGATGTCTTAACACCAAGAATGTCATTGTGAATTATAAGACTTTTCTGTATTTAATTTTATTTCGTGTCATGGGCTATGAAGAAAAGATTTTAGTGAAGTGAAGGTTAATAATAACTTCACTTTAACCTTAATTATTTTTTTTTCTTTTTTCCTTTTACTCATTTTTAAACTGGCTAATTGTACTTGAGTGCCCTTTAAATCAGGACACCAATGACACTTTATTTCCAATTAACAGTAAAAACCTTTTTTGATCTTTTGACTTTTTATGGGATGAATTTATATTTCCCAGACTAACATGCATGACAACATAGTTCTTTATACTTATTAATATTCAACTTTGCTACTTTAATGAGATGAACCAGGAAAGGTGTAATGTCATCTGCTTATCCACGGCATTAATAACTTTCACAACTATGAAGAGACAAAAATATCTTTGAGACATATACTGGAATCAAAGCATTAAATGAGCACTTGCTATATGCTTGAAACTTTCAAGTGTGAAATTTGTATTAAGTACATTTAGCTTATAATCAAGTGCCTAGGAGAAAAGTCAAATTTTCTTTTCTTTGAATGAGGCAAATGATCATGTATACACTCCTTTCTGGTTCAATTCTGCTCTTTTAAGCTTAAGATAGTCAAACCATGTATACAAAAAATAGAATCTAACAGCAATTTCTACCTTGCCCCACGTAAGTTCAAAGATATTCAGTGATTTTTTTTAATCCATATGTAAAATGATTTAAATGAATTCAAAGTAAATTGAAAACAGAAATTATCTCTAGAAGTGGATTCATTAATTATATTAATTTAAAATATGATAATGTGTGGTAAACAAAACATATTTTGAGTAAAGAAATCAAACAAAGTGATCAAAATCTATAGAAGTGAGCCATGTAGCATGATTTTTTAACAAGCATTCCAGTGATTCTAATTACTTCACTGGCAATAAGATTTAGTCTCCTACTTTTTACTCCCAATAACAAAAAATCACAGGATATAGCTGCATTGAACTAAATATAGAATTATAATTTTATATTTTATAATGACTTAGAACAGTGAATTTCAAATGTTTGAATTTCTGAATGATTTTTGTGTGTTTTTTTAAATTTTTTTATAATAATGGGCTTCACTGTACAAATTCCATGTGTGAAAAAAATGTGTTCTGAACATGTTCAATTAACACATTGACCTCATCACCACAACAGTTCAGTCAACATATATCATCTACCAAATCAGAACCTCTGAAGATAGATTCTAATCTTTTTAAAAATAATTTCCTGGTAATTTTGATGGTCACTGGTGTCAAATCCACTGGTCTGGGCTGCATAGTAGCTCAAGGATTTCACTAAGAGCCAATTATTCTTTTAAAAATCTATTTATTTTATTTTAAATGATTATAATGTAATTACATCATTTCCTGCTTCCTTTGCCTCCCTCCAAGTCTTCCCCATATACTCCTCCTTGTTCTCTTTCAAAATTATGATATAATTTTCATTAATTGTTGCTACATAAATAAAGATAGATGATAGATACATAGACACATATATCTACATGTATTTGCAGATACATAAATAAAATATTCTTTGTCTGTATAATTTGTGTATATATTTTCAGAGCTGACCATTTACCTATATTTTTTTGTATAGTTTTAAGGCTTTGCGGGCTTCCTGTGTCCCATTTGGCATGTCTATTCTTGTTGTCGTTGTTCAGCTCAATCATCTTGGTGACATTGTGTGAGTGCAGCTTCTGACATTCCTAGGGACACAGTCTCACAGTAAAACTCTCTGATCCTTTGGTTCTTAAACATTTTTTGTACTGTCTTTTCAATGATACTTAAACCTTAGGTTTGGGAGTTGCTCTATCAGTATATCTATGGGAACTAGACTCTGCAATTCTTTGGTTACTTATTTATTCATTCTAATTGCTGAATAATATTATGCATATTTATTTAAAACTATCTGATATTTTAATCCATGTTCTTATTGTAGGAAGGTTCAATGAAGCTATTTAATATAGCTTTTACTTTACAAATTTTTATTTTTCATTATTACTGTAGCTAAATTATAGAAAAAGTAATAACTCTTTCAAATAAAGAAAATAAAAATTAATTATATAAGAAGTCTTACCCCAGGCCCAATGAAACACTTGAGTACTTTCACCTACTCAAGAAAAAGAAATAGGACAACCACTTGACTTTAAAGGCATCGTTAGCAGCAAAGTAAGGCCCCTTTTCATAACAATACAAATGTACTCTTTTAATAAATACATCTAAACTCTGTTCAGAGTTTGCAGAGCTTCTCATTTTTTTTAAATTTTTGACAGTTTCATTCATGTATAATAATGAATTTCAGAATTTTTGGTCTGCCTCATATCCATTTTCTTGTAATAAAATGCATTTTTTGGGCAAGCCCCCACTCCTACTTTGATTTCTTTAGTGTATAGTTTCTAAATCACACTTAATATAGACATGGATTATGTTAACTAATTATATTAAAGAAATCTGTACAGTAAACAATTTTAAAATAATTTGATATATGATTGATACAACCATTAGGCTAACAATGAAACCAAGTCTTCTATTTCTTCCACTATGTGATATTACCTCCTTTAAAAGAACCCACTCCAGGTGGAAAATCTAAATAGGTTAGAGCTAAAGTTAATATGAAAACTGAGTAGCAGCCATGGCATTGCCTGAATGCTGTGTTTTTTGAAGTTTCCTCCACCATACAAATTACCCTATTAGACATTTATTCGTCTTTATTCAAGTTTGCAGGACATGGAATGCATGTAAATTATTGTTATTCTAAACATACACAAGTAAGCTCACTGAAGAATGCATTTCTGGTATACCCAAAGCCATGGGTATACTAGAAACTAGCATGGTAAAACAACAAAAAAATGTAAAAAAAAAAAAAAAAAAAAGGTAATTTTCTCTTGGGAATTTTTTTTGAATTCTCAGTGAATGCTGTCTTGATGTAGCAACTCATTTTTAAAAGATGGTTAATCTAACCTGTTTAAAAGCCTACAAATTATCTAAACTAAAACTAAAAAGTACAGAATTTACATAGTGGCACATTCAAGGTATCAAAATATGGAGACTATTAATATTTATATTGACTATCAATTTGACACTATCTAAAATCACCTAGGAGATAAGTATGTGGGCATGCCTGTGAGATACTCTACAATAATTGAAGTGAGATGATGCATGCTAGCCACCGGAACAAAGAAAACAGTGAAAGAGAACTGAGCAGTGGCATTTATCTCTCTTTGCTTCAGAACATAGATTCAATGTAAAAAGCTGCCTCAAACTCTTGCCACCAGATTTCCCTATCATGATGGACTATATACTTGAACTGTGAGTCAAAATGAGCCCTACTTTTGTTGTTTTAGTTGTCGTTGTTACTGCTGCTGCTGTTGTTGTTGTGTTGTTTTGTTTCGGGGGGATAGGTTTTGGGGTGTTTTTTTGTTTGTTTGATTAGGTATTTTGACATAGTAATTATACAAGGACAAATCTCGGATTGGTTGTGTATGTCTCCAATTATTCTGGCACTCAGGCTGTAAAGGTCATAGAATTATGAAGATTTCAAGGCAACATAGTTAGTTCAAGGCCAGCTTGAACTAAATATGATTCTGTGTCAAAACATAAACAATCCCATAGACTATAATCTTTATAAACAGAGGTTTAGGTTATAAATTTATTTTTTTCATAAATACGTTAGTGAATAACCTTATAAATAAAATAGCAATGTTGCCTAGGTATTCACATTCAGAGGCAGCTAAACAAACCAACAAAAAAGGTGACCAAACTGCTCTGACAGTAGTAATCACAAAGCAATAATGAAGGAGCAAATTGCTTCACAATTAGCCATCAGGATAGACACATTGAAGACAAAGGCAGATCATAATAGTGTTAATAAGAAATTGAAAACTTAGTTCGTTCTGTTTTCAAGAAGATACAAATTTTTTTACTCCAAATGTGGGGAATTTTGTAAAAAATAAAAAATAAAAAACACTATCATATTAGTTATGTAGAATACAAGTAAAGAATTTTTCACTCTGAAGGATAGTCATTTCGACACTGCCTACTTTGTGACATATTTCGTGCCACAGCAGACTTAAATACAAGCACAACCTTTCTGTCCCAAGAAGAATCCTACTAATAGCATGGAGAGCAGAATTTGGAAAAGTTCATTCAATTCAAATGAAAGACATATAGGACATTAAAAACCACCTCAATTATTGAAGTACAAGGAAGACCTTTATCTCATTCTGTGATTGTCATTTCTTGGTTCATAATTGTGTCGTAGAAGTTACCAAATAGAAGGACTTGGTCTTAACAAGAATTATAAGCGATTTTTGAAACTTATCAGAAATTCTTTCTCTTGACCAAAGCTGACTTTATCCAAACTAGATTTCGTTTAGTATTTATGTGTGCCTGGAGGCTAATAACCACTATAAATGCAATGAATAAAATAAAATACATTTGTCCATATACTCTCATGCCTAAGTCTTTCCCAGGGAAGTAAAAAAAAATGGCTAAGGAGGTGTTTTGATGTTTTTAGTCTACTAACTGAATAACTGCTAAAGCAGGTTAGTACCTTAGTGGCCTCCCTAAACCTCTAATGTACTCGAAACAAGAAACTTCTTGGGAATATTAACCTCTAAATCACATACCAAGTTCCAGTGATAAAAGAATAAAGATAGTATCATGCTAGATACAGAAGGAAAAAAGACTTGTACATTTAAGCCTAGCTGTAAAATAGAACAAAACAAAACAAATCCAGAAACTAGAGTAAACCACATTTCCACAAACAAATCATAGAATATGGGCTATGTAGAATAAAGGTTATTTCCTTCAAAGTAAAAAATGATAGATCCACTGAGATGGACCCTTATTGCTCTACTGTATGTCGTATGATAGGACATATCCTTGCATAGTAGTTTGCTTGTTCAATTTTAACTTTACCCATGTTCTTATACACTTATAGCACTGTCATTCAAGTTTAAGGGAAGTAATAAGTCTTGAGATTTGGTTCACTTGTTTTTGCTAGTTTTTATTATAGCAGTACATCTATTTAAAAAAAAACAGGAAAAAATCATAGATTCTTCCACATAAAATGACCACAGTCGACATTTTATTTCAATTCCAGTTTCATTCATTTTTCTGTACAGAAATGTACAGTTTTAATTCAAGCTTTATTGCTGTTAGCAAGCATTAATTCAGATTTATTATGTTATTGATATGAATTGTTCTATTTAATGGTTTAACATATTATTCTGTCCTCATGTACAAACAAAATCATCTCTCCATTAACATGCATGGAAACCAGCTAATATAAATGTTTCAGTGAATGTTAAAGTGTATTTGTCTTCTTGCTGCTGTGAAATCTGGAGTATGTATTTAAAATGTCTATTAGTTAATAGAGGAATGAACTATAACATACACTTGTCTTGTAGTACTTAAAATGGGTTTCATGAGATAGGAATTATTGCTCATCTTCCATAGGACATTGAGTTAGGTTTTTACTCTTAATGTTTAAATAATTGAGTGCTATATTTAGAGAATAATAAATAGATAAAAGTAAGAGAAAGAATTTAAGCAAAAAGTGAAGGGAGAGGAAGGAGAAGAAAAAACAAATTTTTTTTAATTTTATCATAAAGAAATATTTGTTATTTCTAATTTATAAAACATATTTGAAAACGTACTGTGCAAAAATAGTATGAGAAACATGCATGACACATCAAATCACTGGGGTATATTTAAAAACATATTTGAGTGGAAATGGCTTTTAATTAATGAGGAAAATGACTAGAGCATTGATATTCAATGGCACATACCCTTTCAGTTTTGTGTTCTGTAAATTAAATGTTGACTATGTTTCAATATGCACACATTGTGTTTTCTTTACTAAATTTAAAAAATCCAGAAAAATCTATGTTTCCACTGACAAATGAGGAAATTACATAGGGAAGAAACTCTAATGAACCCACAAAAGACCAAGCTGTTTAGCATTTTATAACTCTATTCATCCATCCCATGTCCCCAGTGAATACAGCTGAAACCTCAGAACCAGAATCTATAAAATTACAACCTATGATATCTTGCACTTTTCCAGGAAAGGGCCACATGCAAGCACTTTGTGCATCTAAATGTACTTATCTTTGTGATTTTGGAGTTTTAAAAATCCATTACTCTTATAAACTATCCTTTTTGAGATACCCACATTGAAAACATTTTAAAACAATGCTTGCACCACATTCTACATTCTTCAGTTATAGGACATACTCTTGTTCCCCAAAGCATTTTGCAGGGCTTTTACTGGCAAAGAATTTCTCACTGATTTCATACTTTACAGGAAATTCATACATCCTCAGAATATTCTGGGAAAAGGTGATACCTCTTTGTTCAAATATTTTTATATGAAACACATATCATATATTCTTATAATACAATGTAATTATGAGTTAATATAAAATATTTTCCTATGTACTTTTTAATTATACCCGGTGTTCGTTGCACCCCTTGCCCTGCCTTGCCTTCTGTACTGTCCTTATTCTCTCCTCTTTAGTTATAATCTCCCTCTATTATTTCATTTCCTCTCCCACCTCAATGTGGTCCCTTTATATTTTTCTGATTTCTTAATTTATTCCAGATAATATAGTCAAAAATAAAGCTTCAGAGCTATAAGACACAAATAAGAGATAGGTATGGATTACTTTATGCAGTACAATATTTTGAGTTCTATCTACTTGAAGAAGTTCTATTTCCTTGAAGAAATCATGATTTAATTTCATTGTGTATATGTACCATATTTTCATTATCTACTCAACAGTTGAGAGACATTAAGGGTCTTCCCTTTTCCTAGTTTTTATTAGGAGAACAGCCATGAACATGGCTGAGAAAGTGTTTGTGGAGTGGCACATCAAGCCCTTTGTGTATATGCCAAAGCATAGTATATCTGGGTAACATATGTTAGCTATGCTTTTGTGTTGCTGAGAATTCTCAACACTGAGCTTTAAAGTTGCTGAATCACCTTGCAATCCAACCAACAATGAATAAGTGTACCTCCTTCCCCACATCCTTACTAACATTATTGTCAGTTGTTTTGTTGATCTTAGCCTTTCTGAATGGGGTATGATAAAATCCTGAAGCATTATTGGTTTACATTTCCTTATATGTTAAAATAATTAAATACATTTTGGTGTATTTATTGACTATTTTTAACTTTTCTCTTGCAAACTCTCTGTTTGTATCTGTAGCCCAGTATTTTAATTGTTTTCTTAACTGTGTGTTCTGAGTATTTATATATTTAAGATATTGATACTTAACATATCAAGCTTTACAAAGAACATTTAAATAAATCAATATTAAAATTAAATACCACTTTCTCCATTTTCAGTACTAAAAATATATATTTTTTTTAATTTTCTGATGGAACTTAAGACAGATTGTTTTCAAATTTACAGGACCAGCAGAATCAAGGACCAAGGAAATTTCTAAAAATATTAGAGTCTCTAGGCTTAGTTTCTATAAAAAAAAAAATGATAGCCTAGGTTCAGGTTCTTAAAAGAGAATTCATACATTAGCCCTCTCACAGAAGCAGTATAACCTCATTCATCTGAAAATGAGAAATTCAATTTTTTTTAAAAAAAATCAATCTGGTGTGTGGATTATGTCTATGTTACTGAAGGTTTCAGTCACATAACAGAGGAAATGTTCAGCACCATAAACACATATTCATTTCAAGCCTTCTAACATGTTCACTAATTGCTTATATCTCCACCATATGAATATTATATAAATTTTTGAAAAACTATATGAAAGAATAAAAGTCTTCATAATCTAGTAACCCAAATCTCTACTAATACTGGAGGAAATTAGGACTATCAAAGTCTTTACTTAAAAATAACATAATAAGTACTTTGTCTATTATATTTCATTTTTCTTTTGTTTTCTTTTAACAATACAAATAAATTCAAGTGAACATTTTGAACTCAAAGACTATACAAAACTAGACTTTGCGGTAAGCTTAGCCCATTGGTTGTAAGTTTCCAATCTTTATTTAGTGTTTATATCTAACAATAATTTTACTTCAAACCTTATATTATTTTAGTATCAAAATTTGTCACGATTTATTTTAGCTCATTCTTTTAAAGTTTCCCAATGTTAGAGATATCTAAGCTCTACTCTTCACAGAACCCAACTTCAAAAGTTTTTTTATATACAAATCTTTTGTATAAAATACAAAAAAAGAGTTCTGATTTTTTATGTAGTTAATTGTTGCACATACTTTTAACCTTTTAGTATTCATATATTTAATTAACCCATAATTATATTATTTTGTCATTTTTAAAATTATATAAAATCATCTTACTACATGCAAGTTATAATTTTCATTCACTGCTTTGTTTTAAAGATATTTCAAAAGCTTTCCTTTCCTTTGGTAATGCCATATCCAGATACATTCTAACTTATTTCAGAGAGTCTGTATTTGACAATACTTCATCTACAAGTAGTTTATATTACTGAATGCATTGTCTTTTTATTGTTTCCATCTTATTTTATATAAGAAAATACAAACTATACAGATTATATAAATTCCACAATTTGAATGGTTCACATGGTGGCACATGACTGCAATTCTAGCACTTGAAAGACTATGACAGAGGGACAGTCTGAAGTTCAAGGCCATCCTTGAAAGCTTAGTACATTCTAAGTGAGCTTGGCCTAAAGACTAAGAGCTTGTCTTAAATAAACACAATAAATCAAATCTCTCTTCCTCCAAATAGCATGCTCAAAATCACATAACAAGTTTATATCATATTCAGATACAAAACGTGTTTATTTTTTGTTACTACTTATAAACCAATATATGTATTATGAGTTATGTACACCAAGTTCATGCTTAATCAAAATTATAAATAATTACAACCTTTCTGTCAGTAGTATAATTGTAAGAACTCCTTTCTTCTTCAATGTGCTCCAGTTTAGTGATGTTTTGAGGAATATTTAGCATGAATCTCAACATGTGCATTAACATATTGTGTTAACTATGTTGTTAGATGAGTCTGGCTTAGAGCTCTCTAGAGCATATGTTCTACCATTTTCTTCTTCTGGCTGTAATAATTGATAGAGCTCTTCAGTCATTACAGTTGTTTAACTAGATAATGTTCCCTTGTTTTTCTTCTTCTTTATTTCCTCTCTATATAAGCCTGCCACATTCATTAACATGTTGTATATATGTTATATTGTAATGTTGACCAAAAGTGAAAGAAAAATTGTCACTTTACCTGTACCAGCTACTTACTATAGAGATTTAACATACAGAGAAGAGTTTTAACACTGTATTGTAATTATTTTCCAAATAACAGTCACAAAATAACACGGCACTAAAAAATAGGCTAGAAAAACTGATGAAATCATTCTTCAGGTATGAAACTATGATACCTCTTGCTTATTGTTTCCTTTTACTAGTTATGAGCCTGCTTGAATGTTGAATATTCCATAATCCTTTACACAAAGTTTTTACAAATCTTGTTCTACACACACACATACACACACATGCACACACATATACAATATATATATATATATATATATATATATATATATATATATATAT
>JANHMN010000005.1:24123091-24186836 GCA_030674055.1 Rhabdomys pumilio
ATATATATATATATATATATATATATATATATATATATATATATGGGATATTTTTTCTTAATACAGGATTCTTGTTTTTTCTTTTAATATTATTTTAATTGTTAAGATCGTATATATTTGCGAAGTATAATATAATGTGCTCTTCTTTTTGTTGAATATTTTATTGGAATATATTCTGTGTACACAGTAATTCTTAATCCACAGAAAAGTTCATGTGAGATTTCAATATTTAACAATTACACTTAATGAAATTTAATTAATTCTTATGAAAAGCTTTTATTTTTCCCATTCTCTTAGTAGTATTATGGCAAGCATGATAATGATCCTAGAAAGATGCCCGCATTCAAAGTCTTAAGGCTGGGAATGCATTGTTTTATGATCTGAAAACCATTACAGATTTGACTGATGGTAAGAAATGGGAGATTACATTAAGGGTACTTTAAAAGAAAATCCATACAGAAACCTACTATATATGAGATTAGTTAGAACTTATCTATATAGGAAATAATGTTCTTCACAGAAGCATATGTGACTTGGATACACAAAGTATCAGAGTGTTCTCTAAATTTATATATTTATGTTTATAGGTAAGTACAGCTCTGTGTTCTCATCAGAGATATTTCTTTATGTAGTGGATGGAGGTTAACATAGAATCTCAAAACTGCTCAAAGTACAGTATGTTTCTGTGAAGTACATTGCCATAGATTAGGCATTGATATCACTGTTTCCTGCATGGCTCATGACTCATTACGGGGGTGGAGGAGGAGGG
The DNA here is from genome assembly GCA_030674055.1 of Rhabdomys pumilio. Lineage (NCBI taxonomy): Eukaryota > Metazoa > Chordata > Mammalia > Rodentia > Muridae > Rhabdomys > Rhabdomys pumilio. The sequence continues at coordinate 24,123,861 of JANHMN010000005.1, forward strand.
GGAGGTAAGATGTGAAGAGCCCAACATGGGAGAAGACTGAAACCAAACTGTGACTTCTGGACTTTACAGTACTGCTACTCTCATAAACTCATAGCATCTGTGGTTGTTTGCACACAACCTGTACAAGATCAAGACAATAATCATTCCAACAATTAATTTCCAGTAGTTAAAGGGGGATTACGATTCCCTATAGCTCACTAAGGAGCTAGTGATAATTCAGGGTTTCTAAGAGACAGTCACTTTTTTTATATTGTGGCCTCTGTTGGGACTATGCTCAAGTAGATGTAGATTGTCCCGTATCCATGAGTACATGTGTAACACAAACTGGATTACTAGTGTTATTAATAAAAAGCAAGTGGATCTGGAAAGACTACTTAGTGATTAAATATACTGATTGCTCTTCCCTGAGACCCAAGTTTGATTCACAATACCCATATGGTGGCTTACAAACTGTCAGTAATTCCAATTCTACGGGATTAAATGTCAACTTCTGGAGTCCTTCAGCATTGTATACACATTTTGCACAGAAATACATGTAAGAAAAATATTCATCTGCAAAAAAATTTTAATTAATTAATTATTTTTAAATCAAAAAGACACTGAGTTGGGAGGGGCAATGGGAAATGCTTTGTTGGGGAGTTAGAAGAAGTAGGAATGAATTACATTTTATGTGATAGAGTCTTTAATAATGAATAATAACATTAGATGAATTACAGAAAAGGATTTAACCTGGTTGATTTCAGCAGAACATTAGCTAGATATGACATTGTAAATTTTAAAGAGCGAAGAATGGACCATGAGCTAGAGAAAGTAAGTAGCCTCTATATGAAACTGTAAATGAAAAAGAAGTTGATTCTACCCTAAAACTTTCAGAAAGGGATGTAAAAGTTACACTGATCTTAAGTTTAGCACAGAATTACAGGATGTCTATGAAGTGTTTTCAAATGATCTTACATAGAAGCTTTCTGTCCTCAATGCGGAGTTCAAGAGTAAAGGATTTGAGAAGTTATTGGAACTTGATCTGTATGGAGTCAATAACTGATTGTTTGATATACTAGGAATATATCTTTTTAGTTTTAAACAGCCTAGGATGGCCTATGACTCAATATTCAATAGTATAATCAGGCCTAAAAATCATAGGAATCCTCATGCCTCCACCTCCCAAGTACTGATATTACATGAGCCACTATGCCCCCAGTTCTATATGTTTGAAGAGCATAACATTCCCTCTATCCTTTCTGCCTTTATCCCTGATTCCTGACAACCATAAGTAGAGCAATTTTGTTCAATTTTCTGCTTTCTCCATATTCTTCCTCACCTGGGGCCGAAAATGGCAGCCAGACACCAAAATCTTTACAGCCATAGCCTAAAATACACATTTTCTTCTTTTGTTAACTGAGTCATTTTGTTAGCACAGCAAAAGCTAACTAACACATTTGTTTTAGATCTATGACTTCAGGTCTAAAAATTTAGTTTTTGTTATTGTTATTGTTCAAACCACTACCAAAATCTACTATAGCATCTGATTAGAATTAGAAAACGAATTCTGTTAGTGTATTTCCCAATTACTTCTCTATTGTCTGAGTCTTTTACTTCAAGCATCGTGCAAACACACACACTATAAAACAAGAAAATATTAAGTAATTATAAATGTACTAGCAGAAAACAGATCAAGATTAGGAATATATAATTAAATATAATTATAAGGATGAATCATGCATGTATTCTGTTGGTGTATGCTATGGTATGTTTTTAGCTTTCTAGTGCCCAATGATAAAAGTAAATCTCATTGCTTATGTACCCATCATCTTATTACATTCAATGTGTTACAATGCTCTAGTTTCTCAGAATAAATTAAATTTCACTTGAGACTCACACCACTTGAGAATCTCTCATAAAAAAGTTTAATATATATAATGAAATGATAATATCAACTACAGAAGTCCAAAACTTACACTAAATTATATGATTTGTGCTATTTTTCAATGAAAGTAGTTTTGTTTATGACTTTTCAAATCAATATAACTGTGACTTAAGTTATAGACCTTCATAAGTACTTTTAAACCATAGGAAACCCACAGATCTTATATTTGGCATCTTCGAAGCTGAAAATGTTTACTGTGGAATGAAATTTGTTCTTTTAGTAGATTTATGATCTTCCCATAAATAAATAGATTCTTTTAGGCTCCAAAGAATAAAATTTCTTTCTCCCTGTGTACTATTAAAGGTAGAAAATTCTTTATAGTATTTGTAAGAGATTCTAGGTAGGGAAAATACGGATCAGATTGTGACTACAGAAATGTCTGTGTATCATGTACTGGGAAGAACTCTTTGTAGGTCAGAAGAACCACTGTGTTTTCAGTCAGGTACAGAATTCTATCTTAAACTCTTCTGGTAAAATAGTGACGACAGATTGTCTTCAAATGGAATTCAGAAAGATCTTTGATTCTATCTCACAGTTATCTCCCTTCGTAGCACACAAATCACTACAAAAATAAGATATTCAAACATAGTAAGATAGAAACACATGCTAGTACAATGGAAAGTAATTTAAATATTTTCTTTAATTTATGTTACTGGATGCCATTCCTTGGTTTTGAGTGAATTATTTGATGGAGTACAATGTATCATCTTTATTAAATACTTAAATTGTAGTGGAACATTGTCTGTTTCAATATTGTAAAGTGTTGAGATATTTAAATGCTAGAAATTGATAAACTAAAGTTATAAGTAAGTTATTATCTTTTAGAATATAAAGTTAAAATTTCATACTTAGGTGGTTTCTTTTCTTTCTAATTAAAACAGTACGTTCTATTGTTTAACATTCCGGATGAGAAACATCACATCAGCCATTCAGAAGGAGAAATCACTTGGCTTTACAATGAGATTTTAAAAGAAAAATTAGTTACCAAAACATGATAGAGATGAAATCATACAAAAGGGACAAAACATGCCACACTATGATTGACAGATGTCTGAAAATAAAGCTGAAAAACAAATATTCACTTTAAATATTTTGAGTCATATTTATGTTAATGGACTCTGACATGTTTTAGATATATATTCCTTCAATTTCCAAGTAGGAAATAACATCTAAAAATATCATATCATATAGATTGGCCTGATTGCCAAACAACAATAGAAATAAATCCATAGACAAAAAAGACACTTTGAAAAATTTAAAAATGTCCATTATCAGTGACATTTTCAGAGGGAAAGAATAAAAGAAAAATGAAAAGGGGTACATAAGAAGAGATACTGAGAAAATAAAAGGAATCATTAAGTCTTACTTCCAAAATATGTACTCCACAAAATTGGAAAATACAAATGAAGTGGATAATTTTCTTGATAGATACCACTTACCAAAGCTAAGTCAAGATCAGGTAAATAAACTAAATGGACCTACAAATCCTAAGAAACTAGAAGCAATAATTAAATGTCTCCCAACCAAATAATACCTAGGGCAAAGTATTTAGAGCAGAATTCTACTAAATCTTCAAAGAAGAGCTAATATCAATACTCTTCAAGTTATTTCACAAAATAGAAACAGAAGGAACACTCCCAAGTTCATTTTATGAAGCTATGGTCACCCTGATACCTAAACCACACAAAGATTCAACCAAGAAAACTTCAAACCAATCTCCTTTATGAATCTTTATGCATACTATTCAATAAAATATTGGCCACCAAGTCTAAGAACATATCATCTCTAGGATGAACCTATGGCAATGAAAACCCCCAGGAATCTGAGGGTGACCAGAGCTAAGACTCCTAGTAATGTGGGATATGGGCCTCAACAAGCCATCTCCTGTAATCAGGCAAGACTTCCAATGAAGGGATTGGGACACCAATGAAGTCACAAAACCTTCCACTCACAGTATGTCCTCCCTATAAGATGTACATGGATAAAAGATGGAGCAGAAATGGAAGAAAGGGCCAACCAATGACTGGCCCAGCCTAAGACCCATGCTATGAAAAAGAGCCTATTTCTGACACTTATTGATATCCTCCTATATTAGCAAACAGGAGCCTGACACCTGAGAGGCCTTAACCGGGAACTGTAGGAAACAGATGCAGAGACTCACAGCCAAACATTAAGTGGAGCTTGGGGATTCCTCTGGAGGAGAGAGAGGAAGGACTGAAAGAGACAGAGGATTAAGGGACACCATAAGAAAACCTACAGAATCAGTAAACCTGGGCCTGTAGTAGCTCATCAAGATTGAACTGCTGTACAGAGCACATTAATGGAATGAACTTAGGCCCTCTGTACACATGTAGCAGTTGTGCAGCTGGTCTTCATATAGGACTCCTAAAGCTGGAGCAGGGCTGTCTTTGACTATGTTGCCTGACTTTGAATTCCTTTTCCCTAACTGGGCTGTCATGTTAGCCTCAATAGGAAATGTGTCTAATTTTATTGCTACTTGACATGCCAAGGCTGGTTGATATCCATGTGAAGCCTCCCCTTTTCTGAGAAGGGGAGGAGAGATGGATAGGGGGAATAGGTGAAAGGGGGAACTGGGAGCAGAGGAAGCTCCAATCATGATATAGAGTAAATAAGTAACTTAATGAATTAAATAAACAAAACTTTCCATAGTAAGAAAAACTATCCACTTATCACCACATGACATTAAAATATTATCTCCAATCAGATACCTTTTCTTAATTAAAAAAGCCTTTTAGTCCCTTCACAGTACTTCACAGTTCTAATGAAATTTTTACTGTGAAAAAAAAAAAACTTTCCCCAGGACACCTATCACCCTATCACACCCTATCACACATTTCATCTCTATCCAAACTTGATGCCTCTTTCCTCCCCTCCCTCCATCCCTCCCTTTCTCCCCTCCTCTCTCTTTCATTCTTTCTCTTCTCTCTGCTGGTTTAAATCAGTCCTAACCTTATGCCCAATGTATGTGGCATCATCCACTGGAGAATAGGCAACCTACTAGTGGTCAACTATCCAAAAAAAAAGTGACTTCTCTCTCCTTCAGGAGCCCTTCCCACTTCTGTACTCAAAATTTAATTTGGCTTAGTCATGTGCAGGTCTTGAGCCAGTAACCATATCGATAGTGAGTTCCTATGTACAAAAAGCAGTGTCACATCCAGAGAACAGGTATGTTCCCATTCTCTGGCTCTTACATTCTGTTTCCCCTTTCCCAGTGTTCCCTGATTCTTAGGTATGAGATGGGGCACAAGTTGATAGAGGTTTTACTTATAATGCTCAGTACTCACACCCAATCACTTTCAGTATTTTTGAACAATTAAAAGTCTCTATACTAATGACTACCTAGTGCTTTAAGAAGTTTCTCTAATAAAGGTTGAGAGAAGCACAAAAACATTGATTTATTTATTTATATTTATATTTAGAAGACAGTTTGATAATGTGGTCATTTAAAAGATCAACATCATAGGCCCTTACCTAGGACCTATGACGATTTTTGCTATAGGTTTTAAGCATGCTTACATAAGCATGCATAAATTCCTTTCTGTGGAACAGGCTAAAATCTCAATCAAAATTGAGATGAGATTATTTTCCTCTCCAGTACAGCACCAATGGATACATCCTGCTGTAGCTTGTAGTTCCAGTGCTAAGGCAGACCATATATTTTTTTTCTAGCATAGCACCTTCTAACGCTATGAAAGCTAGTCAACAGAAGGTAAGTTTCCTGATACGATCAAGGTAGATTTCTCCCTGTTCTGAAATTAAAGTGTGTGGTATATGAGGAAACAGTTTTTCCTTCTAGTTATAATAGCAACCAAAAACAATGCCAGTGTCAATGGTTTGTTTCAGGTCCTCAAATATCTCCCTGACCAATAATAAGTAAGCAGGTTAAATCATTTCCAGCACTGAACTTTTAATTTAATATGTCCTGTTTCCTTTTTTTATTTTTTATTGGATATTTTATTTATTTACATTTCAAATAATATCCACTTTCCAGGTTTTCACTCCAGAAACCCCCTATCCCATTCTCCTTACCCCTGCTTCTATGAGGGTGCTCCCCCATGAAACCCCCCACTCCCTCCTCACTGCCCTAGCATTCTCCTACACTGGGGCATTAAGCCTTCCCAGGACCAAGGGCCTCTTCTCTCATTGATATCAGACAAAGACATCCTCTGCTACATATGCAGCGGGAGCCATGGGTCCCTCCATGTGTACTCCTTGGTTGGTGGTTTAGTCCCTTGGGAGCTCTGGGTGGTCTGGTTGGTTGATATTTTTTTTCCTATGGGGTTGTAAACTCCTTCAACTCCTTCCATCCTTTCTCTATCTCCTCCAATGAGGAACCCGTGCTAGCTGGCAGGAGCCTGATATAGCTGTCTCTTGAGAGGCTCTGCCAGAGCCTGGCAAATACAGAGGACTGAGCATGGGGACCCCAACATCCTGTTTTCTGAGAACAGCCTCATTTGGCTATGTGAGGTACCTTCATTCAAATGCCCTTCTAAAGTTGTATTTTAATTACCTTACACACTAGTGTGTTTTCATAAGGTCTCTCTATGTATCTTTAGTTTTGATGAACATGTTCCTGCCCCTTCTTCTTGTATTACGTACATATATCTCCCTCTCTTTAGTAAAACCTTTTAGGCCCCAATATTCTTCCCTATTCACTTATTATTCACAAGAGCTCTACTAGGCCTATTGTCATTTTGACCTGAGTAGTAAAACCAAGATTTTATACAAACCTTTTCATACTCACTTCAGTTTTCTGTGCTCTCACTTTCAGTTTGCCTATATTCCTCTATGCCTTCCTTAAGAGTAAGTTGACTATGGGCTAGGAAGAAAGACTTTCATTTTGTCTTGAAAAACAAGCAAAGACCCCTTATAAAACTGAAAGCAAAGAAAAACCTCAGGACTGAGTATGTGAATATTAAATACTATGAATCCACCTAAGCTGCAGAAATATTCTCTAGCACAGAACTCAGAGCTCTACTAAGTTAACCAGAGTGAGCAACAGAACCAAAGAATTGAATATCCACCCAATAACAACAAAAAAATATTCTACGATAAAATCAAATTTAAGAAATTTCTGTCCACCCATTTAGCTTAAAGAACACACCAGAAGGAAAACTTCAGTCTGGAGAGAACACACTATGAATAATTAGCATAATACTTTCACAATAAAAAGGCAATGAATGTTGTCTTTGAATTATACTCATGACTTTGAGGTTTCCACAACCTTTCCAGTTTTATTTTTCCTACAACCTCTCTTGTGTGTTGAAGATGTATTAATACATAATTAGAATGAGCTATTATTATAAATTTTAATATATCAACTTTTTCTTTTCTAGTATAGTCCTAGAACAACAAATTAAAAGAGGGAGGAAAATGTATACCATGCCAACACAGTAGAGGCAATCAGCAATGCTCCAGGGCAGATGAACAAGGTGACAAGAATGATGAGACCCCCAGTGACGCTGAGCAGTTTTCAAGGCCTGCACTACCAGGAATTGGCCAAGACCTGCATCTCCAAGGTCAGCATATGAGACACTGTGGATGCCTTGGGGCTGTTATGGGCTATGAACTAGCGGATAATGCTGGACTGCATGTCCTACATCAGAGTCAAGTTTAAAAAGGATAATTAGGCAGTGATGCTAGGAATGGAACCCAGGTCCTCTGGAAGAGCAGCCTGTGCTATTCACCACTGAACTATCTCTCCAGATATGAATTAGTTTTTTTTTATTATTTTGATTATGAACAAACAGGAATCTTTCTCATTGTAGAAGCACTTGTTATATTTCAACACAAAAACCTAGAGATGAAATTCACTGTTGATTTTTCTTATGCTTGTTTTAGAAATAATGGTAATAAAAATATATCACATGTATGATGCCTACCCCTTCCTGCTTTAGTTTTATGCCTTACTGACAATGTGATTAGTTTAAGCTGGAAACAATATAACATCATTTTACTTTCTAATTAATAATAATAATAATATTAATAATCTATTTTCAATAAAAAGCAGCAAAAATGAAACAAGAAAATTGATAGCAATTTATATTTATGATCATTAAAAATATATATAAACTCATTTACTTTACTTGTCAATAATATCAAAAACAATATCCAAACTTAAGAAATTTGGATCACAATGTATATTATACAAAATATATGATAGAAATTTTGGTCAAGCATGATAAGTATACAGTATGCAGTTTATTTTAAAAATTGTACAAGACATGGAAAAGCTGATATATTAAAATTTATAATCATAGTTAATTCAAGTTATGCATTAATACATATTCTTACTAATATACGTTTTATTGTTCAGTCTGGATTTATTACTGTAACTTATGCAAGTTCAAAGCAAACTGGCAATTTAGTCCTTTAATAATCCACTGATAATCATGGAGAAAGTCTCCTTTCCCTTCCCTCAAGCAATACCTCTCACCAGTGTGCAAACATAGGTACTTACCAGAATGTGGTGATGTCAGAGCTGAGTATCCTCTGTTCTAAGAACTAAATAACAGTATGAATAATTAGCATGAATGACATTTTCACAATAAAAAGGCAGTACACACTGTCTTTGAATTAGACCCCTCGTTTTGAGATTGCCAGAACCTTTTCAATTTGTTCTTCCTGCCACCCCTCTTGTACATTGAAGATGTAACCATTCATCTCTTTGTTCTTGATATCTGATATTACATAAGGTGTTAATCTTTTCTCCAAGGGTCAGAATAGTTTCTGGTAAATCATAAAACTGATGTTCTGGGAAGAATTGCTGTAATTGCTGTTCTAACAGAGTTCTTTGTGCCTTTGTGTCTACAGAGTAAAGAAAAAGAAATTTTCCTTTACTAATTGTCTTTCCTTTTCCTTTGAGTGCCAATTTCATTTTGTGGAACTATTTTAAAACTATTCTTTAGAAAATGATTTCTGTCATTCTTTGTAATATCTAATTCTTGTGGGACTCATCATGCAGAATTTCTACTGCTGTCTATTTTATGTGACACACAAATGTTTTCTTTTTTCATTTTCACATATTTGCAACATTTATGCTCTCAGCTACAGAATACATGGACTTTTCTTTAGTCATTAGATATATCATGAACTCACTTTAATCCCAATAAATAAAAACTGATTTCAAACATGCTTCATGCTCTGAGAAATGCTATTACTGAAGAAGTAGCTATTATAACCCACCTATCATGACCTTGATGTACCTCAGCCATCCTAAACCAGAAGAGCAAGAGGTAAAAGCCCTCCCCAACTCATCAACTGAGATGAGATCACCATCTTAATCAATTATGTCTTTGGCTCCTCTCCAACTGCTCAGATTCATGGATTGCATGCTTGTAGTAGTCTCCTCTGCTATCATAACAATGTTTCTTTTTTTTTACGTTTTTGAGAGAATGGATGTCCAAGTTGAAAATGCAAATTTTGCTTTGTGATAACAGCTGTCAGACATGTAAATCACTTTTCTTATATAATGTCTTTTTATCTCTATTTCTTAGTGTATGTGTGTGCATGCACAATGGAAAGCTCTTGAAAAAACAGTCAGGAAGAGCTGGGGAGGTGAAAACCATGATTAGGATATTTTGAATTAATTCTTTTTTTCAATAAAAATAAAAAAAGAAAAAATGAAAATGGCATCAATCATTTCAGATTGGAAGTTCACTCTTAAAACTTCATTCAACCTTTATTATGTTCATTATTGTAAGATTTATTTATTTATTTTTATGTATATTTGTATGTGTTTTTATTAGTATCAGGTATGAATGCCAACAGAGAGAAGAATAGAGCATCATATCTAAGTTTGGGGGTGTGCATGCCTACAGAGACCAGAATCAGATCTCCTAAAACTTGAATTCTGTGTCTTGTTAATTACCAGATATGAATGCTGAGAACTGAACTCTAGTCCTATAAAGAACAGTAAGTACTTTTAACTGCTGAGCCATCTCCCAAGCCACTTTAAAAATTCTTAAAACTTGTGTCCCCAAATTCATTTCTTATGGAGGTTCAAACTTCAACATATGAATTTAGAGGAGAACACAATTCAGTCCATAAGAAATAATCTAGTTCCCATACCTGCTCCTCTCTACAACCTATGGTGGCAAATGATGGTTAATGATAATTGTCAATTTGATGGGATTGAGAAACACCATGTTAACTATGGTGGTTTGAATGAAAATGTTATCCATAGGCTCATAGGGAGTGGCTCTTTTAGAAGGTGTGGCTTTGTTGGGGAAGTTTGTCAATTGGACTTTGAGATTTCACTTGCTCAAACTAGGTCAGTCTCTCTCTCTCTCTCTCTCTCTCTCTCTCTCTCTCTCTCTCTCTCTCTCTCTCTCTCCCTGCTGCCTGCTTATTATCCACATACAGAACTCTCAGCAACTTCTCCAGCACCATGTCTGCCTGTGGGCTACCATACTTCCTGCTATGACAACGACAGACAACCTCTGAATCTGTAAGCTAGCCTCAATTAAGTGTTTTTCTCTATAAGAGATTCTGTGGCCATAGTATTTCTTCACAGCAACAGAAAACCTAACAAAGACAGTAACAAACTTCTGGGTATGTCTGGGGGTCATTTCAAACTGGACAGAGATAGGAAGACCTACCCTAAAAATGAGTGGTATGGGATTCTACACTGATGATATGACAAAGTGACGAGTAACTCATTGTTACATGTAACTTTTAAGCAATGAAGTGTCCCCACAGTACCATATGTGGAACACTTAGCTCCTAGATATTGGTACTCTATGGGGAAAATGCTGGAATCTTTGGAATGTAGGACCTACCTAGTAGACGTTGGTCATTTAGAGTGTGTCTTTGCTCCTAAGACTCAATGGGGATAACCTAAGCCAAAATGTCCAAAATGGGGAGAAGGAACCTGAAGTGACCACCTCTAGTATATATAAACAGAGCCACCAATTGAGGCATGGGGCCACCCACCCACCTTCAAATTTTTTGACCCAGAATTGTTCCTGTCTAAAGGAAATGCAGGGTCAAAAATGGAGCAGAGCCTGAAAGAAAGGTCATCCAATGACCACCCCAACTTGAGATCTTCCCCATGTACAGACACCAAACACCAACACTATTGCTAATGCCATGTTGTACCTGCAGACAGGAGCCTAGCATGGCTGTCCTCTGAGAGGCTCTATCAGCAGCTGACTGAGACAGATGCAGATACCCACAGATAAACATTAGAATGAAGTTGAGGACACCTATGGAAGAGTTAGGGAAAGGATTGAAGGAACTGAAGGTGATTGATTGCAACCCCATAGGAAGATCAACAGTATCAACTATCCTGGACCCATGGGAGCTCCCAGAGGCCAAGCTGCCAACCAAAGAACATACATGGGCTGGCCCATGGACCCATAGCACACATGTAGCAGGGAACTATCTTGTCTGGCCTCCCTGGGAAAGGATGTGTCTAATCATGTAAAGACTTGATGTCCCAGGGAAAAGGAACACTGGGTTGTAAGGTTGGGGTGAGTGGGGATCGAGGATTGTGTAGAGTGGAGGTGGGTGGGCATGGGGGTTGAGGCATCACCATCTCCGAGGCAAAGGGGAGGGCAGAGGGGTTAAGAACTCTGGGAGGAAGGTTTGAGAAGGGGGACAGCATGTGGAATGTAAATAAATAAAATTAGTTAAATAAAGAGAAAAAAATAGAATGTTTTTTGAAAGTTATACCTATCCTTTAGTCCCTTTATCTCTCTGTACTTCATGTCTGCCATTAAGTGAACAGTTTCTAGCACATATGTACACAATCACAATGTATTGCCTTCACTACAGGCATAGAAACAGGAATTCAAGTGACAATAGACTGAACCATTTCAAACCATGAGCTAAATAAATACTCTCTCCTTTTAAATGGCTTTATAAGGTATTATATGCCACCACAATGAAAAAAACTGACTAAACACATTAAATTTCTTAAATAAAATAAAGTGCTTTTATCAGTGAACATAAAGAACTAAAGCCAATCTCTTACAATGCTATCACCAAAGTTTTACAAATATTTTTCATGACTCTTTCTGTTTTAATATATTATAATTGTTCTCAATGCATTATTACATTATTTTAAGTGACTCATATACATCAGATGGTACATCTCTATGCATTAAACACTTTTTTGAAGCAAAATAAATGTCTCCCAGGTTTTATGATATACTTTCTTCCATGTCAATTTTTTAATTCCTTTAACTATAGAGTTTTATGAAAATTTCAGGTAAATGGTTTATAATTTTTGAGGGACAATGAGTGGACTATGTGAGAAAGAGAATCTACTTGTAGTGGGGATAAAAGAATCCTCTAAAGAATGCTGTATACAAGAGAATCCCAGAGAAAAAATTGAAATTGATATCTCTGGGGCAGAGCAGCTCTCATAGCCATAGGCAAAATTCTGTGGATCTATCTGAGCAGTTCTCTTTGATGAGAGGTATGTTGCTTGAGATTTGTCTTTACTTTCAAATATGCCTAATTTATATTCCCTTAGTGCATTCAGTGGAAATTCTCCAGAGAGAATAACAGTGATTTAAAAATATATACTGGTCACATTCTGCTTTTCTTATTTGTGGCAATTTACTGTAAATTAATAGTAGAACACAAATTTCAAAATATCCCAAATTTACATTCAAAACAAACTAAACATGTTTACTTTTGTAAGTTCATGGCTGTCTTAGTTTTAGTTTTGATTGCTGTGAAGAAACACCATGGCCATGACAAGTCTTTTTTTTTTTTTTTTTTTTTTTTTTTTTTTTTTTGGTTTTTTCGAGACAGGGTTTCTCTGTGTAGCCCTGGCTGTCCTGGAACTCACTTGGTAGACCAGGCTGGCCTCGAACTCAGAAATCCACCTGCCTCTGCCTCCCAAGTGCTGGGATTAAAGGCGTGCGCCACCACCACCCGGCGACAAGTCTTATAAAAGAAAACATTTAATTGAGGCTGTCTTACAGTTCAGAGGTTTAATACGTTATTGTTATGGCAGGAAGCATGGCAGACATGGTTTTGGAGAAGGAGCTAAGAGTTCGGCATCTGAATTGACAGGCAGCAGGAAGAAAGAATGACACTGGACTTGGTTTGAGTCTCTGATACCTCAAAGACTACACCTAGTAATACATTTCTTCCAACAAGACCACACCTACTGCAACAAGGCCATGTCGCCAAGTAGTGCTCCTCCCTATGAGCCTATTCAATCACAACTACTTATATACATGTCTTGAAGCGCAGAATTGCTTTTAATGAAAAAAAACTTACTCCTTTAATGGTTGCACTACAATCATAATGTTCTTTGCAATAAACCTAAACTTTTACACTTATCTCTTTATATTAGGTTAAAACTAATGTCAATAACATCTAGGGGCAGAAGATGATTCATTGGATGAATTATGAAAGCTTTCTATACTGATAAGTCAATCAGTATGAGTCCTTGTTAGAAAGTATTTTCAAGCTGTATTCTTTTGTTTGACATTTTTCCATATATTCTATCATAAGACTTTTATATCCGAGGTTGCACCATAATACAGTTCCAGTATTACTGTGAAATCTTTTTTTCACATTGTTGGATTTTAAAAACTCAATGTCATTAGTCATACCTTTCACTTCAGAAATAGCTGACACAATTTAACAGACAATGAAAAAAATAACAAAATTTTGGAAAATATTAAATATACTATATAAACTATAAACATAAAGATTTACATGCTCAGCTCCAATAAGAAAAGAAAGTTTCATTTCTAAAGGGGAACTATGCAGCACACAGTATCCTTGTGCAGCTTTGTGTTTTCCCTTTGCCTCTGTTTCATCTAACAGGAGAATTTGAAAACACCCAGTGATTAATACAGACAAAAAAGTTCATTTCTTTGTGAAATTGTGTGTGGCACATTTGTGTCACTGTTATTAACAATGTACATAATTCAGTCTCTCCTGAATATCAAATGCACCATTTCTTTAACTTTTTACCTTTTAAAAAATGTTTTACTTATTTACACTCTAGTCGTTGCCCTCAGTCCACCTTCCCACTGTTCCTCATTCCATTCCTCCTCCCCATTGCCTCTAAGAGGGTGCTCTATCTAACCGGACCTCCCCCTTCTCTGGAGCCTCAAGTAGTTCAAGGATTAAATGCATCTTTTCCCACTAAGGCCAGACCAGACAGACCTCTGCTACACATATACCTAGGTGTTGGCTCAGTCTCTGGGATCTCCCTGGGTTATGGGTTAGTTGAGACTGCTGGTCTTCCTATGGGAGTCACTCTCCCGTTCAGCTTCTTCAATTTTTCCCCTAATTCAACAATAACAGTCCCTGACTTCAGTCCAATGGTTGGATGTACATATCTGCTTCTGTCTCAGCTGCTGATAGGAGGTCTCAGAGAATAGCCATGCCACTGATATTTTCTAGTTCCATCCATTTGCTTGCAAAATTAATGTTGTCCTCATTTTTAATAGCTGAATAACATTTTATTGTATAAATGAACCACATTACTTTTTTAAAAATTATTGATTGTTTTATTTATATACATTTCAAATTTTATACCCTTCCCAGTTTTCCCTCCACAAACCCCTTATTCTATCCTTCACCCCCACTTTTTCTATGAGGAAGCTCCCCCATCAACCCACCCATTCCCACCTCACTACCACTAATTCCCTTGCTTGGAACAACCAGTCTGCACAAGACCAATGGCCTTCCTTCCCATTGATGCCTGACAAGGCCATCCTCTGCTAAATATGCAGCTGGAGGCATGGATCACTTCATGTGTATACTCTTTGGTTGATGGTTTAGTCCCTGGGAGCTCTGGTGGGTCTGGTTGGTTGATATTGTTTTTATACCTAAGTGGTTGCAATCCCCTTTAACTGCTTCAGTCCTTCCCCTAACTCCTCAATTATGGTCCCCATGCTCAGTCCAATGGTTGGTTTCAAGCATCCATATCTGTGTTAGTCAGGCTCTGGCAGAGCCTCTCAGGGAAGAGCCATACCAGGTTCCTGTCAACAAATACTTCTTGGCATCAGCAATAGTGTCTGGGTTTGGTGTCTGTAGATAGGATGTTTCCCAAGGTGGGGCAGCCTCTGGACAGCCTTTCCTTCAGTCTCTGCTCCACTCTTTGTCTCTGCATTTCCTTTAAACAAGAACAATTCTTTGTTAATATTTTTGAGATGGGTGGGTGGTTCCATCCCTCAACCAGGGGCGAATCCTAACCTCTAAATATGATTTCTACAGGTCTTCTCTCCGCTTTGTTGTGTTATTTCAGCTAATTCCATCCCTATTGGTTCCTAAGAGCCTCTTACTTTGCTGGTATCTGGGACTTTCTAGTGGCTAACTCCAGTTCCCCATCCTCCAATGCTACACACCTCTGTTCTATTTCCTGACCCTCTGTTATTCTCCCTGTCTCCTTCCACACCTGATCCCCCCCACTTTATCCTCCTCCTACTTCTCCCACTCAGGTCCCTCCCTCTACCTCCTGTGATTATTTTGTTCTCCCTTCTAGGTAGTACTGAAACGTCCACACTTTGGTCTTCCTTCTTCTTGAGCTTCATATGGTCTGTGAGTTGTATCATGGGTATTCTGAGCTTTTTTCCTAATACCTACTTATCAGTGAGCACATACCATGTATGTCCTTTTGTGAATGTGTTATCTCACTCAGGAAGATGTTTTTTTCTAGTTCGACTCATTTGTCTGCAAATTTCATAAAGCAAGTAGATCAAGGACCTCCATGTAAAACCAGATATACTGAATCTAAGAGAAGAGAAAGTAGGAAAGAGCTTCCAACACATCAGTACAGGGGAAAATTTTCTGAGCAGAACAAGAATGACTCAGGCTCTACGATCAAGAATTGATAAATGGGATATAAAATTGCAAAGCTTCTGCAAGACAAAGGACTCTGTCAACAGGACAAAATGGCAACCTACAGAATGGGAAAACATCTTTACCAATCCTACACTCAATAGAGGGCTAATATCTAATATATACAAAGCACTCAAGAAGTTATGTAGAGAGCTGCGGTGAGCAGTGACAGCATTTGCCATTACAAGATGGCGCTGGCATCTGGTGCTCCCGTGGGTAGACAAAGTAAATTGTGCATGTGCAAGTGGTGAAAGCGCGCCAAGTCACTGCCCAACCCAGGGCGTCATATGGGGTTATGGACAAGCAGCCAATCTAAAGTGAACTCGCCGCTTTAGGGTGTATATAAGCAGTGCCTTTCTAGGGCTCTGCATCTTCCTCTCATCATCTTAATAAACATCTTGCTGCAGAAGGATCCTGGTGTGTCCGCGTGCGTTCTTGCTGGTGAGACGATTGCACGGGGCACAAAGTTAGACTCCAGAGAACCAAATAAACTTATTAAAAATGAGATGCAGAGCAAAACAAAGAATTCTCAACTGAAGAATCTCAAATAGCCAAAGAAACACCTAAAGAAATGTTCAACATCCTTAGTCATCTCAGGGAAATGCAAATCAAAATGACCCTAATATTCCATTTCACACTAGTCTGAATGGCTAAGATCAAAAACTCAGGTGACAGTAGATTCTAGTGAGGATGTGGAGAAAGAGGAACACTCCTCCATTGCTGGTGGGATTGCAAGCTGGTACAACCAATCTGGAAATCAGGCTGGCGGTTCCTCAGAAAAGTGAACATAATACTACCTGAGGACCTAGCTATACCACTCCTGGGCATATACCCAAAAGATACTCCAACATATAACAAGAACACATGCTCCACTATGTTCATAGCAGCCTTATTTGTGATAGTCAGAATCTAGTAACAACCCAGATATCCCTCAACAGAGGAATGGATACAGAAATGTGGTACATTTACACAATGCAGTACTACTCAGCTATTAAAAACAAATGACTTCACAAAATTTGCAGGCAAATGAATGGTGATAAGGTAGAGTGCATGGTACTATTTCAATCTTCCTGTATCTCTTGAGGCTTGTTTTATGTCCAATTATATAGCCAATTTTGAGGAAGGTTCAATGAGGTATTGAGAAGAAGGTATATACTCTTGTTTTGAGGTGAAATGCTCTATAGGTGTCTCTCAAATATATCTTGTTCATAACTTCAGTTAGTTTCACTGCCTCTGTTTAGTTTCTGTTTCACTGACTTGTCCATTGGTGAGTGTGGGATGTTGGAGTCTCCCACTATTACTGTGTTAGATTCAATGTGTGTTTTTAGCTAGTAAACTTTCTTTTACGAGTGTGGGTACCCTTGCATTTGGGGCATAGATGTTCTGGATTGAGAGTTCCTCTTGGTGGATTTTTCCTTTGGTGAATATGAAGTGACTTCCTCATCATGCTTGATAACTTTTGATGGAAAGTCTATTTTATTGGATATTAGAATGGCAACTCTAGGTTATTTATTGGGACAACTTGCTTAGAAAACTGTTTTCTAGCCTTTTACTCTGAGATAGTGTCTGTCTTTGTCAGCTTATGTGTTTCTTATATGCAGCAAAATGCTGTATCCTGTTTATGTACCCAATCTCTTAGCCTGTGTCTTTTTATTGAGAAATTGATGATCAAAGATATTAAAAACATGATTTTTAGATCTTGTTATTTTTGTTGCTGGAGGTGGTATTATGTGTGTATAATTCTCTTCTTTTGGGTTTGTTGTGAACATTTTAGTTTCTTGTGTTTTCTTGGGTGTAGTTACCCTCTTTGTGTTGGAGATTTTGTTCCAGTATCCATGGGTCTGGATAATAGAAAAGCAGTATTTAAATTTGGTTTTCTTCATGGAATATCTTGGTTTCTCCATAGATTATGATTGAGAGTTTTGCTGGGTATAATATCCTGGGCTGGCATTTGAATTCTCTTGTGTATCGATGACATCTATCCAGGATCTTCTGGCTTTTAGAGTCTCCATTGAAAAGTCTGGCCTGATTCTGATAGGTCTGCCTTTATATGTTACTTGGCCCTTTTCCCTTGCACCTTTTAATATTGTTTCTTTGTTCTGTGCATTTAGTGTTTTGATTATTATATGATGAGAAAATTTTCTTTTCTGGTCCAATCTATTTGTTGTCTTACACATTTATGGCCATCTCTTTCTTTAAGTTAGGGAGGTTTTCTATTATTTTTTGTAGATGTTTTCTGCCTCTTTGAGCTGAGATTTTTCAACCTCTTTTGTTCTTATAATTCTTAGGTTTGATCTTTTCATTGTGTCCTGAATTTCCTGGATATTTTGGTATAGGAGATTTTTATACTTTGTACTTTCTTTGACTGATGGGTCAATATTTTCTATGGTATTTTTCGGCCTGAGATTCTCTCTATTTATTGTATTTTGTTGGTAATTCTTGTATCTGTAGCTCCTAATCTCTTTCCTAAGTTGTCCATCTCCAGGGCTGCCTCCCTTTGATTTTTCTTTATTGTTGCTATTTTCATTTATAGCTCTTTGACCATTTTGTTTAATTCCTTCATTCCTTGATTGTATTTTTCTGTATTTCTTTAAGGGATTTATTTGTTTCTTCTTTAAGTATTTCTACCTGTTTTCCTGTATTTCTTTAAGGGAGTTCTTTATATCCTCCTCAGTGGTCTCTATCATCTTCACAGGATGAGATTTTAGGTCATTATCTTGCTTTTCATGCATATCAGGATAGCCAGAGCTTGCTATGGTGGGAGAACTGGTTTCTGATGGTGCCAAACTTCAATGGGTTCTGTCACTTATGATCTTAGGCTTGCCTTTGGCCATCTGGTTCTCTCTGGTGTTAACTGGCCTGGGTGTCTCTGACTGGAATTAGCCTCCTTGGAGGCAGGTAGAGCTCTGTGACCTGAGTTAGAGCTGTTATTTTTGGAGGCAGACAGTGTTATCTCTGGTTAGTGTGAGCCTCTCTTGTCTCTTGTTAGAGCAGGCCTTCTGTGTCCCTGGTTACTGAGGACCTCCTGGGAGGCTCTCAAGCTGTAGCCTTTGGGTGGGTTTCTGGCCACTGGTATGGCCCTGGATGGGGAGTGAGACAGAAGAGAGGTAGAACTTCAGGGTTGGGAGTAGGTCCCATGTCTGCTGGGCTGTGTGGGTGTCCCAGCTGATGTAGGTATTTGGGCATAATTCTCACCTGTATCCTTGGCCACTGTGGACCTTCTGGGAAGCATGCAGACTGCAGTGTTTGGGTTGGTATTGGCCACGCCACTGGTCTTCTAAACACAGAATTTTATATCCATCAGAAAACCTAAAATAATGTCACAGTGCTTAGTGCTTCAGTTAAATGGCTGCCTATTACTGAAGGATGAAAGCAATTCTTTTGATATTTGTTTTTTTGATATTGTTTCTTGTTCATCATAATCTATTATGAGACAGAATCTCCAATATTCCAGACTAGCTTTAGTCATACTATATAGTAGATAATAACCATAACATTTCATCCTCTATCTACTCCATCTGTGTTTTGGGATGAGAGTTATTTAACCAAATAAAATTATATCCAGTTCACGGTGTACTGGAAATGAATTCAAGGCTTTGTGTTTACTAAACAATCTCTTTCCCAATCAAGGTATATCTTCAGCACAGCAATAACATGGTGTTGGGTCTATTTAATGTTGATATGTGATGTTTTATTTATTTACACATCTTATATAATAGTGTCTAAATTTTAAAGAAAATAAATAAATTTCAAATATAAAATATTTTTTAAATTATCTGTTACTATTGATAATATTTTAATAATCATCCTTGGAAAAAAGATTTTATATTTTTATGTGTATGAATGTTTTCTTGTACTTGTGTGCCTGGTACTCTCAAGGCTAAAAGAGGATTTTGGATCCCCTGTAATTAGAGTTAAAAATGGTTGTGAGCTATGATATGGTGCTAGAAACCAAACCTGGGTCCTTTGGAAGAGCAGCAAGTATTCTTAACCAGTGATTAATCTCTCTCACTCCTACTATCTTTATATTTACATTACTGAACAAATTTCTCATCAATTCCATGTAGTAGATTATAATATGTATAATTTTCAGATTAAAAAATTATTTTCAAACACAAGAAAATAATCTGTAGTACTGGGCATGTGAATTCCCAAGGAGGCATATTCTCAGTTTCCAAACAACAAATTTATTGGTAAGGTTATTAAAGTATACTGAATTTGATGAGAGATTCTCTGAGAATCTAATATATATATTTACTTACAAAACTGTTAATTGTAATTGTCCCTCTTAAAAGTATAAAATAAAATAGTACTTAAAAATGTCTTTCTCCTTCACAAAATGCATTAAGATTGTGGAAACAAAGCAAAAATAAATTGTCTTCAAAAAGGGAAATTACAATAAGAATGTGCTTTTGAACATTTTACATTTTATATGGTAATAAAATCACTTGACTTTTGATAGGCACAAACCCATAAAATACTAAGTTACAAAGTTAGGTAGTACACAAAATTGAACCAGATCTCATACAGCTTTGCCAGATAATATTATAAGGCTATATCTCAGAAATTTTCAAGATTCTTTCACTTGAAATCATGTTGTAACATATTCTTTGTTCTTACATAAATAAAACTATTTTTTTCTCAGAATTTTTATTGTTGATAGTGTCCATTTTCACAGAGTTTTTGTAAAACAATGTTTCCACTTCACTTCATATGAACAGAAGCAATTCCTTGAAATAATCTAGTAATGTTTATAAGTCTACACAAATTTCTCTGTTTTTCCTTTTTTTTCTTTTTATTTATTCTTCTCTCACAGAATATATTCCAACCATAGCCTCCCCTTCTGGACAAAATAATCCAGCAAGAGGAAAAGTATCCCAAGAGCAAGCAAAAGAATCAAAGACACCACCATTCCCACTGTTAGGAGTCACACAAAACCCCATTTGTACAAAAATAAAACCATGTTTATACTTCTTAGGCAGCAGAGGAGATTCTCTAAAAGTCTGCAAGGTATATAGAGTTGCTGCTCTTCATTTTCTTATTTCAAAATACAGGATCAGGAAGAACTTTTGTTACATGCCATGAAAGCTTCCAAATGAGAAAAACTCACAATGACTATGAACCACAACAAAGACTTGCATGGCACTATAGCTCTAAGGATGCAGTAGTGGCATACATACCAATAACACTCTAATTGAATTAGAAACCTAGTCAAAACTCTTTGCTAGTGAAATTATAGATCTTAGAGGAGAATCTACAACCACCACTTTATTAAACTAACACAATCACTAACAGCAATATAAACATGTATTCTTATATTCAAAGATAAGTGTAGGCCAGGCAGTGGTGGCGCACACCTTTAATCCCAGCACTTGGGAGGCAGAGGCCAGCCTGGTCTGCAGAGTGAGTTCCAGGACAGCCAAGGCTATGCAGAGAAACCCTGTCTTGGGGAGGGGGGGTATTGAGGAGGGGGGAAGATAAGTGTAGTCTTCACTATTGATACAAAAATTTCTTTTTGCAACAGATAAAAACCATTAAAAATATCATCAAACATGTGAATTTCACTTTAGTTTCTTCTGGTAATGGGATGAGATGAGAATAGTACTCAAGCTGTGTGAATATATGGCTTGGGTCTTTCTAGCTCTTTCTGAACTCTGACTGGCTGCTTCAACTCAGTAGTTCTGGCCCAAAGTCCTCTCCAAGCTGACTGATTCAAACAAACTTCACTTGGTTTCTGACAGATCTGCTTTGCTTGTCTTTTAACTAAGTCTTGCAATTTGTTCTAGTCCTCTGGCTCCTTTTTATTCTTTGTCTTCACCTATGACTAACTTGTTCTCTCTACAACCTGTCTCTGTAAAACTGTCACAGTAAAAATTTTCTAGGAAATGAATTCAACAAAACTCAACTGACTCACTGAGTATGCATTGCTCTTAAGAAGCCTCACTTTCCGTCTGTTCTCATGAGAGCTGGGCATATCCTGTCTCTAAGATTCATTCTGTCAAATCTTTCTTTGATTCATCATTTTGTCTGACCCTCAATTAGGCTTTGTTTTCAAACATGACTGCCTCCTTCTACAAACTAACATTACCTCCACTGCTAGGAATTAAAGATGTGTAATAAAAATGTGTCTGTACTCAGCCAGAGGGATTAAAGGTGTGTATGTACTAAGGGTTTGCATGTATTCCAGCTGAATCACATAGAAGGTCTTTGGATATAATCAGTTTCCAGAGCAGCTATATTGCTGGATTAAAATTTTTTTACAAAACAAAATGCAAAGCTATGGATCACAGTCTCAATAGATGCATCTACAAAACATTCTCACAACTACAGCTCAGGGAACATTTTAGAAAAGGGGAAGGAAATTTTTAAAAGTCAGAGTAGCAGGGAACTTGCTGTGAAATTGTTTCTCGTATGGGTATTAAAAACTATGCCCATAAACTTTCACTAACATGACTGTCTAAAGAAGGCCTGAACAAAGACGGCACCCAATGCATATGTCAAAGAGATTGAGGAAAAGCCTATGAGGCCTCAGCCTTATGCATGGAGCTATTGACAACTAATAAATGTTGAGTCTTCTCCACTGAAGAGTACACTGATTGGTTTTCTAATACCAAAGAGCTGGCCTTGAAAACATACATACAAGCAACATTACACAGACTAAGCAGATTGTATTTTGGAATATATATGTACATATTTACATATATACATATGCATATATATATATGGTACATCTTAAGTATTTCAGCACTTTTTAAATTTTATTTTTGTTTCCAACTTATCCTTGAGTATATATAGAATATAATTTATGATTTTTCATTTGAACCCATTTTACAGTATATGGGAATTCATAACATTGTAATATCGCCCAATATGAATATTTTATTTTATCTCTCAGTTAATAAAATAACTGTGATAAATATTTTTACAAAAAGTTTAAAATACAGAAATATGGAATTCAAACTTGAATGTATCAATACATGTATTATACAACCTTATATTTTATCACATTACTTAGTATGTTTCCTAGATTCAAAGTAGCAGTGAAAATTTCAGGCTTTGTATAAATTTATACCCATGTGTTTACATATATGTAGATATTATATAACTTTAATAGTAATTAATAACATATTTTAATATAAGCTATTAACATGACTATAACAGAGATGATGTAACATTGGTTTTTATAATGGCAATGAAGACCTATACTCATTACCAGAATCATAGCTACATTCACAAGATTACTCTACCTATAAACCTATAAAGTCTGAGAATGAGTAATTTCCTTTATAAATGATTCCATCCAAAGAAAAGTAATTTTCAAAATGTACAGATCAGTTCCTCCAGCTTCCATTAACAGAAACCCTGTCTCATTAAAAGTGCCACAGGGTTCATATTAAGTCATGTGCAGCACTGAAAGAAAATCAATGGATGCTTAGACATTACCATGTTTTCTTTTGTTGGAAGTTTTGTAACTTAACCTCATTCCCATTGTAAATAGAAGATACCACCAATGGGAAAATAATGATAGCTGTTATAATATGATGACAATAAGGATCACAAATGAAGGTATAGATAACCATAACTTCGTGGATGAACACAACAAAGTATTAATTTTCATACAAACGGAATATAGTACATTCCAGCCCACTTCTCCACAATATTTTTCTCTATATAAGATTTATGCCATACTGAGAATAGATTTCTGTAACTGTTTCAATCATCTTAACACAGACTTGCTCATTTGCCAAGAAAAAGACATAAGGTCTGAAGAACTGAACATGTGTCTTAAGAGTTTTAGTCCACAGGGAATACAGACCATATCTGTTCCAACTTTTGTTGAATAAGAGGTGTGTGGCTCAACTTATAAGTTAGGGAGGTGAAAAGTATAACCTAACAGTTTTAAATAAAATAAAACTTGTTATTTAGAAACAATATCTACTAAACTATCCTAAAATTAGAGTGAAGTAACTCCTCAAAGTATTCTTAAAAGAAAACAGAAAGAAGTTAAATTTACCAAGGAGTCATTACCACATTTGTTAAGAATACTTGTTTATCCTTCTGGTCTACGCCCAAGCACTGAGCAGATCCTGGGATTCAGCTCTGCACCCAATCTCACAAAACCCAAAGGAGGTGGTGCTCACAGGAGCTTTAATCCAGCAGTAACTTAGGTAAGAAGACAGCAACACCCGCCCCAAACAGTGAGTAATTGGGACCCACTGGGACCCAGTAATTTACACCTGGCCCAGAGCACTGGTATCTTCTGGTCTGCACCCAAGCAGTGAGTGGATCTTGGGCCTCAGGTCTAACCCCAGCAGCAACACCCACCCCACACAGTTCTGACACAACAAAGATAATAGGAAAGACAGGCTCCAGTCAGAGACAGGGCAGGTAGCACTAAGGAGATCCAGATGGTGAAAGGCAAGCACAAGAACATAAACATCAGCAACCCAAGGTACTTAGCATCATCAGAACCTAGTTCCCCCACAATAGAAAGTCCTGAATTCCCCATATCGCTAGGAAAGCAAGATTCAGATTTAAAATGATTTCTAATAATGATGATAGAGGACTTTAAGATGGACATGAATAACACTCTCAAAGAAATTGTGAAGACCACAGGTAAACATGTAAAAGTCCTTAAAGAGGAAACACAAAAATCCCTTAAAGAATTTCAAGAAAACACAACCAAACAGGTGAAGGAATTGAACAAAACCATCCAGCACATAAAAATGGAAGTAGAAACAATCAAGAAATCACAAAGAGGGACAACTCTAGAGACAGAAAACCTAGAAAAGAAATCAGGAAACATAGATGCAAGCATCACCAACAGAATATAAGAGATAGAAGAGAGAATCTCAGGTACAGAAGATACCATAGAAAATATTGACACAACTGTCAAAGAAAACATAAAATGCAAAAACATCTTAACATAAAACATCCAGGAAATTCAGGACACAATGAGAAGACTAAACTTAAGGATAATAAGTAGAGAAGACAGTGAAGATTCCCAACTTAAAGGGCCAATAAATATCCTTACAAAATTATAGAGGAAAACTTCCCTTACCTAAAGACCAAGATGCCCATAAACATACAAGAAGCCTACAGAACACCAAATAGACTAGACCAGAAAAGAAATATCTCCCGTCACATAATAATCAAAACACCAAATGCTCAAAACAAAACAAAAAAAAGATTACAAGCAGTAAGGGGAAAAAGGCCAAGTAACATATAAAGGCAGACCTATCAGAATTATACCAGATTTCTCACCAGATACTATAAAAGTGAGAAGATACTGGACAGATGTCATACAGACCTTAAGAGAACACAAATGCCAGCCCAGGCTACTATACCCAACAAAACTCTCAATTACCATAGAAAGAGTAATCAAAATATTTCATGACAAACCAAATTTACATGACATCTTTCCAAAAACCCAGCACTACAAAGGATAATACAGGGGAAGATCCAATAGAAGAAGGAAAATTATACCCTAGGAAGAGCAAGAAAGTAATCTTCTTCCAACAAATCCAAAGGAAGATAGCTACACAAACAATGCGATTGCTAATAACAAGAATAAAAGGAAGAAACAATCTTATCTCCTTAATATCTCTTAACATCAATGGACTCAATTCCCCAATAAAAAGACATAGACTAATGGACTGGATAGGTAAACAGGACCCAGCATTTTTATGCATACAGGAAACCCACCTCAGTGACAAAGACAGACACTACCTTAGAATGAAAGGCTGAAAAACAATTTTTCAAGCATGTGGTCCTAAGAAACAATCTGGAGTAGCCATTCTAATATTGAATAAAATCGACTTTCAACTTAAAGCTATCAAAAATGATAAGGAAGGACATTTCATACTCATCAAAGTAAAAGTCAACCAACATGAAATCTCAACTCTGAATATCTATGCGCCAAATGCAAGAGCACCCACTTCCATAAAAGAAACCTTATAATCTCAAAGCACACATTGCACATCACACAGTAAGAGTGAGAGACTTCAACCCTCCACTCTCAGCAGTGGGCAGATCATAGAAAGAGAATCTAAACAGAGATACAGTGAAACTAACAGAAGTTATGAATCAAATGGATTTAACAGATATCTATAGAATATTTCATCCTAAAAGAAAAGAATATACCTTTTTCATAGCACCACATGGTACCTTCTCCAAATTAGACCATATAATTGGTCACAAAACAGGTCTCAAAAGATACAAGAAAATTGAAATATTCCCATGCATCCTATCATATCACCATGGATTAAGCCTGGTCTTCAATAATGACAAAAACAATGGAAAGGCCACATTCACATGGAAACTGAACAACATTCTACTCAATGATAACTTGGTCAGGGAAGAAATAAAGAAAGAATTTAAAGACGTTTTAGAATTGAATGAAAATGAAGACACATCATACCAAAACATAAGGGACACAATGTAGTTAGTGCTAAGAGGAACTTATAGCTCTAAGTGCTAACAAAAATGAACTAGAGAGAACATACACTAGCAGTTGACAACACACCTGAAAGCTCTAGAACAAAAAGAAGCAAACACACCAAAGAGGAGTAGACACCAAAAAATAATCAAACTCGGGGCTGAAATCAACCAAGTAGAAGCAAAAATAATTAATACAAGGAATCAATAAAACCAGGGGCTGATTCTTTGAGAAAATCAACAAGATAGATAAACCCTTAGCCAGACTAATCAGAGGGCAGAAAGACCGTATCCAAATTAATAAAATCAGAACTGAAAGGGTAACATAACAACAGAAACTGAGGAAAAACAATCTTCAGATTTTACTGCAAACATCTATACTCAACAAAATTGGAAAATCTAGATGAAATGGGCAATTTTTTAGACACATACCAGTTACAAAAGTTAAATCAGGCCCAGATAAACCATATAAACAGCCCCATAACCCCGAAAGTAATAGAAGCCATCATTAAAAGTCTCCCCACCAAAGAATTCCAAGACTAGATGGTTTTAGTGCAGAGTACTATCAGTTGCTCAAAGAAGACTTAACACCAATTCTCTATAAACTGTTCCACAAAATAAAAACAGAAGGAACACTATCCAATTCATTCTATGAAGACATAATTACACTCATACCTAAACCACACAGAGACCCAACAAAGAAAGAGAACTTCAGACCAATCTGCCTTATGAATATCGGTGCACAAATGCTCAATAAAAGTCTTACAAACCAAATCCAAAAACACATCAAAACAATTGTCCATCATGATCAGGCATGCTTTATCCCAGCAATGCAGGGATGGTTCAATATATGGAACTCCATCAGTGTAATACACTATATAAACAAACTCAAAAGAAAAAAAAACACATGATCATATCACTAGATGCTGAGAAAACCCTTGACAGAATTCAACACTCCTTCATGATAAAAGTCTTGGAAAAATCAGGAATCCAGCCAGGCAGTGGTGGCGCATGCCTTTAATCCCAGCACTTGGGAGGCAGAGGCAGGCGGGTTTCTGAGTTTGAGGCCAGCCTGGTCTACAGAGTGAGTTCCAGGACAGCCAGGGCTACACAGAGAAACACTGTCTCAAAAAATACCAAAAAAAAAAAAAAAAAAAAGATCAGAAATCCAAGGCTCATACCTAAACATAGTAAAAGCAATATACAGCAAACCAGTAGCCAACATCAAACTAAATGGAGAGAAACTTGAAGCAATCCCACTAAAATCAGGGATTAGATAAGGCTGCCCACTCTCACCCTACCTATTTAATATAGTACTGGAAGTCCTAGCCAGAGCAATTAGGCAACAAAAGGAGGTCAAAGGGATACAAATTGGAAAGGAAGAAGTCAAATTTTCACTATATTTGCAGATGATATGATAGTATAATTAAGTGACCCCAAAAATTCCACCAGAGAACTCCTAAACCTGATAATCAACTTTAGCAAAGTGGCTGGATATAAAATAAACTCTAACAAATCATTAGCCTTCCTCTACTCAAAGGAAAAACAGGAGAAAGAAATTAGGGAAATGACACCCTTCACAATAGTCACAAATACTATAAAATACCTTGGTGTTGATTTAACCAAGCAAGTAAAAGATCTGTATGACAAGAACTTCAAGTCCCTTAAGAAAAAAATCAAAGCAGATCTCAGAAGATGAAAAGATCTCCCATGTTCATGGATTAGAAGAATTAATATAGTAAACATGGTTATATTGGTGAGAGCAATCTACAGATTCAATGCAATGCCCATCAAAATTCCCACTCAATTCTTCACAGAGATAAAATGAGCAATTCTCAAAATCATTTGGAATAACAAAAAATCCCAGGATAGCAAAAACTATTCTCAAGAATAAAAGAACTTCTGGGGAAATCAACATCCCTGACCTCAAGCTGTACTACAGAGCAATAGTGAAAAAAAAAAAAAAACTGCATGGTATTGGTACAGAGACTGGCAGGAGGATCAATGGAAAATAATAGAAGACCCAGAAATGAAGTTCCATACCTATGGTCACTTGATCTTTGACAAAAGTGCTAAAACCATCCAGTGGAAAAAAGACAGCATTTTCAACAAATAGTGCTGGATCAACTGGAGGTCAGCATGTAGAAGAATGCAAATTGATCCATACTTATCTCCTTGTACAAAGCTCAAGTCCAAGTGGACCAATGACCTCCACATAAAATCAACTACACTGAAACTAATAGAAGAGAAAATGGGGAAAGTCCTTGAACACATGGGCACAGGAGAAATGTTACAGAACAGAACACAAATGGCTTATGCTCTAAGATCAAGAATTGACAAATGGGACCTCATAAAACTGTAAAGGTTAAGTAAAGCAAAAGACACTGTTAATAGGACAAAGTGGCAACCAACAGATTGGGAAAAGATCTTTACCAATCCTACATCTGATAGAGGGCTAATATCCAAGATGTACAAAGAACTGAAGAAATTAGACTCTAGATAATCAAATAACCCTATTAAAATGGTGAACAGAACTAACAAACAATTCTCAACTGAGGAAACTTGAATGGCTGAGAAGCACCTAAAGAAGTATTCAACATTCTTAGTCATTAGGGAAATGCAAATCAAAACAACCCTGAGATTCCACCTCATATCAGTCAGAATGGCTAAGATCAAAAACACAGTTGACAGCAGATACTGGAGAGGATGTGGAGTAAGAGGAACACTCCTCCATTGTTGGTGGGATTGTAAGCTGGTACACCACCACAGAAAGCAGTCTTGTGGTTCCTCAGAAAACTGAACATAGTATTACCTGAGGACCCAGCTATACCACTCCTGGGCATTTACCCAAAAAGTGTTTCAACAAACAACAGGATCACATGCTCCACTATATTCATAGTAGCCTTATTTATAGTAGCCAGAAGCTGGAAAGAACCCAGATGTTCCTCAACAGAGGAATGGATACAGAAAATGTGGTACATTTACACAATGGAGTACTAGTCAGCTATTAAAAACAATGAGTTCACTAAATTTTTAGCCAAATGGATAGAACTGGAAAATATCATCCTGAGTGAGGTAACCCAATCACAAAAGAACACATGTGGTATGCACTCACTGATAAGTGGATATTAGCCCAAAAGATCACAATGCCTATTATACAATGCATAGACCACATTAAGTTCAAGAAGAAGGAAGTCCAAAATGTAGGTGATTTGGTCCTTCTTTGAAAGAGTATCAAATACTCAACCAGAGCTCCCAGGTTCTAAATCTTCAGCTTGGAAACACAAAGTTGGGGACTCATGGCTCCACCTGTATAGGTAGTTGATGATGGATGGCCTTGTCAGGCATCAATGGAAGAGGATGTCCTTGGTCACTGAAAGTGAAAATTCCCTTTTGTTGGGGAATTTGAAAGCAGAAAGTCATGAATGGGTGAATGGTGGAGGCACATCCTCACAGAAGTAGGAGGAGGGGGCATGGATTAAGAGGTTTTGGAGTGGGAATGGGAGAGGGGATAACGTTTAAAGGTAAATAAATAAAATATCCAGCAAAAAACAGATAATAGGTCTGGCAATTGTAGCCGAGCAATCGAGACTTTTGTCAACAATTTATTACAGGGATTTCCTATAATCCTCAAGGATAAGGGATTGTGGAAGAAGCCCATGAAACTCTCAAAAGATTAGTGACACATACTGTTGCTGAGACAAAGAATAATGCCGACATGTGAGCTTTCTGAGTTCCCTGACAAGGGCGACTGGGGAACTGTATTGGACATATGTTCCTGACCTACCTTTGTTTGACTATATCCCAGATAGGACAAACTGCCTTGCCTCAAGTTTTTAGATCTTGTGGGATAGAGGATCAAAAAGAGAAATTGTAATGACTCTTGTATTCTTCTTAAAGGTGACCAGCTATTAGGACTCAATCATGTACTGGTCTAGAAATCAATCCAATATTGGAAATAACAGTCTACTTTTAGAAGACTGGATCTGGACATTGTCAGAAACATATTTGGAAGTTAGTTGTAGCTCACTATGATGTTATGATAACAAGAGTTGGGACAGGATCTGGATTTCAAACAAATGTTAGTGCATGTTTTAAGGCTCTTTTAATTGTCAAGCTTAAATTGATTTTTGTCTCTTCTATAGTATTTATTGTAAGTTGCATTGACTGTATAATTTCCAATTATGTTAGTGTGCTGAACCTGGCATGTCTGTTACAGGGGTCTATCCACCAGCTTTTGTCTTACTACCCCGAGTAGTAGAAACCCTTTCTTCAATGAAAAAACCTTGATAGTGCTGGAAGAAGTGAGTTAGGCTTTAAGCAGAAGCAAGAGGGTAGCAGGCTTGATTATTGGTGGTATAACAGCTTTAATTTCATTAATTGCTAGAACCACTGCTTCTACAATAGCACTGACACAATGAGTTAAGACAACTACTTTTATTAACCATCTAGCAAATAATGTTACTAATGTATTGAGTATACAAGAGGATTTATATAGGTATCTGGAACAACAAATGATGCTCTTTAACCTATTCAAATCATATGAAAGAGGTTCAGGTTTCAAGTGTTAGGAGACATCCTAAGTCTCATGACAAATATAATTGGAGTAGTGTTACTTTTGAAATCCACAACAATTGTCATTATAATTAGAAAAAATGTTTAAAGAAACCTGTAGGATATTTGGCATAATCCTAACAACTCTCTGGGTGTGTTAACTTTGCATAGTGATATTATGAATTTAAAGAATGCTACTCTATTGACCTTTGATTATGCAGATAATGCTGATAAAATTATCCATGGCCTGAGGTCACTATTTCCATTTTGGTCAAACCTCAGGAATGGCATATGTAGTTTGATCAGGCTAGCCCTTCTTGTCCTGGGAATAATTTTATTCCTGCCCATTATGTTAAAGCTTGTCTCTAACCACATCAACAGGCTGGCAGTCAAAGTAAATGACTTGAAACTGAAAATGAAGCCCCAGACAAAGTTATTAATTTAATAGGCTGGCAAGCCCAGGATGGATAAGATTCTGCACAGAACCTTACCAACCTAACACAGAAATGCATTGCTTTTGATAATGCATATTCCATGATGGGTAAGGAAGGCATTCTTGTCAGAACTACCTAAGACAGGCTCAATCCTGTTAATGAAATAAAAAAGGGGGAGAGGTAGAGAGATTTTGGGACTGCTTGGCAAGAAGTTGACATTGGACAGGGACAAGGAAATGGGCTGCTTCTCAGGAATATGACATTGGCCATGGACAAGGAAGTAGGCTTCAGGCAGGAATCTGACATTAGGCTAGAACAAAGAAGTAATTTCAGGTAGGAATCTAAATCTTAGACTACAACAAAGAAGTAATCTCAAGCAGGTATCTAAATTTTATGCTAGAACAAGTGGGCTTCAGACATGAAAATGACTTTGGGCTAGGACAGGGAAGTAGGCTCATATACTTTGGTTATCCTGATAAGCCCTTAGAAACAGTGATCATGGGAGTGTTCACATAATTGGGTTTAATGCCTTGCTTTTTTTTTTGACTATTTGCATTTATTTTATTGCTTGTTCCTTGACTATTTGCATCTATTGTATTGCTAGACCCTCAACCTAGAACTGACTGTAAGATATGCATGTAATCAAAATGGTATAAAAGCATAAAAGAAGAGGGAGTATAGGATAGGGGGTTCTAGGGAGGTGAAATGGGGAAAGGGGATAACATCTGTATTGTAAATAAATATAATATCCAAAAATATAAAATAAAATAAAAAAGAAAAGAATGATGAAATACTAAGATCAAGGGAACATATATAGTTTGAATGGTCCTTTAGTGTCATTAAGCAAGCACAATTTATTTTGAAATATAAATGCAGGATGGGAGTGCTTTAATCATCACTATTATACTTTTCAATTTATCCTGGATATGCATTTCAAATATCTTTTTGGGAAAATTACTATAATCAAGTTCTAGCTAAGATATGAACCATTTTCTATTGCTACTCCAGATTACTGTAAAATGGTCTGTTTTAATATATTCTAATTATTCTCAGTGATTATAAAAATAATAAAGAGAATGGGGGAGTCCTGAGATGCTTCTAGATCTAGGTTACACCTGCATAGGGTATAGGTATATGGCAGGTGAATTACAAAATAGTTCAGTACTAGTGAGAAAAATATCTGAAGAGGAGAATCAGGACTGAATTCTTTGACCTTATATGCTGTCTTATAAGAAAAGAAAAGGAAAGCCTGGTAGGGTTAATCAAAAACTTGTGATTGAGATGAGAAAACTGAGAAATAGGAGTTGGGAAGTTTTTGAGTTATCTGAACAGGCCTTGAATGCCAAGCTGGGGAACAGAGCAGGAGGCAGGGTGAGCATACAAGCTACTATGAAAAAGTTGAAACCAATGAAAGCCAGTATCACAGAAAATGGAAGAAACAACCCCAAACAGATCATCTGTAAAGATTCCAGAGGAAAGAGCTCTCTTCATTTGACCAGAAAATACAAAATTTAGACCTATAAAAATATAGAAAATAATACTTTTGTTGCTTAATAAGAAGTTTGTGTTATCCCCATCCCAGCTTTAGATACCTAATATCTATGGGAAAATGGGCTTTTGATGGTTGAATGCAACTTGGAAAGATTTAAGATATTCAATAGGGAAAGAAAACAGCTTATTTTTAAGCAGAATGTTTATAGAACTATGGTGTTATTATTGCTTTTATAGGGGACTGGTAAGAATTGGAGAAGATAGTCTATTTTATTAATTATTATTATTATGTAAATATATGTATATGTGTGTGAGTGTCCACAAATACATAAGTTGAACATGTTGAGTCCAAAAAGAGAATATTTGCTTATTTTCTAGTAAAAACAATGCATAGATTTAACACTTTATTCAACTATTAACTTTCTATTATGTAATTTGGATTAAAGATTTAACCTCTTGGATCTTGATTGCCTCTTTCTTAGAAGAAAAATACCAATGTCAACTTCTATGGTAATTTAGAAGAGTAAATGATATGACTTAATAAACAAAATATAATTATATGAAACCAACATTTATTTTTGGTCTTTATATATAGCCTAGGCTAGTGGTCAGCATGTAATTTTCTGTTTAAACTTGTTGGAATTTTGGCCTTTATCATAATGCCAAGTTCCAACATGTGTTTAATAAATTTTAATTTATGTTAATTATTATTATATAAAAATATATATTTATATAAATATTTATGTGATGAATATTAAAATTATAAAATAAATTAAATTTATTTTTAATAAAGAATAGTTGCCTTATTGTGTCCTTGTTGCTTTTCACTCTTCTCTTTAGCTTTCTAAGTACTGACACTTTCCAAGGATATTTTTTTTCAATAGCAGAGTAAGAAATTAAACTCTGAAAATACTGAATTTGCAGGTTTGCTCAGTCTCTCATGAGCATGTAGTCTTCAGAAAATTAATTAAATTGCCCTGAGCTTCAGTGGTCTCATTTGTATAATGAGGGCCAAAATGGTGCCTACCCTATAGGATTTTAGAAGAATTCAGGTGAATTGTGTGATGCCACATTTCTCAAAAATGTTAACAATTATGTTCAACAATGCATCATGCTCATATTTTCAATAACACATCCTGCTGATACTTTTATGTTGGAAGTTTGACCTGCTTAATGCAAGCTTTGGAGGCTATTTTAATAATGATTGGAAATACGAACCAGCAGAGTTGGCATAACTTAGGAACATTTTAGAAGTGCAGATTCTCAAGATGCTATTCCAAACCTAAATACACACAGAGAGAGAGAGAGAGAGACAGAGAGAGACAGAGAGAGACAGAGAGAGAGAGAAAGAGACAGAGAGAGACAGAGAGAGAGAGAGAGAGAGTGAGAGACAGAGAGACAGAGAGAGAGAGACAGCGAGAGACAGAGAGACAGAGAGAGACAGAGAAAGACAGAGACAGAGAGAGAAATAGAGAGACAGAGAGAGACATGTTGCTGAATTCGTTTAGTGTTATTGGTATGTATGTGTTTGGTAGGGGAGTGGTGGCAGATAAAACTTGGTTTTGAATTACCAATCAGTAGGTTTATCTATGAAAAAGAATGGTTCACTCTCTCTCAAGACTCATTGTCTGTAACTCTTAATCTGGTATAAGGCCTTGTGAGATATCTCCCATTGATATTTGTGTGTCAACTGCTCAGAGCTTGCTTAAACAATCACATTCTTTAGAATTCATTTATACAGCTTTCCCATTATGTCTAGATGACACAACATCACAGCAGACTTCCTGGTCTTCTGGTTCTTAAATATGTCTTCCATTTCTCTGTGTTTCCTGAGCCTTATAGGTGGGATGTGTGTCATAGATTAACTGGATTTGGTTTTCTGTAATAGTCTCTATCTGTTGCAAAAAGAAACTTCTTTGGTAATAATTGAGTGCTTGTCTTATCTATGGTTTATACTGATGTCATAAAATACCATGACTGTAAGCATTTTGGAAAGAAAAGGATTCATTTTGTTTATAACTCTACATCATAGTCTATCATCAATGGAAGCCAGAAGCAGAAACTCAGTGTGGAAACCTGAAAGCCAGCACTAATGCAGAAGCTATGGAAGAACACTGATGACAAGTTTATCCTTTATAGTTTGCTCATTTTATTTTTATACATTATAATATCACTGACCTAGGGGTCATATTACCTACAATGGTGTTGATGCTTACACATTAATAACTAATCAAGAAAATATCCCACAGACCTGCCCACATGGTAGTCTTATAAATGGTTTTTTCTCAGTTGTGGATCTTTTTTCTCAAGTAACTCTAGCTTGTGTCAAGTTGACAAAAAAAAAAAAAAAAAAAAAAAAAAAACAAGAAACAAGAAACAAAAATAAAAATGGGCAGAGTTACATCTATTTATCTAAGTGTATTTAGGATGCAGTTAGGAATTAGGCTGATTTAGAAAAGTTGCAGTATTAGATTCTCCACTCTAATTTGCTACTGGTGGGGCATGATAGATATCTTAAGGGTCCAGGCCTTAAAATGTCTACTATAGTAGCCCTTGAGTCAAATTAAACAGCAGTTTGCTGGCTCCTAAGATGTTAATTGCCATGATTGCATCTTTCAAGAAGTATTGGTGTGCTGGTGGTTATTGTGTTGTGTAGATTTTATGCCTAGGTAGGATTATTGATTGATTTTGTCCCTTGACAACTTGCATAGTACATTTCAGTACTAGAAAGTTAGTTCTCAAGGAAGAGGCTTCCGGGTTACATTCAGCTTAATTTTGCCAAGTCCTGTGCTCAAAATGCATGTTATCTTCAGCAATACAAATTTACTTATATCTTCTGGGAGAAAATAATGGCAACAATAATACCTTATGTAGGAGGTACTGCATACTGGAGTAAAAGTGAGTAAACAATCTGGTAATCCTTAGCTATTTTATCAGAAGCCATCCTCCACCTGAAGTTCCCCCCAAAATCTAAGAAATGTTTAGACCTTAATCATGGATTTTGCCTCTCAGTAAACAGAACTCATCTTTATGAAAGCGAACCCACATAATTTTCATCCCCCTTCAATAGAATCTATCCTTATGCTTATTACAAATTCTTCCTCTTTACACCTAAAGTGCCCACCTTAACATTACAAATTCCATTTTGCTTTCAGACTCCATTTTATGATTAATTTGCCCTCTGAATGAACTCAGCTACTGGAAAAACCCCCACTCGTTCTAGGAACCATGTCACCCTGGCAACAATCACAATTCTCCTGAGCAAATAGCCACTCTACTCCTAGCAACAACCAATCAGTTCTTAGGGGCAAAGAACCTAATGTCTAAAGAAGATTGATTAAACTAGCGACCATTGTTCATACCAAGCTGAAACCATTACTAGCCAATAGAGATGCACCAAGCAAATGTCAACCAATCATGTAACTGCCAAGAGCGAAAGTCCTTACTCTGTGACATCAACCATGATAAATAGGCAAGGCTTGCACCAGTTCAGTTCAGTTCCACTATGCTGGGGAGGTTAGAGGATCCGAGCTTGAAATTGAATAAAGACTCATTGCTTTTGCATATGAGTCTGACTCCTGGAGGTTTCTGGTGGTATATGGGGATGTTGTGACCTAAGCATAACAGCCCCTAGCACTGAGCACTGTTTCCCAGACAGTAGAACTTGTTCTGATGACAAAGGTTCTCTATGATTTACAGTAGCAGTATATTTTTCAAAAAAAATTGTTCTGTTTTATTTTGTATTGTTTTGTTTTGTTTGTTTGAGACAGGGTTTCTCTGTGTAGCCCTGGCTGTCCTGAAACTCACTCTGTAGACCTAGCTGGCCACTAAGTCACAGAGA
Source organism: Rhabdomys pumilio (assembly GCA_030674055.1). Taxonomy (NCBI): domain Eukaryota; kingdom Metazoa; phylum Chordata; class Mammalia; order Rodentia; family Muridae; genus Rhabdomys; species Rhabdomys pumilio. The sequence continues at coordinate 24,160,381 of JANHMN010000005.1, forward strand.
TCCACCTGATTTTGCTACCTACATGCTGGGATTAAAGGCATGCACCACCACAATCTGACTTAAAAGGAAATTTTGATGTAGCAATCCCTGAAATTTGCTTATAACAATTGTCACCTGGATACTTTCTCTTGATATTTTACTGGGTTTATATGTATAAGAAAATTAAACCACAAGATCAGACTCTGAAGAAATTTTAATGCAGTCTGGCTGACCAAGTCTGGATGTCCAGAGTTTTTATTTTCCCCTTTCTGTTATTAATTTCCCTGCTGACCAGGATCCCTGTAGGTACCTGCCCCCACAGCTCATATTGTTTCTGGAGTCGATTTGTGCTCCTGAACAGCATTCATTTGAAAAAAGCCATGGGGAATTATATTATTTTATGTTTACCTAAATTTAAATGAACTTATGAAAATTAGAGTGATACACCCCAAGAACTATATACAACCTTAGAAAATGTCCAGGTTTCTTTTCCATGTACCTAGGATAAAAAAAAAATACTACCTTGAGACTAATTTTAGAAGTTTGTAGATGTTACCTTTTGAACTTGTTCAAATTTAAGAAGCTGTAGTACAGGGAGTAGTGGAGTGTTTTCACTTGATATGCTTACATTATCAAATATTGAAAATTTAGATATGTAATGAGACAGAATAATGTGAAAAATATATGAATCTGGGAAGTCAGCACTAAAATTCTAATTTATTTCTGACAAGCTAGTGGATTTAAAAAAAAATCACTCATTTTAGTATATTTCTAATTTACAGAAAAAAATTATCAAGGGCAACCCATGGATTTTAGTCATGACAGACATCAAAATGACAAGAATGAGGTTTTAGAAATAAATGTACACTTTGAGACCTATTCATGATGGCTCTTTGTGACAGAGTCAAACCAAGTGGAACTGCTAATATCAGTCTTCACAGGTGGGAAAAATGATAACCTGGATATTAACCACCTGTATGAAAACTTAAGAATTAACCATAGAGTAGGCACAGATAATAACAACTCTCCTTATGCAATGACCAGAATCCCTTGAGTATGGAAGACTGGACATCTTTATCTTCCATATTACTCCTTCTTCCTGATCAACTAATTTCAGAGGAATCTAACTGATCTCAAAGTGCCACATCCTGCTGTAGTTCATTTAAGTCTAAAAACTGGATAGTTTCTAAAAGTAATAACAACTTCTGGTAAGTAATCTTTAAAAAGAAAATGCCAGTTGAGTGCAATATATTTTTCTTTAATAAGAAACAGGGTTTTTCAAAGATAGTTTATATATCTAGGTTGGGTATTGGGTTACACTTCTGATTGAGCATTACCATACTTATAAAGCCTTTGATTAACATTTAAAGAAATTGTATAAAAGCAAAAAGGAAAAGGGGGCACGGGATAGAGGTTTTCTAGGGAGGGGAAATGGGGAAAGGGAATGGCATCTGAAATGTAAATAAAATATCCAAAAAAATATTAAAAAAAAGAAACAGGGTTTTTTACATTACAATATGAAGACTCCAGAGCAGCAACATAAATTTCAGAACACCATACGAAAACTATTTGGCCTCCTTTAAAAAGGTTAAAATAGTAGCATATGATATGATATGATATGATATGATATGATATGATATGATAGCATTTCTTCACAAAAGAGGCATAATTGTCCACCAAGAATATGAAAATGTTAGAATAGGGGTCACCAAAAAAGTCTAAGTTTATGACAAATTCTGCAAGTATAGATAAAGGATACCAAAATATTATCATGAGAAAGTATGTAATTCTAATATTTAATATCACAAGTGAGATAACTATGGTCTGCAACAGTTAATTATTCTTTTCAAACAATTAGAAGACAGATATGACTGCTTTCTAAACACATAAATAATATTAATATGATTTATCTTGAAATAAAGATAAATAATATTCTTATGATTTATCTTTGCTCTTTATTCATAGTATATATACATTGCATTATCATATTGTACTCCATAAATAAGTACAGATTTAGCTGCTAATTCAAATTAGAATTAAAAAGTAGACTATTTATGATGTTACATCTTTTAAAGGCTGATATTATAAATCATTAGTAGAGCACTTGTCCAGTATACACAAAACTCTGGGTTCAATTTCCAGTGTATGAGAGAGAGAGAGAGAAAGAGAGAGAGAGAGAGAGAGAGAGAGAGAGAGAGAGAGAGAGAGAGATGAGAGATAGACATATACACACAGAGGGTAGAAAAATTGTTTCAAGAAAATAATATTAGGGTATTAAAAGGCATCATGTGTCCCTTCTGCATATTGAGTGCTATCTAAATGCTTTCATATGTCATGCAATACTAATGATATCCTGAACTGGAAGCCTGAATGCATAGACAATATGGCAACATACTAGGTACTTTACCTGAATTCACCCCACCACCATCACCACCTACTTTTCTGGGTCTTAATTTCACACCTGTAAAAAGAACACTGACATTCTAATATTGAGTGGCAATTCTCATAGTTTCTCTTGAAGTATATTGTTCAAGTTTTCAGTTAATGCCATAAGCACATGGATTCCATGAAACAAGTTCATTCTGATTTTTTCTTTTGTAGTTTCACTTGCCACTTTTGTGGCTGTTGTCCACCATAGAAACTTGAAGTACAAGGCTAAGAAAACTAATAAAATTCAGAAGCATTTTGTGTACTATATGTATTCAGAGAATTCAAATTTTCAGTTAATCTGGATGACTGAAAGTATACATATAACAGTCACTGCTCCAATTCTCCATTAAAAGAAACATATATAGTAACAGTGAAACAGCAGGAGAAGCATGGTCTGATTGTTTTGTTTGTCTGTTTGTTTATTTGTTTGTTGTTTTTTTGTTTTGTTTTGTTTTGTTTTGAGACAGGGTTTCTCTGTATCCCTGCCTGTCCTGGAACTCACTCTGTAGACCAGGCTGGCCTCGAACTCAGAAATCCACCTGCCTCTGCCTTCCAAGTTCTGGGATTAAAGGCGTGTGCCACCACCGCCCGGCACATGGTCTGATTGTAACAGGAATACAGTTTTGTACTCTCTGTGAAAATATGAAACATTTGTTCTCATTAATACAAGCAGATTGTTTCCCATTGTATTAAATTCACCACCTAATATAACATAGACTACTTCAGAAATTCAAGACTAAATGAATGTTTATATTCCTCCTCATTATCAAAGATCTCCACTCTACAGACTAATCAAAGAGGGGTGTTTGGAAAAGCACCATTGAGACATAAGCTTAGTATGTGTGACCAAGATTAAGTCAAAATTACTACAAGAGAGACAGAAAAAAGTAAAATTAATCTGCACCCCTGCAAGGGATTTTTAAAAAAATGAGCAGAAGGATTGATTAAAATAAAAAATCTTCAAGTGAAAAAGACTATTTGAACAAAAGCAGCACTTGAACAAGATGAAACAGAATACCCCAGGCAGAATAAAAATGGTATTCACTGGAAAGCTGAAGTTCCCCAAAGAAGGAAACTCCCCAGAAATACAGAGAGAAGATAAAGGCAGAAAGAATCAAAGTGAACATTAAGAATATTAAATTCTACTAAATGAACAAAGTGTTTGATTCACAAACAAGCACAGTAAGAAAGCTCTCTATCAAGCAGAGTATTTTCCCTGAAAATACTGGCAATGAGTGCAGTCAAAGAGGCACACATACCCACTCATAATTCAAGACTTAACTATGATCTTATTATTTGGATTCATATCATGGGACTATATTGAAAGTGAAATAAATTGTCTCCAAAATGATACACACACACACACACACACACACACACACACACACACAAACTAGCTTGTGGCATTGGGATATGTTTAAATATCTGCATAGAAATATATAATATACCTTGCATATATTCTCCATACTAATCTCTTTGCCATCTCACACCATTCTTGAGCTGCTGTTGCTTTAGATAGCTTTTCTTTTGCTTTCATGTCATATATGCACAAATAATTTATATATTCCTAAAATTTTTATTAAAATTACAAATAAAATCATCACAAACCAAAATCAATAAGAATCAAATTCTCTATAATTTTATAAATTTCTATACAGTTAAAGTAAACATTCAAAATAGAAGCTGTAGCGTTTTTATCTCATTTTCCATCACTATATAAAATCTAGAAACCACAAAGGAGAGAAAATACCTTGCATTGTCTTTCCAACATTGCTTTAATTCACTTTAATAATTATGAAAATCTCCAGCTTTATTAATTTTTGGAAATGACATAATTTTGTTCATTGAGGCAGAAAAATATTTTATTTATGTGTGTAGATAAGTAGGTATATAGATAGATAGTTATAGATAGATTTTCTTGACTAATTTCTCAATTATTTCATTGTTGAGTATTCTATGCTTCTTCTGTGAATCAGCTACTGTGATTAGTTGATGTAATAAACATTTAATTGCAAATAACTCTGCCATACTTTGTCACAGAGTCTTTGGAGTAAATATCCAAAAGTGGCAGTGCTGGGCCTTGTGAAAGGTCAACTATTACTTTTGAGAAGAAACTCCATAATAATTTTCATGGTGGCAGGTTGAATTTATATCCCCACCAGTTATTTGTAAAGGCTACATTTTGTCTCTATATTCCTTAGCATTTGTTGCTGATTGGGTAATGACTGCCAATATGAAAATTGTGAGATGGAATTTTAGCTTGCATTTAATTTTGTGTTTCTTCTTTTTTTTTGATTGATTTTTAATAATAGAATAAAACAGTGTTACGTATAGGGTCCCTCACCTCAAGTTGTTGCTAAGGGGTGTCCCCAGAGGAAACTACCCCCTTCCAAAACAATATAAGCCATTGCCATTGATCTTGATTGACCACTATAACTTCATGGCAAGATTCTTTTGCTGAAGACACAGTTTAGCTTTTATTCAGGAAGGTTTCCTCCCTGCTGACTACCTTTCCTAGTACTGGGAGGTGCTATGTAGGCTACCGGGGTTGTTGCAGGGCAGCAGCAGCACTGTTCAGCTGTGAACTCTATGAGGTAGGATAAAAATCAACAAGTGCTTGTTTTCACTCCCCATGTCCTGCCTTTACTCTGCTGAGCCCTCTCCTCTGTCAATCAACCTCCTGGTCTAGTTTTCATTTCATCTCTTTACAACACCATACTATATTTACCCTTCCATGGAAGGGTCTCTGCTCCTTCCTGATCCCTTACTAGCTGCCTAGTTTCTGTGGATATTCTAAATAAAATACACATTTCTAAAGCTTAAAAGCTAAAATCCACATATCAGAGAAAACATGCAATATTTGCATTCTGTTTCAGTCTGGTTATTCCTCTCAGGATGATAAATTTTTTCTAGTTTTATCCATTTACCTTCAAATTTCATTTTTTTATGTTAAACAAAGGCTTTATAAGTTTGATAATGCTCAATTACAAGATTCCCATACAATCAGAAGTGTAACCCAATACCCAACCTAGGTATGTCAACTATCTTTGACTGGAGGAGACATATGAACATCCGCCTCCATGTCCTCCCTTCTCTTGTCACTTAGCTCCTCCTCTCCTTACTCCTCCTCTTCTTCTCCTTACTTTCCCCACATTAGCTCTTCCTACGTATCACCCTTCCTGTTAAAATAAAACTTTACTCTTAAAACACAATTAGAGAATAACTATACCAATTTGTGTCAGTAAGGTACAAGATAAACCCAATACCCAATCCATCATTTGGTTGACTAACCAGAACCTCTGTCATCCCTCCTAACTAAAATCTTAGTTCTGAACCTTGCTTTTTTTCTTGGCTTTAGAATGAATGTCAGCTGAAAATCATCCTCTCAAATATTTTCTCTCAAATTAAATAGCTGGTATTGACTATGAGACTATAAGTTTTCAACCCCGTCAGAAATCCAGAATGACTGAGTTAACTGAAGTTATGGGAAGCACAAAGCATAGCTTCTAAAACTTAGCCAATTTATAAAGACCACAGAACACCTGGACAGTCCCTATACTACAAAACATTGGAGCACTTGATCTTCAGCCTTCTGGCCCAGGATCATCTGACAGACCTAGTGATACAGAAATATTGAGGGCTGATTACTCTGTATTGGCAGATATAATCAGTCGATTATTCTGCAAGTGAGTGCTTTTCTGGACAGTGATATTTGTCTGTACATGACAAGAGGCAATTCTTGCCTAGTGGCTGTCTCCCCACAACTGAAGTAACTCCAAAGATGCTCAATTTCTTCTTAGAATCCAAGACAGGAAGCTGTCAGGAGCAGACAGGTCTCTAATCAAAATGAACACAGAAATACAGAAATGTTTGTAATGTCAATTCTGTGGACTTCTGACGTTTTGAAAACCAACTATCCATGTAAGGCAATCTGGACTGTTGTCTGTTAACTCCTCTCAGCTATTTCTAAATAAAATATAGAAAACACCCTAACAATAAACTCAGAGCCATGAGTTTGCTATAGGCCCTTAACTCAGAGGCTAACCATCTCAAATCAGTTAGAAAAGTTAAAGGACTGGGTCTAAGCTTTGTATTCCTAAATGTGATATATAGGCACAATGCCTATGACAGTAACAATATTCATCTCACTTTTATATCAATAAGAAGCTCATACCAATGAAAACCTTAAATTTGAAATCAAAGTAAATTTTGTACCATTTAAGAAATTATAACGTCATCTTAATAACAATTATACTCGTTTCTACCAATAGGTTATGGCTATGCAATAAATTCTAGCTAATCTTCCCTGTTTCAACAAAACCACTACTTTTCCCTAGAAAGACAGCCCAATATTAACCACCTCAATCCCCAAGCCCAGGGAATAGGGCCTCTGATTCTTCATTAACTTCTTCAAGCTGATTATTGGCATTAAGATATTAGAAGAGGGGCAAGGGAAAGAGTAAATGGATAAGCCTCTGACAATGTGTCTTCACTACATCCAATTGGAATTCCAGGACATCAGAGGTTCAAGCAGGTCTGCTCAGCTTACTTGATGAGTAGAAACACCAAGGCTGTGTATTCTGCAATACACAATTCTCAAAACAAATTTTAGTATCAAGATAATGTTTTGTTTGAATTCTGGAATCTAGTCTTCAGGCAGCCTGCCTCTGTCATGTCTAATCCTTATAATTCTGGGAGTTTCTATGAGGTTTTGCTCCTACCATACTCCCATTTCTGCCTCCCTGCTCTTTAATTCTCCAAAACTAGGGAATCCAAACTTTCAGGCACCAAGGCCATCCATTTCCACTGATGCCTAACCCCTTACCCCATCCCCTCTCCTCCAATAACTATGAGGGTATGCTTCCACCATTCTCCCATTCCTGCCCCCTGCTCTCAAAATTCCCCAACACTAGGTAATCCAAATTTTCAGACACCAAGGCCATCTACTTCCACTGATGCCTGGCAAGACCACCCTCAACTACCTATACAGGTAGAGCTATGAGTCCACCCCTTTGTGTTCTTGGGCTGGAGATTTTAGAATGGCTACTCCAGCTTGTTTCTTAGGACCATTTGCTTGAAAAAATTGTTTTCCAGCCTTTTACTCTAAAGTAATGTCTGTCTTTGTAACTGAGGTGGGTTTCCTGTATGCATAAAAATGCTGGGTCCTGTTTAAGTATCCAGTCAATTAGCCTATGTCTTTTAATTGAGGAATTGAGTCCATTAATGTTAAGAGATATTAAGGAACAGTGATTGTTTCTTCCTGTTATTTTTGTTACTAGAGGTGAAATTATCTTTGGGTGGCTATTGTCTTTTGGATTTGTTAGAAGAGGATTACTTTCTTGCTCTTTCTAAGGTATAATTTCCCTTCTTGTATTGGAGCTTTTCTGGAATTATCCTTTGTAGTGCTGGGTTTGTGGAAAAATATTGTGTAAATTTGGTTTTGTCGTGGAATATCTTGATTTCTCCAAGATAATTGAGATAATTGAGAGTTTTGCTGGGTATAGTAGCCTGGACTGGCATTTGTGACTCTTAGGGTCTATATGGCATCTGTCCAGAATCTTCTAGCTTTTTATAGTATCTGATGAGAAGTCTGGTGTAATTCTGATAGGTCTGCCTTTATATGTTACTTTGCCTTTTTCCCTTACTGAATTTAATTTTTTTCTTTGTTTTGTGCACTTGGTGCTTTGATTATTATGTGATTTCTTTTCTGGTCTAGTCTATTTGGCATTCTATAGGCTTCTTGTATGTTTATGGGCATCTCATTCTTTAGATTATGGAAGTTTTCTTCTATAATTTTGTTGAGGATATTTATTGGCCCTTTAAGTTGGGAATCTTCACTCTCATCTATACCTATTATCCTTAGGTTTGGTCTCCTCGTTGTGTCCTGGATTTCCTGGATATTTTGTGTTAAGAACTTTTTGCATTTTGCATTTTCTTTGACAGTTGTGTCAATATATTCTATGTTATCTTCTGTACCTGAGATTCTCTCTTCTATCTCTTGTATTCTGTTTGGTGATGCTTGCATCTATGACTCCTGATTTCTTTCCTAGATATTCTAGCTCCAGGGTAGTCTCCCTTAGTGATTTCTTGATTGTTTCTCCTTCCATTTTTGTGTCCTGGATGGTTTTGTTCAATTCCTTCACCTGTTTGGTTGTGTTCTCTTGTAATTCTTTAAGGGAATTTTGTGTTTCCTCTTTAAGGGCTGCTACCTGTTTACCTGTGTTCTTCTCAAATTCTTTGAGAGTGTTATTTTTCATCCTTCTTAAAGTCCTCTATCATCATTATTAGAAGTGGTTTTAAATCTGAATCTTGCTTTCCTAGCGATATGGGGAATTCAGGACTTTCTATTGTGGGGGAACTAGGTTCTGATGATGCTAAGTACCTTGGGTTGCTGATGTTTATGTTCTTGTGCTTGCCTTTCACCATCTGGATCTCCTTAGTGCTACCTGCCCTGTCTCTGACTGGAGCCTGTCTTTCCTATTATCTTGGTTGTATCAGATCTATGTGGGGTGGGTGTTGCTATTGGGGTTATAGCTGGGGCCCAAGATCTGCTCAGTGCTGGTCCCAGACTGGAAGGAACCAAGGCTCCGGGCCAGGAGTGACTTCCTGGGACCTAGTGGGTCCCAGCTACTCTCTGTTTGGGTCCAGTGTGGCTTTATCCTTACCTAAGATACTGCCTTGGTTAGAGCTCCTGGAAGGCCCGCTTCCTCTGGGTACTGTGAGATTGGGGGCAGAGCTGCCACCTGGGATCTGCTCAGTGCTAGGACCAGACTGGAAGGAACCAGTGCTCTGGGCCAGGAGTGATTTTCTGGGTCCTAGTGGGTCCCAGTTACTGTTTGGAGCTGGTGTTGCTTTCTGCTTACCTAAGATAATGCCCAGGTCAGAGTTCCAGGAAGGCCCACTTCATCTGGATTCTATGAGATTGGGGGCAGAGCTGCCACCAGGGATCTGCTCCTAATTTTGTGTTTCTTGGATGGCTGGTGAAGTTGAACTATTTTTCAAATTTTTATTAACTAATTATATTTTTATATTTTGATTATTACTCATTTTATTAGTCCATTTAGCCATTGTATTGTTTTATTTTTAAGTTTTTGAGTTATCAAGCCATTCTAGAAATGTATTCTCTGTAACCTCATTCACAATTACCTCAAAAAAAAGAAAAGTACTTGAAGTACTCAGATTAAAATTAACAATATGAAAAATCACTATAATAAAAACTTTAAACCACTGAAGAAAATTTGAATAAGATATTTGAAAATAGAAAGACCTCCCATCTTCAAAAATTGGAAGGAATAATATTTTGAAAATATCCATCATAGCTGAAGCAATCTGTATAGTCAATGTAATTTCAATCAGAATTCTTGTAATATTACTATAAAAATTGGATATATATATCCAAGTATATGTGCATAGTTCTATAAAGGTACAACACTGGTAGAATATTACACACACACACACACACACACACACACACACACACACACATATGGAGAGGAAGATAATACCAGGTAGAGGACTAAAGTAATCAGAATATACTATACATCATTATGAAACTGCCAAAGAAAAACATTCAATAGAAGTTATTATTCTTTAAGTTGTAAAACATGCACAAGTATGTAGATTAATGAAATAAAATGGAGTACCTAGATAAAAACCCCACACAAGTACAAGCACATGATTTTAACTAATGTGTCAAAATTTGAATTCCAAAAAACACAGCCTCTTCAACAAATGGTGTAAAGAAAACTAAATATCAACATAGAGAAAAACGCAATAAAAATCTGTATCTTTCACCCTGTGCAAAATCCACTTTAATTTGACCAAATACATTTATTTAAGACATGAAACTGAATTTTTAAAGATATATTATAGAGATACACTTCAAAGTATCAGCAGAAGAAAGGAATTACTGAACAGGACTCCAGTCACTCTGGAAATAATGCTACCAACGGAAAATTGGGCTCTCATAAAATTAAAATGCATATATACATTGATGGAAATGTTTAATTGAATACTGACACAGAAAGGGTTATTTTACTATTGTCAGAAATAACATTTCTTTCAAAGTTGTAATAACAATATACTTCCAAATTGTGACGTATGTTTCATGTTAACTACACATATAGCTATGAAAAAGATTTTGTGAAGACAAATACTCAAATATAATAATGACCATCTCTGAATAATGAGACTGACTAGGTTGTACTTTTCTCATTTTAATTATCTCCATTTTTTAGCTTTTCTATAGTAGATAGGTAATTAAATACTTTTAAACTACTTATTTTCCAAATACATATAAGTAATTTTTTAAAGAATTACAATTTGAAAAATAGATTTAACTTGGACTGGAGAGATGGCTCAGCAGTAAAGAGCACTTACTGTTCTTTCAGAGGTCCTGAGTTCAATTCCCAGCAACCACATGATGGCTCACAACCATCTGTAGTGGAATCATATGCCCTCTTCTGGTGTGTCTAAAGGCAGCTACAGTGTACTCATGTACATAAGTAAATAAATCTTTGAAAAAAAATAGATTTAACTTAAGGTGTATTTTTTTGTAGTTTTAAAAGGTGGGTGAGGTTCTTTAGTGTTGTGGATAGCCCCAGCCTTTTGTTTTCATGATATTTCCATTCTTGAGAGGGGCTGTGGAAGAGGAGTGAATCTTGTGAACCTTCTGTCCAATTGAATTTGTAAAATAAAGGCTAGAGCCAGTGATTGGGCAATAGAAGGGGAGGTGGAGACAAAGGCTTAAAGTCAGAGGAGGAGTCAGAAGAGAAAGTTGCTGGGAGAGAGGCTACCTAGGCAACAGAGAGCCAGAGGAGTGGAGGAGCTGGAGGAGCCATTGGAACGGTTGGTGGAAGGAAAAAAGAAGAAGAGCGTGGCTTAGAAAATCGCAAGCTGTAAGGGATCTCATAGCTGGGGATTAGAGTAGTGCAATGGTAATTCTGCCCAATTTAGGTTTGCAGTTTATAATCATAAATATTGAGTTGTGTTTTCCTTGACCGGACTTGTTTGAGTCATATATTTACCACAACACTTTAGCATATACCCAAAGGACTCTACATCTCACTACAGAGAAACTTGCTCAATCATGTCAATTATTACTAATCTATTCCCAACAGGTAGAATTTGAAAATACCATAGGTGGACATCAACAGATGAATGGACAATAAGAACATGTTACATTTTAATAATGAAATCTTATTCAGCTGCTAAGAAAAATGAAACTATGAAAATTTTCAGGTAAATGAATGGAGCTAGAAATATTCATACTGAGTGGGACAACCAAGACAAAACAACGACATATATTGCATGTTTGTTGTGTATGGGTATGTTAGAGTTTAGGCTTTAGATATATGAGTTTCAATAAGAATAACCACAGAGGCCTTCTGCCTCTCTCCCGGATCTGAGGCCTGAAGCAGACACCCGCCTGGTCTGCTTCTGGGGGCACCGGATCCCTCCTGACCCATCCTTGAGGGTGCAAGGAACCCAGAGCAGTAGAGGATCCACTGAACCCAGAGTGGCAGAGAACCAAAGTAACTCAGAGCAGCATACAACATATCACAAGACATAATAGAGGAGTCACAGCACTCAGAGCAGTGGACACATTAGCCTGAGACATCCTAGAAGAGACATTACACCCAGAACAGTGGACACCTAGCTGGACTGCTACCTAGGAGACACCATATTCTGAGTTATCCTAAAGCTATCATCATACTCAGAGCAGCTAGAGAAGATCACAGAGACATTGGGACCACAAGGAGACCAGAAACAAGCAAGATAACTGGAAAGGGAGGCCTCAATCAGAGACAGAAAGTACAGGGAGCACTAGCATTAACCAAATGGAAAAGGAAAGCGCAAGAACATAAGCAACAGAATCCAAAGTTACATGGAAACATCAGAACCCAGTTCCCCCATTATAGCAAGCCCTGAACACCCTAACACACCAGAAACGCAGGACTCAGAATTAAAATCTCTTCTCATGATGATGCTAGAGGACTTTCAGAAGGACATAAATAACACTCTCAAAGAAATTAAGGAGAACACAGACAAACAGATAGAAGCCCTTAAAGAGGAAACACAAAAAATCCCTTAGGGAATTGGAAGAAAAAATAACCAAACAGCAGAAGGAATCAAACAAAACCTCCCAAGATTTAAAAACGGAAGTAGAAACAATAAAGAAATTACAAAGGGAGACTACCCTGGAGATAGAAAACCTAAAAAAAGGATCAGGAGTCATAGACACAAGTATCACCAACAGAATACAAGAGATAGAAGAGAGAATCTCATGTGCAGAAGATACCATGGAAAACATTGACACAACTGTCAAAGAAAATGCAAAATGCAAAAAGCTACTAACCCAAAACATACAGGAGATCCAGGACACAATGAGAAGGCCAAACCTAAGGATAATAGGTATAGATGAGGGGGAAGACTCCCAACTTAAAGGGCCAGTAAATATATTCAACAAAATTATAGAGGAAAACTTTCCTAACCTACAGAAAGAGATGTCCATAAATATACAAGAAGCCTACAGAACTCCAAATACTTTAGACCAGAAGAGAAATACCTCCCGTCACATAATAATCAAAACATCAAATGTACAAAACAAAGAAAAAATACTAAAAGCAGTAAGGGAAAAAGGTCAAGTAACATATAAAGGACGACCTATAAGAATCACACAGACTTCTGACCAGAGACTATAAAAGCCAGAAGATCCTGGACGGATATCATACAGACCCTAAGAGAACACAAATGCCAGCCCAGACTACTATACCCAGCAAAACTTTCAATCAATATTGATGGAGAAACCAAAATATTCCATGATAAAATCAAATTTGCACAATATCTTAACACAAATCCAGCACTTCAAAGGATAATTGCGGGGAAACTCCAACACAAGGAGGGAAACTACAACCTAGAAAAAGCAAGAAAGTAATCTTCCAACAACCCTAAAAGAAGACCCCTACACAAACATAACTCCAACGCCAATAATAACAAAAATAACAGGAAACAACATTCATTATTCCTTAATATCTCTTAATATCAATGGACTCAACTCTCTAATAAAAAGACACAGACCATCAGACTGGATACATAAACACAACCCAGAATTTTGCTGCATACAGGAAATGCAACTCTGTGAAAAAGACAAACACTACCTCAGAGTAAAAGGATGGAATACAATCTTACAAGCAAATGGTCCCAAGAAACAAGCTGGAGTAGCCATTCTAATATCAAATAAAATCAATTTTCAACCAATAGTAACCAAAAAAGATAAAGAAGGACACTTCATATTCATCAAAGGAAAAGTGTACCAAGAGGAGCTTGCAATTCTGAACATCTATGCTACAAACGCAAAGGCACCCACATACATAAAAGAAACTTTACTAAAACTTAAAGCATACATTACACCCCACACAATAATAGTGGGAGATTTCAACACTCCACTCTCAGCTATGGACAGATCATGGAAACAGAAACTAAATCGAGACACAATGAAATTAACAGAAGTTATGAACCAATTGGACTTAACTGACATCTATAGAACATTTCATCCTAAAACAAAAGAATATACCTTTTTCTCAGCACCTCATGGTACCTTCTCCAAAATAGACCATATAATTGATCACAAAACAGGCCTCAACAGATACAAAAAGACTGAAATAATCCCTTGTACTCTATCAGACCACCATGGATTAAGACTCGTCTTTGACATGGACAAAAACAATGGAAAGCCCACATACACATGGAAACTGAACAATGCTCTACTCAATGATAACTTGGTCAAGGAAGAAATAAAGAAAGAAATTAAAGACTTTTTAGATTTAAATGAAAATGAGGACACTTCATATCAAAATTTATGGGACTCCATGAAAGCAGTACTGAGAGGAAAAATCATAGCTCTAAGTGCCCACAAAAAGAAAATGGAAAGAGCGTACATTAACAACTTGACAGCACACCTGAAAGGGTTAGAACAAAAAGAAGCTAATATACCCAAGATGAGTAGACGGCAGGAAATAATCAAACTCGGGGCCGAAATCAACCAAGGTGAAACAAAAAGAACTATACAAAAGATCAACAAAACCAGGAGCTGGTTCTTTGAGAAAATCAACAAGATAGACAAACCCTTAGCCAGACTAACCAAAGGGTGCAGAGACAGCACTCAAATCAATAAATTAGAACTGAAAAGGGAGACATAACAACAGAAACAGAGGAAATTAAAAAAATTGTTAGATCCTATTACAAAGGCCTATACTCAACAAAATTGGAAAATCTGGATGAAATGGACAGCTTTCTAGATAGATACCAGGTAACAAAGTTAAACGAGGAGCAGATAAACCATCTAAACAGCCCTATAACCCCTAAAGAAATAGAAGCAGTCATCAAAAATCTCCCCACCAAAAAAAGTCCAGGGCCAGATGGTTTTAGTGTAGAATTCTACCAGACCTTCCAGGAAGACCTAATACCAATTCTCTTCAAACTATTCCACAGAATAGAAACAGAAGGAACAATACCCAATTTGTTCTGTGATGCTACAATTACAATCATACCAAAGCCTCACAAAGACCCAACAAAGAAAGAGAACTACAGACCAATCTCTCTTATGAATATTGATGCAAAAATACTCAATAAAATTCTCGCAAACAGAATCAAAGAACACATCAAAGCAATCATCCATCACGATCAAGTAGGCTTTATCCCAGGAATGCAGGGTTGGTTCAATATTTGAAAATCCATCAATGTAATCAACTACATAAATAAACTCAAAGAAAAAAATCACATGATCATCTCACTGGATGCTGAGAAAGCATTTGACAAAATTCAACATACCTTCTTGTTAAAAGTCCTGGATAGAGCAGGAATTCAAGGTCCATACCTAAACATAGTTAAAGCAATATACAGCAAGCCAGTAGCCAACATCAAACTAAATGGAGAGAAACTTGAAGCAATCCCACTAAGATCAGGGACTAGACAAGGCTGTCCACTCTCACTTAACCTATTCAATATAGTATTGGAAGTCCTAGCTAGAGTGATTAGACAACAAAAGGAAGTCAAAGGGATACAAATAGGAAAAGAAGAAATCAAAATTTCTCTATTTGCAGATGATATGATAGTATACTTAAGTGATCTAAAAATTTCCATCAGAGAACCCCTAAACCTGATAAACAACTTCAGTAAAGTGGCTGGATATAAAATCAACTGAAACAAATCAGTAGCCTTCCTATATTCAAATGATAAACAGGCTGAGAAAGAAATTAGGGAAATAACACCCTTCACATTAGTCACAAACAATATAAACTATCTTGCAGTGAACCTAACCAAGCAAGCAAAAGATCTGTATGACAAGAATTTCAAGTCTCTGAAGAAAGAAGTAGAAGAAGACCTCAGAAGATGGAAAGATCTCCCATGCTCATGAATTGGCAGGATTAATTTAGTAAAAATGGCCATCTTGCCAAAAGCAATCTATAGATTCAATGCAATCCCCATCAAAATTCCAAATCAATTCTTCACAGAGATAGAAAGAGCAATTTGCAAATTTATTTGGAACAACAAAAAACCCAGGATAGCAAGAACTATTCTCACCAACAAAAAAACTTCAGGGGGAATCACCATCCCTGACCTCAAACTGTACTACAGGGCAATAGTAATAAAAACTGCATGGTATTGGTACAGATACAGGCAGGAAGATCAATGGAATAGAATTGAAGACCCAGAAATGAGCCCACATACCTGTGGTCACTTGATCTTTGACAAAGGAGCTAAAACCATCCAAAAAGGACAGCATTTTTAGCAAATGGTGCTGGTTCAACTGGAGGTCAACATGTAGAAAAATGCAAATCGATCCACGCTTATCTCCTTGTACAAAGCTCAAATCCAAGTGGATAAAAGACCTTCACTTAAAACCAGATACACTGAAACTAATAGAAGAGAAGGTGGGAAGACCCTCAAATACCTAGGCACAGGGGAAAAGTTTCTGAACAGAACACCAATGGCTTATGCTCTAAGATCAAGAATTGACAAATGGGACCTCATAAAATTGCAAAGCTTCTGTAAGGCAAAGGACATTGTCAATAAGACAAAACAGTAACCAACAGATTGGGAAAAGATCTTAAACAATCCAACATCCAATAGAGGGCTAATATCCAAGATTTACAAAGAACTCAAGAAATTATACTTCAGAAAACCATATAACTCTATTAAAAAATGGGGAACAGAGCTAAACAAAGAATTCTCAACAGAGGAAACTCGAATGGCTGAGAAGCACCTTAGGAAATGCTCAACATCCTTAGTCATCAGGGAAATGCAAATCAAAACAACCCTGAGATACCATCTCACACCAGTCAGAATGGCTAAGGTCAAAATCTCAGGTGATAGTAGATGCTGGCGAGGATGCGGAGAAAGAGGAACACTCCTCCACTGCTGGTGGGATTGCAAGCTGGTACAACCACTCTGGAAATCAGTCTGGCAGTTCCTCAGAAAACTGAATATAGCATTACCTGAGGATCCAGCTATACCACTCCTGGGCATATACCCAAAAGACGCTCCAACACATAACAAGGACATATGCTCCACTATGTTCATAGCAACCTTATTTATAATAGCCAGAAGCTGGAAAGAACCAAGATGTCCCTCAACGGAAGAATGGATACAAAAAAATGTGGTACATCTACACAATGGAGTATTACTCAGCTATTAAAAATAATGAATTCGAGAAATTTATAGTCAAATGGATGGATCTAGAAATTACCATCCTGAGTGAGTTAACCCAATCACAAAAGAACACACATGGTATTTACTCACTGTTAAGCGGATGTTAGCCCCAAAACTTAGAATAGTGAAGACTCAACCCACAGACCACGTGAAGCTCATGAAGAAGAAAGACCAAGAGGGGATGCCTCAGTTCTACTTAGAACCAGTAACAAAAATACTCAAGGGAGCAATTATGGAAACAAAACATGGGACAGAAACTGAAGGAGGAGCCATCAGGAGACCATTCCACCTGGACATCCATCCCATGTACTGTCACCTAAGCTAGACATTGATGTAGAAGACTGGAAATGCATGCTGTCAAGAACATATTATAGCTGTCTCCTTAGAGATCTGCCAGAGACTGACACATTCAGAGGACGATGCTCACAGCTAACCACTGATATGATCAAGGGTTTCCCAAGGGAGAACTTAGAAGACTGAGGGAGCAGAAAGGGTTTGTGACCCCAAGAGGAAAGCAACAATACCAAACAATCCAGAGCCCCCCAGGGTCTAAACCACCAGCCCGGAAGCACATAGGGAGGGACCTACGACTCTAGTGGTATATGCCTTGTTGGGCATGGGTAGGAGAGGAGATTCTTGGTCCCATGAAAAATCAACACAGAAGTGGGGGAGTGTGAGGGTGAGGAGGGGGTAGTGGGGGTTGGGGGTAGGTTCGGGCACAGCCTCATAGAAGGGATATAAGGAGGGGGGATGGGATAAGGGGTTCCTGGGTGGTTGGGGAAATGGGATAAGAGGATAAAAATTGAAACGTAAATATTATAACCAACTACATAAAAGGGGGGAAAAGTTGTTAGAACCAACATCTTTAAAAAAAAATGTCAGCCTTCTAGGAAAAAAAAAAAAATTTTTTTCTTGATACTAAAACTTGTCCAGAGAATTGTATATTGCAGAATGCACAGCCTTGGTGTATCTACTCATCAAGCAAAATGAGCGAACCTATTCAAATCTCCGGTGTCTGGGAGTTCCATCTGGATGCAGTGAGGACACAGTGTGGGAGGCTTATCAATTTGCTCTTCCCCCCACCCCTCTTCTGATGTCTCAACGCCCGTAATCAGCTTGAAGAAGTTAAAGAAGAGTCAGCACCCCTATTCCCTGGGCTTGGGGACTAAGGTGGGTAATATGGGGCTGTCTCTCTGGGGAACAGCAGTGATTTTGTTGGAACAGGGAGGATTAGCTAGGATTTATGGCATAGCCATAACCTATTGGTAGAAATCTGTATAATTTAGTATCAAGATGAAGTTATAATTTCTTAAATGGTACAAAATTCACTTGGATTTCAAATTTAAGGTTTTCGTTGGTATAAGCTTCTCATCAATATGAAAGTGAAATGAATATAGATACTCTCATGGGCATTGTGCCTGTATAACACATTTAGAAATACAAGACTTAGACCCAGTCCTTCTTTAACTTTTTTAACTGACTTGGGATGACTAGCCTGTGAGTTAAGGGACTATAGCAAATTCATGACTTTGAGTTTATTGTTAGGGTGTTTTCTATATTTAATTTAGAAATAGCTGAGAGAAGATAACAGACAGCAGTCCAGGTTACCTTACATGGATAGTTGGATTTCAAAACGTCAGAAATCCATAGAATTGACGTCACAAATATTTCTATATTAATGTTCATTTTGATTAGAGACCTGTCTGCTCCTGACAGCTTCCTGTCTTGGATTCTAAGAAGAAATTGAGCATCATTGGAGTTACTCCTGTTGTGGTGAGACAGCCACCAGGCAAGAATTGCCTCTCTCCATCTACAGAAAAGGACACACTTGCAGAATAGTCGACTGATTATATCTGCCTAGACATAGTAACCAGCCCTTAATAATTCTGCAGCACTAAAGTCTGTCAGATGAGTTTGAGCCAGAAGGCTGAAGATTTGATGCTCCAACGTTCGGTAGTATAGGTGTTGTCCAGGTGTTCAGCGGTCTCTATAAATTGGCTAAGTTTTAGAAGCTATGCTTAGTGCTTCCCATAAATTCAGTTAATTTAGTCATTCTGGATTTCTGACGGCATTGAAGACCTATAGACTCATAGCCAATCCAGGCTATTTACCTTGAGAGAAAAGATCTGAGTGGAGGGTTTTCAACTGACATTCATTCTAAAGCCAAGAAAAAGTCCGGTTCAAAACTAAGTGTTCTAGTCAAGAGAGATGGCAGAGGTTCTGGCTAGTCAACAAAAGAATGGACTGGGTATTAAGACTATCTTGTACCTCACTGGTACAAATAGGAATAATTGTGCTCTAATTGTATTCGGAGAGAAAAGCTTTATTTTAACAGGAAGGGTAATATGTAGGAGGAGCTAAGGGGAAAGGAGCACCGAGAGGAAAAGATGGAGTAAGGAGAGGAGAAGATGAAGTAGATGAGAAGCTCGGTAATGAGAGAGAAAAAGAGAGAGAAAGAGAGAGGGGGCATGGAGGCAGAAGTTCACGTGTCTCCACAAGTCAAAGATAGTTTACATAGCTAGATTGGGTATTAGGTTACACTTCTGATTGAGCATTACCATACTTACAAAGCCCTTGATTAACATTTTAAAAATTGTATAAAAGCCAAATGGAAAAGGGGGGCACGGGATAGGGGTTTTCTGGGGAAGGGAAATGGGGAAAGGGATTGGCATCTGAAATGTAAATAAAATATCCAATAAAAAAAATTGAAAAAAAAAAAAACAAAAGAATAACCACAGAGGTTTTCAGATAGAATGCAGGGTGATATTTCAATTTTCTTCTGTTTTGGTGGACTTGTTTTATGTATAAGTATCTGGTCAGTTTTGAAGAACTTCTGTCTTCCATATTTTGTATTCTGTTGGTGAGTCTTGCCTCTGAGGTTCCTGTTCAAATTCCTAATTTTTTATTTCCAGTTTTCACTTAGTTTAGATTTTCTTATTGATTCTGTTTCCACTTTCATGTATTGAACAGTTTTATTCATTTCATTCCAATGTTTTTTCATGTTTTCACAGATTTCATTAGTGGCTTATCCATATTCTTTAAAAGATCATTGATCACATTCATAATAACTATTTTGACATTTTTGTTTTATCCTTCAGCTATATTGTATTTCTCAGGGCATGCTGAAATAGGGTTGCTGGACTCTAGTGGAGACATAATGTCCTAGCTGTTATTGATTTTGTTATTATGCTGGTGTCTAGGCATCTACTTTTGAGATGGTTCCAATTCTAGGTGTTGACATATGGCCTTGTTTTTCTTTTGTGTGTTTTCTGTTCCTTGGTTTCTGTTGCCCTGTCTGGATTTTAAGAGCATGTGATGGTTCTGAGTTGCCTGATATGGAGTATTCTGAGTCTCTACCAGCTATGATCACTGGGGGTACTGGGTATAATTTGTTTCTAGGTATTGGGAACTTACATACAAGAATGGGGATGGCCTAGGAGGGTAGTGCCTTAGAGGTTCCACAGGAAGGAGGAAACTCTCAGTCTGTGATGAATATTTGATTCCCTGGCCAGTGTGGCTAACCGGTTTCCAGGGAAAATCTTTTATTTTTTAAATAAAACAATTTTCAGTAACTATATACTTGTACTTTCTGTTTGTTCATTTGAATTCCTCTATTTATAGAAAACCAATTACTTTCCAGGTTTTGTGCTAGCAATAAAGGATATAAAAGTAAATATATAGTTCTATTATTAGGTCACAGATAAGTATCTAACTTCATATCTAACCATTCTTTTATCTAGAGTTAGGTAATTTGACCAACACCATTTGTTGAAAATGTTCCTTTCTCCATTATACATTTTGTTTTGTTTGCTAAAAATCAGGTGCTTATAGTACTTCTATCTGGGTACTTAATTGTATTGATCCATATGTCTGGTTATTAGCTAGTACTAAGTTATTTTTTATCGATATAGTATAGCTTAAAATTAAGAATGATCTCGATTCCCATAGCAGTTCTTGATTGTTCAGTATTATTTTACTTAAGTTCATCTAGACACAAGACATAGTATACTGAATATATTAGCAAATAAAGTAGGGGATATTTTTAATATATAGGGACAGGAAAGGCTTTTTGAAATAGGACCTACACATTACAGATACTCAGACCAACAGCTGACAAATGAAACCACATGAGACCAAACTGCTTCTGTACACTAAAGGATACAATTATTTAAGGGAAGTTGCAGCCTACATAACGTGAAAATGCCCTGACCATGTATACATATGAAAGAGGTATAGTATCTAGAATACATACCAAAAAAAAAAAAAAATCAAGGAAAGAAACAACCCAATTAAAAACTACGGCATAAGTTTAAAAAAAAATGAGTTCTATAAAGATGAAATATAAATGGTTGAGAAATGGTTTTTAAATGTTCAACACCTTTATCAATTCCACACATGTACACTAAAACTGTTTTTGATATTTCACTTTTTTTCATGACAAAAAAAAATTCGAACTCTCCTTCCAGCCAGCGCCTTCTGCGAGGGCAGATTGCAATTTAGTCCACTCACATGAAGACATCACAGCCCGAAGGCATCCCAGGTAAGAGACACTCATGAAGGCCCACAGCAGCAGAGAGCCCAGTGGACTTTGGACCCATCACCCCCCAAAACAAAAAATTACACCCCCCTAATTCCAGTCCTCTTGCAACCAGAGCCTTCTGCCCTGCAAACCACCAGCTTGTCTGCTCCGCTGAAGACACCACAGCCTGAAGGTATCCAAGGAATTTTGCTGCACTCAGGGCAACTGACACCACAGCCTGAGGCCATCCCAGGAGTACCACTGCACCCAGTGCAACTGGGCAACAGACCCGACAATCCAAAGGCCTCCGTGGAGAATAGCTACATACAGGACAACAGCTTGACTGCTCCAAATGAAGACCCAACAATCTGAAGGCCACCCACGAGATCTGCTGCAGCCAGGGTAACAGATCAGAAGCTTCTCTGTAGCCGGGCAGTGGTGGCATACACCTTTAATCCCAGCACTTGGAAGGCAGAGGCAGGTGGATTTCTGAGTTCAAGGCCAGCCTGATCTACATAGTGAGTTCCAGGACAGCCATGGCTACGAAGAGAAACTCTGTCTAGAAAAACAAACAAACAAAAAGAAGAGGCAGAAGCTTCTCTGCCCATTTGAAGACTCCACATTCTGAAGGCCTCCCAGAAGAGCCACTGCAGCCAGTGAAACAAGTCACCAGCTTACATGCTCCTCTGAAGACACCACAGTCTGACGGCCCCACAGGAGGTCTGCCACAGTCAGGGCCACAGACCTACCAGGATGCCTGAAGCAATCTAGGAACAAAAGAGGCAAGCTCCAGACAGTGACACCCTGACCAGCAAACACCAGGGCTAACTAGATGGTGAGAGGCAGGCACAAGATCATAAGCAAAAGAAATCAATATATGTGTTGTAACATATATTGCCTCTTTTGTTCCTAGATTGCTTCAGGCATCCTGGTAGGTCTGTGGCCCTGACTGTGGCAGACCTCCTGTGGGGCCTTCAGACTGTGGTGTCTTCAGAGGGGCATGTAAGCTGGTGACTTGTTTCACTGGCTGCAGTGGCTCTTCTGGGAGGCCTTCAGAATGTGGGGTCTTCAAATGGGCAGAGAAGCTTCTGCCTCTTCTTTTTGTTTGTTACAGATACAGAATTTGTTTGTTTGATACAGAACCCAGTTCTCCCACCAAGCAAGCCCTGGATACACCAACACACCTGAAAATCAGGAAGCTGATCTAAAATCCTATCTCATGAAGATAATAGAGACCTTTAAGGAGGCTATAAATAACTCAATGAAAGAAATACAGGAAAACACAGGTAAACAGGTAGAAGCCCTTAAAGAGGAAACAAATAAATTCTTTAAAGAAATGCAGGAAAACACAATCAAACAGGGGAAGGAATTGAACAAAGTGGTCCAAAACCTAAAAGTGGAAGTAGAAAAAAAATAAAGAAAACACAAATAGAGGGAACCCTAGAAATCGAAAACCTAGGAAAGAGGTCAGGAATTACAGATGCAAGCATCACCAAGAGGATACAAGAGATAGAAGAGAGAATCTCAGGTGTAGAAGATTCCTTAGAAGACATTGACACAACTGTCAAAGATAATTCAAAACATAAAAATCCCCTAACCAAAAATATCCAGGAAATACAGGACACAATGAAAAGACCAAATCTAAGAAAAACAGGAAGAGAAGGGAGCAGATTCCCAACTCAAAGGATCCAAAAACAGCTTCAACAAAATCATAAAAGAAAACTTCTCCAACCTAAAGAAGATGACCATAAATGTACAAGAAGCCTATAGAAAACCAAAAAAAAAAAAAAAATGACATCAGAAAAGAAAATCCTCTTGTGACATAATAATCAAAACACTAATTTTACAGAACAAAGAAAGAATGTTAAGAACTGCAAAAGAAAGGGGCCAAGTAACACATAAAGGCTAACCTATCAGAATTACACCAATGTTCTCAACAGAGACACTAAAAGCCAGAAGACCCTAGTCAGAGGTCATGAAGACTCTAAGAGAACACAAATGCCAGCCCATACTACTTTACCCAGTAAAACTACCAATCAATATAGATGGATAAACAAAAATATTCTAAGACAAAACCAAATTCAAATAATATCTAGCTACCAAGCCAGCCCTACAGAGGTTTCTAGAAGAAAAACACCAATACAAGGAGGGTACCTAGACCAAAGAAAAAAACAAGATATTAATCATCTCACCACAAAGCCAAAAGAAGAGAATAACATGCACATAATGCTGCTTACAAAAACAAATGGAACAGTAAATAACAATCATCTGTCTCTTTAATATCTCTCAATATTAATGGACTCAACTCACCTATAAAAAGACATAAGCTAACATAGTGGATATACAAACAGGATCCAACATTTTCCTGCATACAAGAAACATACCTCAATAGCAAAGACACATACTACCTCTGAGTAAAAGGATGGAAAAAAGTCTTCCAAGCAAATGGTCACAAGAAACAAGCTGGAGTTTCTATGCTCATAGTCAATAAAATAGACTTTCAACCAAAAGTTTTCAAGCAAGATGAGAAAGGACACTTCCTATCCATCAAAGAAAAAAATCCACCAAGAGAAAGTCTCAATTCTGAACATCTATGATCCAAATGCAAGGACACCCACATTTGTAAAAGAAACTTTACTAAAGCTCAAAACACACATAGAATCCCACACAATAATAGTAGGAGACTTCAACAAGCCACTCTCACTAATGGACAGATCATTGAAACAGAAACTAAACAAAGATACAATGAAACTAATAGAGGTTATGAACCAAATGGGTTTAACAGATATCTACAGAACATTTCACTTGGAAGCAAAAGAATACAGCTTTGTCCCAGCACTTCATAGAATCTTCTCCAAAACTGACCATGCGATTGATCACGAAACGAGCCTCAACCAATACAAGAAGACTGAAATAATTCCATGCGTCCAATCAGATCACCATGGCTTAAGGCTCATCTTAATGACAACAAAAAATAACAGAAAACACACATACCCATGAAAACTGAACAACTCGATACTCAATGATAACTTGGTCAGGGAAGAAATAAAAAAAAAAATTAAAGACTTCCTAGAATTTAATGAAAATGAGGACACAGCATACCCAAACTTATGGTACACAATAAAAGCAGTGCTAAGAGAAAAATTCACAGTACTAAGTGCCCTGGTAAAGAGGTTGGAGAGATCCTACACTAGCAACTTAACAGCATTTCTGAGAGCTCTAGAACAAATGAAGCAATCATACGCAAGAAAAACAGAAGACAGAAAACAGTCAAACTCAGAGCTAAAATCAACCAAACAGAAACAAAGAGAACTATACAAAGAATCAACAAAACCAAAAGCTGGTTCTTTGAGAGAATCAAAAAGATAAACAAACCCTTACCCAAACTAATCAAAGGGCCCAGAGACAGTATCCAAATTAACAAAATCAGAAATGAAAAGGGAGGCATAACAACACAAATGGAGGAAAATTTAAAAATCATTAGAATCTACTGCAAAAGACTATATTCAACAACACTGGAAAATCTAGATAAAATGGATGGTTTTTTTAGACAGATATCACATACAAAAGTTAAATCAAGAGCAGGTAAAGTAAACAGGTCCATATCTCATAAGGAAATAGAAAAAGTCATTAAATCTTCCAAACTTAAAAAAGCCCAGGGCTAGATGACTTTAGTGCAGAATTCTACCAGACCTTCAAAAAAGACCTATTACCAATATTCGTCAAACTACTAAATAAAATAAAAACAGAAGGAAGACTACCTAATTCATTCTACGAAGCAACACAAGAACACAACCAAAAACAGAGAACTTTAGACCAATTTCACTTAAGAATATCCATGCAAAAATACTCAATAAAATTCTTGTAAATCAAATCCAAAAACACATCCAAACAATCATTCACCACAATCAAGTAGTCTTCATCCCAGGGATACAAGGTTGGCTCAATATATGAAAATCCATTAACATAATCCACTATACAAACATACTTAAAGAAAAAATCACATGATCATCTCCTTAAATGATGAAAAAGCATTTGACAAAATACAATACCACTTCATGTTAAAAGTATTGTAGAAATCAGGAATTCAAGGCCCATACCTAAATATAATAAAAGCAATTTTCAGCAAACTAACAGCCAACATCAAATTAGAGAGAAACTTGAAGCAATCCCACTAAGATCAGGGACAAGACAAGGATGCCCACTCTCCCCATATCTATTCAATACAGTATTCAAAGTTCTAGCTAGAGCAATAAGACAACAAAAGGATATCAAAGGGATAGAAATTGGCAAAGAAGAAGTCAAGGTATCACTATTTGCAGATGATATGATAGCATACATAAGCAACCCCAAATATTCTATCAGAGAACTTCTACAGCTGATAAACAACTTCAGCAAAGTGGCCAAATATAAAAATTAACTCAAATAAATCAGTACCCTTTCCGTATACAAATGATAAATGGACAGAGAAAGAAATTAGGGAAACAACACCTTCACAATAGTCACGAATAATATAAAATATCTTGGGGTAAATCTAACTAAACAAGTAAAAGATCTGTATGACAAGAACTTCACTTCCCTAAAGAAAGAAATTGAAGAAGATCTCAGAAAATGGAGAGATGACCCATTCTCACTGATGTGTTTATAAAAAGGAGAGAGGGGCTATGATCTATGGGGGCACGGTGAGGTATGGGGGAAGGGGATATCTCAGGGAATCCATGCCAAGGCATCCCTTCCCCCTGACGGACCAGTCACAAGAAGGTATAGTGTAGAATAGAGTTTATTCAGGGCATGGGGAGGGGAGTTAAGAGGGTAG
>JANHMN010000005.1:24186936-24219406 GCA_030674055.1 Rhabdomys pumilio
TGCAAAGAGCAATTCTCAAATTCATCTGGAAAAGTAAAAAAACCCAAAATAGCAAAACCAACTCTTAACAATAATCCCTGACCTCAAGCTATGCTACAGAGCAATAGTGATAAAACTACATGGTATTGATACAGAAACAGACATGTTCATGAATGGAAGAGAATTGAAGACTCAGAAATAAAACCACACATTTACAGACACTTGACCTTTGACAAAGAAGCCACAAATATACAATAGAAAAAAGAAAGCATCTTCAATAAATTGTGCTGGTCTAACTGGTAATCTGTATGTAGAAAAATGAAAATAGATCCATATTTGTCAACTTGCACAAAACTCAAGTCCAAGTGAGTGAAGAACCTCCACATAAAACCAGGTACACAGAATCTAATGGAAAAGAAAGTGGGAAAGAACCTTGATTCATTGACACATGGGGAAATTTCCTAAACAGAACTCCAATGGTTCAAGCTCTAAGATCAAGAATTGAAAAATGGGACCACATAAACTAGAAAGCTTTTGTAAGACAAAGGAGATAGCCAATAGGACAAATCAGTAACCTATAGATTAGAAAAAAACTTCATTAATCCCACTTCCAATAGAGGGCTAATATACAAAATATATAAAGAACTCAAGAAACTAACCACCAAGAACCCAAACAACCCAATCAAAAAATGAGGTATAGAGTTAAACAGAAAATTCACAACAGCAGAAAAATGAATAGCTAAGAAGCAATTGTAGAAATGTTCAAAGTCCTTATTCGTAGGGATA
Organism: Rhabdomys pumilio; assembly: GCA_030674055.1. Classification (NCBI taxonomy): domain Eukaryota; kingdom Metazoa; phylum Chordata; class Mammalia; order Rodentia; family Muridae; genus Rhabdomys; species Rhabdomys pumilio. Next base: position 24,187,702 of record JANHMN010000005.1, read on the forward strand.
TGAAAATCAAAACAACCCTGAGATTTCACCTTACACCAATCATAATGGCTAAGATAAAAACTCAGGTGACAGTACATGTTGGCAAGGATATGAAGAAAGAAGAACACTTCTCCATTGCTCATGGGATTACAAACTGGTAAAAATACCCTGGAAATCAATCTGGAATTTCCTTAGAAATTTGGAAATAGGGCTGGAGAGATGGCTCAGCTGTTAAAGGCTAGGCTCACAACCAAAAATATAAGAAAATTGGAAATAGATCTACCTGAAGACCCAGCTATACCACTCTTGGGCATATACTCAAAAGACAGCCCACCATCCCACAGGGGCAGACAAATAGACAGAAATAGAAAATATCATCCTGAGTGAGGTAACTCAAACCCAAAAGGATATGCATGGTATATACTCACTAATAAGTGGATATTAGCCAAAAATATACAGAATTTCCGGGGTAGAATCTACAGAACTCAAGGTTAATAAGTTGGTGGGCTGAAGGGAGGATGCCTCAATCCTAACTTGAGAGGGAGAAGAAAGCAATCACAGAAAAGGGGGCAGGGACCTGGGTGGGAAAGGTGACAAGAGGGGAAGAGGGGAACATGATCAGGTATTGGTGGGAGGAGAACAGGACTGAAGTCCTGAGGGCCAGTAGAAAGAATGGAAACAGATAACCTTGGTAGGTAGGAGGTAGGGGGACCCTATAGAATGTACCAGAGACCTGGGAGGTGTGAGTCTCTCAGGACTCAAAGGAAGGGACCTTAGATGAAATGTCCTACAGTGGGGAGAGGAAACTTGGACAGTCTACCTCCAGTAGAAAGACAGGGCATCAAGTGAGGGATGGGGTTGCCATCTCACAGTCAAAATCTGACCCAGAATTGTTCCTGTCTAAAAGAACAGTAGGGACAAAATGAAGAAGAGACTGAGGGAAAAGAGGTCCAGTGACAGGCCCAAAATGGAATCCAGCTCAAGGGGAGACCTGTCAAGGCCTGACGCTATTACTGATGCTATGGTGTGCTTACAAACAGGGGTCTATCATGACTGCCCTCTGAAAGGCCCAACAAGCAGCTGAGTCAAATGCAGATATTTACCCTCAGCCAATTGACAGAAGCTGGTGACTCCTGTGGTTGAATTGGGGAAAAGCTGGAAGAATCTGAGGAGGAGGGTGACCCTATAGGAAGATCATCAGTCTCAACTAACCTGGCCCCTGGAATCTCTCAATGAGCTATCAACCAGACAGTATACACTAGCTGATATGAAGTCCCCAACACATGTACAGCAGAGGACTGCCAGGTCTGGACTCAGTCAGAGAAAATGCACCTAACCCTAGAGCAATTTGGGGCTCCAGGGAGTGGGGAGGTGTGGTGGGGTGTGGGAGGGAGGTGGGGACATCCTCGTGGAGAGAGGAGGGGTTTGCGTGTGGGAGGTGTGGGATGAAAAACAGTTGGAGGGTGGACTGGGAGTGTGGTATTATCTGGATTGTTAAAAAGATTAAAGAATAAAAAAATAAAAGAAAAGTAAAATGGAAAAAAAAAAGAAGAAAAAAATTGCCAAGATCAAAGGAACAATTGAAAACATGCTAGGATGGGTATAGAGAACAAACACACAATACTGATAAGAGTGAAAACTTTTACAGCTAGTATGAATATCAGTGTTTTACTTCCTTAACGAAACTGAAAAATAGACCCAACACATAATGGAGCTATATTACTAGTGGACATATACCCAAAGAAATTTACATGCTATTAAAGAGATACCTGCTCAATAACAGTGGCTAAAGAATAAACATTATGTAAATGTTCATCAAGTGATGAATGGATAATAAAAATACAGAACATTTAAACAATGGACTATTGTTCACCTATCAGAAAAACTGTAATCATGAAACTAGCTGGTAAATTTATGAAGCTGGAAACAATCATCCTGGGTGACACAGAAACATAACTGTCACACGTTTTCTCTCATTCTGGATGTTAGCATTGAATCTTCAGATACATATGTTCCCTTTAAATTAAGCAGAGAGGTCATAAATTTAGTAATGGACATTTGTGTTGGAGGTACTTTCAAGAGAAGGGAGACAGAACACAGTGATAGAAAGGGATCTATGGGGAAAATAGGATGGGAAAGATTAAATTTCGCTGTGAATTGGTTGACATGATAGAAGAGGAATTGTAGTGAAGAAGAGCTAACACTAAAACCCTTTTGAAAAAAACCAAACATTAAAAACAATATGGAAGCCTACTTAAATAAACAAATTTATGTATATAAAAAGAGACTTAATGGAAATACCCTCCAATGGAGGGAAAGCAGCAATAATGCACCTAAATATCTCATGATATCAAATAAAATACCCAGAATCAGGAATCGGTTATATGTAGGCTTAGATTTTTCAAAACCTACTTTTAATGAGGGTTCTCAAACACTTTGATCTCCCTTCTAGCACACTGTCCAAAAGGCCTCCAAGTGGCTGCCTTGGGCATAAGGCTTTTTTATATAATAATGTACATATTTTATATTTGTTCTTTAATGAATATCCTTCCTGTTACCAATAATGACTCCATGATAATCAGAGACAGCACAGAGTCCTTGAGGTGAGGGTGTGGCTAATGTCTCAGCAAAATGGTAAATGCTGGAACCTTCGAGACAACCCTTAAAGGCTATGGAAAAGAACTCAAAAATATATAATTTCTCACCTATGCAAAAAAATATAAGGATGCAATATAAACTGTATACTGAGTTGAGTTTCAAGAATCTAAAGGAACAGAGGCAGCTGCATTAATGAGCCAGCTTATCAGAAAGATTCAAAGGCCAGCAGATACAATTGCAGACAAATTCCTGAGTTAAGGATCAGCCTGGGACAGAACAAGTTTAGGACTGGGTGTGGCAGAAATGGTAATTCCAGGACAGGGTCCCACCCAGCTAGTTTATCCTTTGTACTTAAAAGAGGCAGACAGATCTCTGAATTCATTTCCGACATTAAAAGAAACTGTGTGCTTAATGTTTCCTAAGAATAAAGGTGCTGGGGGACCAGTCTTTTATTTTACATATCAATCCATTCATTTACTCCAAGTTCCCTTTTGATTATCTTATGAATCAGCATCCTGAGTCCCCCACACTAGACTTAATGAAAAAATAAAAAATAAATAAAAGTGAAATCTAAAGTACAGGTGCAAAGGGATGGGAGAGATGTTTATTACAGAGAGAAGAAAGATGTATATGTTTAAAATATATTGTATGTAATTCTCAAAGAACTAATAAAAATATTGCTTAAAAATAAATAACTAAATTATCCTTATTTTTAAAAAGCTAAGATTATTGTCCTTATGTCCATTTCTATTAGCATTTCTCAGTCAATGAGTCACAACCCTGTTAGAGGTGGGACTACCCTTTTACAGGGTCACCTTAGACCATCAGAAAACTAAGATATTAACATATGATTCATAACAATAGCAAAATTAGTTATAAAATAGCAATGAAAATAATTTTATCATTGTAGGTTACCACAATATGAGAAACTGTATTAAAGGGTCATGATATTAGGAATGTTAAGAACCACTGATTTGCATAATTTATATCATTTGTGCATGTACATATATTAGACCATCTCTGTATAAGGCCATATTGAGATAGATAGATAGATAGATAGATAGATAGATAGATAGATAGATAGATAAATAGAACAAATAATTATACAACAGTCAAAATAAATAAGGTATGACTACTTAAAGTAATTTAAAATCCAGTCAAGGAGGATATTAGACAAAGTGTAACAATGCTATTATGGTACCAATTGGATGACAGGTGCTTAATATCAGCAGCTGAAAAATACCCCCCCCAAGTTATTTAGAAACAAAAAATCTTCATTCCGTTAACAGTTTAAAACCATTGAAGTCTGTATTAGCCAGCCTTTCTATACTGTAGGGAAAAACAAAATAAAACAAAAACAAATGAAAACCTAATAAGGCCAACTTAAGGAGAAAAGATTTACTTTGGCTCAGGATTCCAGATGATCCAGTCTATGACTATTCAAGCTTATCTCTTTGATTTTGAAGCAAGGCCAAACATCACTACAAAGAGTGAATAATGGATCAAAATGGTTCCTTTTATACCAGCTAGAAAGCTGTGTGACAAAGGTGGTGTAAAGAATATATGTATCCTTGAAAGACACAACCCCAGTTACTTTCTCCTCCAATCAGTTCCTACTCACCAAACTCATAAATTGGTTAATTCACTAGTGAAGTTAATGCTTTCAAGAACAAATTAGCCTTCAATGATTAGCTCTACTAGCAAGGGACCAACTCCTTTAACACCTTGAGCTTTTGAGGGGAAAACTTTATATTAAATGGTAACTGTCTTACACATGCGTAGCTTTTCCTCAAGTACCAACTTCATTCATTGAGTGAACCATCTTGTCTATGTAAACATGAGATATATCATGTATGATAATATATGATATATTCATATATTTTTTTCAAAACTGACAACCACACAAAGTTACTTAGTTGGCAAAATTAATACAATATTAATATCCTGGTTAATAGTTGGCTGTTAACAGATAAGCTCAACTTTAGGTAATATTCCTAGCCAGTGAGATTTCCTCAGGCACCTTCTTTCAGTTTTAATAATTCAACCTCTGAGACTCTCAATGGACATCTCCAGAGCCAAAATATTTTTTCAAGAACAGCCTTGTCTTCTTTACTCTGTTTCATTTAAAATCAGATACTTTTGAGTAACTGTTGGAGTCATATTTATAGCTGCCATTTAATGATCCATTAAAGTGTAATTAGCCTACCTGATGTTTTTTTAATATAATATCTCACTTAATTTTTATACTCTTGGAAAATTCTATTTCCTTCCACCTTTTCAGGTAAGCAAAATGAATCTCAAAAAGATTAATCTGACTCATATGCCTCAGTATTTAAAGGAGACTATCTCAATCCAACTCATATTCATCTAACTTACAATTTTCTTAAATTTCAGTAATACTGAGTTCATAGAAAAACATCTTATCATTGCATTCTTATAAGGGCTATTGCCTTGTCTTATTGTATCTTGTTTTGTCCTGTTTGGCCATCATATTTTGGAAGCCTGCTCTTTTCTGAAGAGGAAACAGAGGGGAGTGGATCTGGAGGACAAGGGAAGTGTAGGGAAAACTGGTCACATATTTTTAGTAAAATAATAAAAAGACAGTAGAGTGTTATAGAAACATCTGGGCATCTACTTTTCATAATGAGTCATTGGAAAGTGTAAACTGTTCATTATATGGGGATGATTCTCTATTTGTGGGATGGCTAGCACTACAGAGGAGTGAGCAGATGGTATTCTCAGGAGCATGGGACTTTTCACAATGCTGCTAAAATCACACTGACTAGATGACTTGTCACTTTCTGCACATGTATAGAAGTTGCTGTCCAGTTTTCTATTTCTCATATATTTTCACTATAATTTTGAGTTTCTATGATTTCAATTGATTGATTAATTTATTTATCTCTTTTTTCTTGGACTCAAGAAATACTAAAAGCCAGTTGCTATGTAATATACTGGAAATTCAATATTTTAAAAGAAACATTTTGACATTAGTGTTAGAAGATACTTAGAAATGATTTCTCTCACTTTAAGATAGTACCTGGAAAATACATAAACAGCTATTTCTTCCACATATGTATTATACACAGATCTATTCATATCACCTTGCTGTAAAAATAATTTAAATCATATGGGAATCATGCTTTGTTATCATGAGGGCATATGAGTTTATTTTTTTTAAGTTTACAAGCAAGAACTGCAAATTAGAATGTATTCTTCTGCCTTGAATTATATTTGGAACTGCAGAAAAAATGTTCATATCAAAATAGTTTACTGGGTTCTGAACATTTGGAAAAGAAAATTGACTAGATTATATTAGAAAAATAAAGGAACAACTTCCTCACTTCTTCATAAACTCTGAAAGACACACCTCTTTATTTAAGGATGAGCAAAGGGACAGGTATTTTCCAAGTCATTCAGCCTTTAAACAAATCAATTTCATGGCAAACTATTGAGACTCAAAATACTGAATGCTAAAGTAAAGATACCATTGAATAAAGAGCTTACAGTAACAGATCTTCAGAAACACATTAAGACTATTTCTTTGACATATCACTTTTAGTAGATGCCCTTTTCAGAAGATCACTTAACTCTGCCCGTTTAACAATCCATTCCTTGTCTTTGCTTTTGAAAGAGCATTGACATTTGCCCTTCTTATTTCTGTAAGCAGTGTCACAAAGCTTAATTTCAATCACAAGGTTCAACAGCTCAGAAAATTTGCACCCTTTATCTCATATAGTGATGGAAAAATTATATATACATATATATAATTTTTAATATATATATATATATACATATATATATATATAATTTTCAAATAGACAAAGGATAAATGAGTTAAAAATTCATAGGTTCATAATTATGGTTGATTTGTGAGGTTAATCATCTTTGATCTTTTTACAATGAGTGATTTTGGATATATGTTGTAGGATAATATATATATATAATATATATATATATTATATATATACAAATATATAATTATATATATTTGTATATATGTATATTTGTATATATTAATATATATATTATATAGTATATATATATTACATATATATATATTTGTATATATGTAATATATATAATATATATTATATATATTATATACATATATATAATACATGATACACAGCATATTTTGTTATTTATGTTAATTTTTGTAGACATATAATCCTGAGTTATTAGACATTAGCAAAATATAAGGTTTATACATTAAGCATAATTCATCATTATCTAAAGGATAATTTGACATTTTTGGTTTCTTTAAATACTGCAGTGCTTTATTTAATAATCAATATGAATTATCTTAAAATATAATTTATTTTAAGTATAAGTCAGAAGGTTATTTTTCAGGGAATATGAAACTCAAATGTGAATACTCTATAAGGTTCATATGCTGCTATAACAAACTGCACAAATACAGTTTGACATAAAACAATAAGCTTTTAGTCTCTCATAGTTGTTGAGAATTCTTCAAATACCTTTGTAGAATTTAAATAATGATGTCAGCATCCCATGTTCCTTTCAGATCTGTAGCAAAGAATCAATTTCTTACCTCTTATGTCTTTCCATGGCCTCCAATCTACATTACTTTGAATCCTGTCATTTAAATCTCTGTCTTGATGGTCACAATGTCTTCTGATGATCTATTCATGTGTCAAGTCTTCCTCTTAAACTCGCCTACAAAACTATGTGTCATTGTATTTGGTGCCTTCTCATATAAAGCAGAACATCCCCCCATTTCAGGATTTATAAAGAAGGCAGTATATTTTTGTCATATTAGCTAATATCCACAGGCTCCAGAGAGTAAGACAGGCATATCATTTGACTCCATCATTCAGCTTGATCAACCATTCTACAGTACATACAAAGCTAAATTATGACTTCTGTAAGCCATAAATACTCTGTCTTTGTATCTTCCATAAAAATAAATTTGTAACTATTTTGTATGCATTTGATAAAAGGTTCAGCAGTTAAGAGCACACCCTGTTCTTTTTTATTGAAAATATTCTTCCTACAATATATTCTGATTACAGTTCCCTCTCCTTTGTCTCCTCACAGATCCTCCCCACCTCCCAACTCCACAATTTCTTTCTCTTTCTCTTTAGAAAACAAATAGGTGAATAAAAGCAAAACAAAACAAACAGAAAAAAAAACCCAAAGTCTACAAAGCAGGTACACACAAAGAGACACATACATCCGCATACAAAACACAAAATCAGAAATCTTTATTTATCAGCAAAGGAGCAATAGGTTAAAAAAATCCCAAACAAAGAATTGCAAGAAAAACATCTTAAAAATTATGTCCTATTCACCATCTACTCCTGAGCATAAGGCCTGCTCTTAAATGTCGTCTGTATAGCCCGTGATTAACACTCTATTGGAGAAGTGTAATTTTTCCATTTTGAACAGTTGACACTTGAAGATAACATCGAGTGTTCTAGATGTTCTATAAGTTTATGTCTACTTCCCTTCTTAGTTCTGGGACATCATGTAGCTTGCACCTGTGCAGACCCTGTGCATTCTACCATGTTCTCTGTGATTTCATATATGTATCAGTCCTGTTGTGTCTGGAAGACACACACGCAAACACACACTTTTTCTTTTTTTAACCCTAACTAAGACAACATTTGATTATATTTTAACATTTTCGGTATAATATATTTTGATCATGTTTATCCCACTTCCCAAACTCTTCTCAGATCTTCCCAACCTGTCGACCTACCTATCTTAGGGTTTTACAGCTGTGTACAGACACCACAACCAAGGCAACTCTTATAAGGACAACATTTAATCGGGGCTGGCTCACAGGTTCAGAGGTTCAGTCGATTATCACCAAGGCAGGAACATGGCAGCATCCAGGCAGGCATGGTGCAGGAGGAGCTGAGAGTTCTACATCTTCATCTGAAGGCGGCTAGCAGAATACTTGGTTCCAGGCAGCTAGGATGACGGTCTTAAAGTGCACACCCACAGTGACATACCTACTTCAACAAGGCCATACCTACTCCAAAAGGGCCACACTTGCTAATAATGCCACTCTCTGGGTCAAGCATATACAAACCATAACAAATGTAAAAAACAAAATCTTAGCAATATGCATCTTATATTTTCATTTATTTAAAATTAATTAGGCCATGTTTCTTATTATCTGAAATATTTACTTATTGCTACTATATTCAATTTTTGTTTGATTTTAAAATGAAAACACTTTCATGAACCCCAAAATATTATAGATAACAGCCATTGTTCTTAAGGTACATATTGAAAATGTGTAAAGGTTAGGATCAAACCAGTGAACAAAATTTTGAAACTACACAAACACAAGAAATCGTTTTAATTTATACTTGTATTTCTTAAGTGCAATTAAGATTTACACAATTCCTAGTTCTCTGTTTTGCTATAATAGGATTTTGAAAGTTGAAAAGACAAAATCTTACAGTTGGTCTATGTCTTCCAGAGCTCAATGAAGGACAAATAATTTGCAAGATTCTTTGTAGTGTGGTGAAATTGTGTCATCTCACCAATGACTCTGTGAGTAGTAATACACAGTTCATTGTGCACGTTTTCTTTTAAATTTTAAAAGGAGGAGATAAGACGTAAGTAACAGTAGTAAGGGTGAACTAACTAACATCACTTCAGTGTGGCCTGGCTGGACATCAATTCATTTCAAACTAACTTTCTCAACAATAATGTTATTCTACTGTCAAACAGTTTATAATTGTTAGCACAGTCCATTTGTGGTTTTCAGAACTGTATTTTGTTTGGCAATAGGAGATTGAGAAATCATACAAATTTTTACTGTGAGTCTCATGAAAAATTATAGTAGTCAAAAACAAATCTCAGCTAGGTTAGCTAAGAGCAAATCCAAGTTTGGTTTTTATCCTTTGATAAGAAAAATTTTATTTTTGTGTCCTGCTTTACAACTAGGAATACTGCAGCTATTTATTTTCTTATATGTGTAAATTTTGTTTCATAAACTCAGTTTAAATGTTTTAATAAGACCTTTCAGAATTATATTGCATAACAAACTCTTTTAATTTATATTGTACAACAAATGTTGTTATGTGTAGCAATTTATTAACTTCAGAACAGGTTTACATACATCTAGACTGAAATGCTTATAACTTTTTATTTTTCTGAGAGATCAGCATGTGTATTTTTTGAAAGGTGCCATCAGATAAACAAATGTACATTAAAGTTTACTTATGATTATCAATATATTATTCTACAATTTGAACGAAATATTTCAGTGTTTAAAGTTTCACATACATATGACACCCCAGTAATAAAAACAGTGGTTAAATTATTGAATTTACACATATTATTTCATTAATTTTCCATGACAAAACACTCAGAGAGGTATTTTTGTTATTTCATCTTGCAGCTGATGACACAGGCACAGACCACTTGAAAAATTACTTCCTTATAATAAGAAGAGTTGTAGAAATTAATAAAAACAATTTACATGTAAATTGACTTGATCTAATCCAAGTCTACTCATGTAACAACTATTATACCATCTACTCTTTCATGCTCATATCATACTCTAATAATGTGTTTTTGAGGGAAATACTAGCATAAATACAATATAGTCATACATTGTACATACAACTATAAATACAGTTGACTGAAAGCTATCAATTAAATTCAGTTGTTAAATTAAGCACAGAAAACAATGGCATATTAACTTGCCTGTCAATTGGACAGTGTGTATTCACTTTGGTGGACTAAAGAGCATGATTAAGTATGTCAATGTGGATCCACCTTTGTGGTAAAGCTATGAGTCTTACTTTGTATGAAGCCACATACTTGTTCATTGACCTAAGTTACCTTAAACAACTTCTGAAAGACATCAAGACATCAAGAAAAGCAGAAAGCCTGAAAGACACATAACAAAACCATTGTCGGTACTATGAACAGAACAAAGCACTCCGTCATACACAAAAGAGTAGGATAGTGGCCCATTGTCATCAAAAGATAATATTAACAGGCAAATGAGCTATAAGTGTAATTGTAAGCAATGTGATTTGTGCTGCTAGTTTGTAGAAGCAGATGTATGTTACTACATCATCCCTGAAACAGCAAACTACCACTGCTAATATAAAAAATTTTTATATACATGCACGAGACAGCATACTGTGCTTGCAGAAGACACAAGGTCACTTGCTAGCACCTATGTTGGGTAACTGACTAGCACTTGAAACTGCAGCTACAGGGGAGTCCAAAGTTTCTGGCCTCAAAGGCTTTGGCATGTTTACATACACATACTACATAATTTAAAATAAAGTAAATACTTTTTTAAAAAAGAAGAAAGTGTAAGGTAAACTATAAAAGGTGAAGATGAAGCACAGAGCAGGGAAGGGCAACAAAGAGAGACAAATGTGGACCCAGGAGGAAGAAACTGTGGAAAACGTTAGGAAAAAAGCAAATCTGAATAAAATACAAGATGAAAATGTCAAAAAAAAAAACCCTCATTGTTTTGTATACTAATTCAGAGATAATATTGAAAATAATCTCAGAGTTGAAAGTGACCAAATACAGCTTACAATCCACCACACCGTTTTCCTCCATATTATGCCTTGCAAAAGAATAAGCATTATTTGTTTAACATTCTAGTTATATGTGGCACACTGTATTGAATGAAAAGTAGTCTTCTCAAGTATTATATTACAATATTTTTCATTTGGTTGTCCTTTTCCACACATATATATATATATATATATATATATATATATATATATATATATATATATATATATATATATTAGGTTTAGATGGGAGGAAAAAATAAGTTTAATCATTTGAACCCATGGCAAATTTTAAGGTAACAATTATGGAATTTCCTCTTTCTCAAGTTCTCTAAAGCACTTGTCATGTTACTCTGCTTTGCCTTCATATAACAGAATTCCTGTAAAAAGTGATACTGGGAGAAAAAGTTTGCTTGGTCTCACAGTTGTTGAGGTTTCTGTCCTTTGTCATTGATTTCTCTGCTTGGGGTCCAAAACAACATGGTGAGGACATGTGGAAGAGAAAACTGCTTGTTTAATCTTATCCAGCAGGCAAAGATGAAAGGCTTAGGGACGTGATAACCATTTCATAACATTGGCACTGTGGCCTAATATTTTCCACTTGCCTCCATTTTCTAGTAGTGCCTTGTACTTCAGACTAGGCCTGAATTTGACATGTGATCATTGAGGTACACTTAAAATTATTAGCACAAATGTTTTGTGGGAAGAATAAAAAACAAATCCCGTGTTGCTGGATGTGTTGACACATGTCACTGTAATTCTAGTAATTAAGAAACAGAGGCAGGATGATGACTTCTATGGCAATCTGGAATATACAGTAATATTTCACATAACAGAGGGAGTAAGTGATAGATAACTCAACTGAAAAGAATTTGCAACAAAAGTGTGAGGACCGGAGTTCAGATTACCAAAGCACATAGAAAAGCTGAGTGTGCCTAACAAATCATTTGTAATCCTAGTGTTCAGAATGTAGAGGCAGAAGTTCCAGAATCTCACATTCTAATTTACTAATTTATCTCAAGACCAAAACCTCAAGATGAACCTTGAAAATTAAAGTGTACCTGGAGCTTCATCCCTGCAGATTTTCATCAAGTCTAAAGTTGTTATCTATTGTTTATGCTGAGTCAGTTCTCTTGAGAAATATATCTTCTTTTGATGTGCCAGTAGGTTTGACAAGGGACTGCATTTGCCAAAATTGTGGCTTAATTCAGAAGCATTTTAATTTTTTATGTGTGATCATGAATCCATGTAATCAAAGGTTTCTCTACCTGAAGTACCAGTAAACTGTATTTTCTTTTCATCCTTGATTGCATTGGTCTTGTGCCGACTCTATCAGTGATATGTACTAGCAATAATCATATGCATAGATGGATATTGTAAGTGTGAGTTGTTTTTTATTGTATGAACTGTACACTACCAATGGTGTAAGGAAATCTTCAGTATCAGTGACTGAAAAGCCAAGGATTCTATTATTCTATGCTTTTATCTACCATGTTTCTCATGTATTCATATTGAAATACCAGAGATAAACATGATTGAGAAACACAAAGTCATAGTTTTAACTTGTTTCTGCTCAAATGTTCAAGGCACTATTATCTTGAGTTTCTTCCTGTGCAGATTTTTTAGTGTTTATCTTCCAGAAGTGCTATGATCTATATCAAATGGGCATTCTATTGTTCATTTTTAAGAGTATCTAGAAATATGTTCATAAAAGATAGATTAAATGAGTAGTGCTTACTTATTACCTTTTTTTTTTTTTTTGCTACATTCTCATCCACATTGGCATAAGTCAGTTGTTCTCCGCCTTTGGGTCATGGCCCCTTTGCCAAACTGCTATCAAGGAACATATTTACAATACAATGCACAATAGTAACAAAGTTGCAGTTATAAAGTAGCAACAACATAATTTTATGGTTGGGGGCCATCACAACATGAGGAACTGTAATAAAGGATCATAGCTTAGGAATGTTGAGAACCAGTGGTCTACCAATGGTCTGTGATAACATAATAATAACCATGGCAACTGAGGCGAAATGGAATGTATATTCTTGATGGCTAAAAGGTTTCTACAAAGTATCTACTCTGTTTATTTTCTCTTTTATTAATTGGGATTTTCTTTGGGTTTTATTTTGGTAAACACACTTCAGTAAAAGCAAAATAACTTACCATAAACTCAACAAAAATATTAAAGATCTTGATAATGGCTTCTTCAAATAATGAAGAAAAAATTTTCAGAAAATATTAAGAAATTGAAGTACTTTCCATATCAAAAAATTAGCAAGTTCAAAACTGTCAATATAAGCATATTACCAAAAGTAATTTACCAATTCAATGCAAATTCCTTTAAAATTCAAATTTATTATTTATAAAATAAGAAAATGATCCTAACATTACTGTAGAAACACAAAAGACCCTGAATAGTCAAAACAATGGTAATGGTATAAAAACACCTGACTTCAAACTATACTATCTAACCCCAGGAACAAAAAGTCAATCTACTGGCACAGAAAATAGATATATAGATCAATGAATGGAACTGTAAAACAAGAACTAAGGCCACAGATTTACAAAAAATTGAATCCTATATCTCTACCTCTCTCACTAAAAAAAAAAATCCCATTTTAAAATGAAACGATAGGCTTATATATATATAATCTGAATTTCTAGAAGAGAATAATTTCAAGATCCAGCCATACACAATGTCCTTCTGAAAAGGTCTCCAGTAACAGTGGAGTAATACTTCACATTTTATTCATCCATTCTTCAGTTAAGATATATCTAGGATGGCAAACATTTCTTTAATTGATTCTCAGCCACTGAAGATTTCTCTATTGTGACTTTTCTGTTTAGATCTGTATCTTATTTTTGAATTGGGAAATTTAGTTCATTGATGTATAATTTCTTGAGTTCTTTATATATTTTGAATATTAGCCCTCTGTTCGGGTGTGGAGATGGTAAAAATATGTTCCTGCTCTTCAAATTTTGTCCTACTGACAGTATGCTTTGTCTTATAGAAACTTTTCAGTTTCACGAGGGCCTATTTATTAAATGTTGACCTTAGTACCTGGACTAACAGTGTTTGGTTCAGATGTTCCTTTGCTAATGAATTCGAAGCTATTCCCCACTTTCTTATCAAGTTCCGTGTATCTGGTTTTGTGTTGAGGTCTTTGATCCACTTTGACTTTAGTTTGTGCAAGGTGATAAATGTAGGGTTATTTGCATCCTTCTATAGGCAGATATTCATTTTAACCAGCACCATTTGTCGAAGATGTTGTCTGTTTTGCAATGAACCTTTCTGGCATCTTCACAAAACTCAGGTTCCATATGTGTGTAGATTTATATCTGGGTCTTCAGTTATAATCTATTGATGAACATGTCTCTTCTTATGCCAAAGACATGTATGTTTCATTACCATACCTCTGTATAATAACTTGAAATCAATGATGATGATACTTCCAGCAGTTCTTTTATGATTCAGGATATGGTTAGATATATGAAAATCAGTAAATGTAATCTACCATATAAACAAACTAAAAGAAATAAAAACACATTCTTATTAGAAGCCAGAAAGCCTTTGATGAAATCTGACACTCCTTTATGATCAAAATCCTGGAGAGATTAGGGATAAAATGGACACACCTAAACACCATAATGGCAATTTACAGCAAGCCTATAGACAACATCAAATTAAATCAAAAGAAACTCAGGGCAATTCCACAAAAATCAGGAACAAGATAAAGTTGTCCATTCTCTCTCTCTCTCTCTCTGTCTCTCTCTGTCTCTCTCTGTCTCTGTCTCTGTCTCTCTCTCTCTCTCTCTCTCTCTATATATATATATATATATATATATATATATATATGTGTGTGTGTGTGTGTGTGTGTGTGTGTGTGTCTGTGTGTGTCTGTGTGTGTGTGTGTGTGTGTATTCAATATAGTACTTGACATTTTAGCTAGAGCAATAAGACTAAAGGAGTTCAAGAGGATGCAAATTGGAAAGGAAGAAGTCAATGTATTGCTATTCACAGATGATATGATAGTATACATATGTTGCCCTAAAAAATGCACTAGGGAAACCTTACAGCTCTTAAACACTTTCAGCAAACTGTCCGGATAAAAGGTTAACTCAAAATATGAGGAGCCCTTGTGGATAGCTCCAGCCTTGTATTTGATACTACTTCCCCTTTCTTGTAAAGGACTGCAGAGGAGGTGTGAGTCATTACACAGGTGAATTCTAGTGAACCTTCTGCCCATCTTAATTTGTAAAATAAAGGCTGGAGCTAGTGATTGGGCAGAAGAAGGGGAGGTGGAGAAATAAAGTTTGGTGGAAGAGAGCAGAGGGGAGGACTGGAGGAAGACAATGGAGGAGGAAGATGAAGAAGGAAAGGACGACTAGGAAGCAAGAGGTAGAAGGACAGACACAGGGTCTGGAAAATTCTCAAGTTATAAGGGTCTCATAGCTGGGGAACAGAGTAGTGTAGGGGTATCTGCCCCAATCTAGGCTTACAGAATATATTCATAATTACTGAGTTGTGTTTTCATTGACTGGTCATATTTGGGTTGGAGATTTAAACACCACCCACTACAAGCCCACCTATTTACATATGACAAACTGATTGAGAAAGAAATCAGGGAAATAACTAACACCCTTTAAAATAGCTTTAAATAATATAAAAATTTTGGGGGTAACTCCAAGCAAGCAAGTGAAAGACATGTATGACAGTAACTTCACATCTTTGAAGAAATAAATTGAAGAGGATATCAGAAGATCAAAAGATCTCCCATGCTCATGGATCCGTAGAATTAACATAGTAAAAATAGCTATCTCACTAAAAGCCATCTACAGATTCAACACAATCTCTGTCAAAATTCCATCCAGATTCTCAACAGATCTTTAAAAGACAAATGGGATTTCATTAAATCAGATTTGCACAGCATGATAAATAGCCACAGGAGCAAAGAGACACCATACAAAATGAAAAATCTTTGTCAACTATTCATTTGACAGAGAATTAATATCCACAGCAATCAACACCATCTTATCTCAATTCTTCATAAATCACAATATTCTGGTGATAAGAAAAAAGAAAATTTTGCCTGAGTCTCAACTCCATACATGCCACATCAAAAATTCCAAAATTACTTGTAATTTTTCTGTTGTCTAACTCTGTTAATAAAAGCTGGTGTTCAGCATATCACCATATTTTAATAACTATCTCTGTAGTTTGTTGAGAGATGGAATTTGGAATTGTGTGTTTGCTTGAACTTAACACCTGCCACAGGAGTATGAGTGAGTGTCCACTGGCAGGAGAATGGATGACATCAAGGCAGCTACATCACTGGAAAACCAACCCTAGCCAATAAGTTGTATAAACTTGCCATCTCTGGAACTTCCTGAAACACTTGTAGTTAGACAAATAGGTCCCCACCACTTGTTTACTGCTTTCCAAGACTTGTAAGTTTTGAAAGGCAGGCCTCTTAATTCCTAGATGAATGCATACCATGTGTTGATATTTTTTTTAACTAAAATTTCAAAATTAAAGAACAACTGATGGGGGATATATGAAACTGTCATAAAGTAAGTTTAAGTCTATTTTAAAGTAATTGATTTTTAAATGCACATTTCATCTCTAGAAATGCTTCTAAATTCAGAAATGTCTTCCCTTCCTTTCATGTCTAAGTGTCCTGTGACCTTTGCCACCTAAGAGAAGATATTTTCTTGTCAAGTCACTATAGCCCTGAGAGCTCTGCTTGAATGAGTCTGTAGTCACAGAAGCTGTTTACACCTGCTTTCTTCCCTTCATCTTCATGCTTTTTCCTTCCCTCATTTAATCCCTAACTGATGTTTCAAGTTAATGAAATTTATAAGAGAGACGTAATCTAAAGTTATGAAGGAAATCAGTAGGGTAACATCTTTTTATATCAAAACTCTTATGGTTTAGAGTGTTAGGTTTTAGGTTGAAAGTATTAAAAGCTGCTGAAAGTATTATGAGTTATAGGTCCTCTTGGGATGTATACAATTCTAAGACATAATTGACAGTAATCTGGGAGTAGTCTAATAAGAATTATCACAGGGAGGATTAAGAATAGGTTTTAAAGTTTACCACTGCTAATGAATTCTTCAGTGTTAGAGATTTAAAAAAAAAACTTGTTCAACACCCTCATAGAGGCAGGGGGAGAGGGGACAGGATGGGGGTTTCTGAAGGGGAGACCTGGAAAGGGGAAAACAATTGAAATATAAATAAAAATATTCAATAAAATCTTAGAAGCTTAAAAAATAAACTTGCTCAATACTTGCAACCTTAATATATGTTCATAAAAGGAGTAAAAGTTGTCAGTCTGAGACTTGATGGACACTGTTATTGCTTAGTTTCTGTTCCTATTCTTAGTAAAATAACATAAATAGGATTAAGGCTTCAAATTTAAAATTTAAAAAAAAGTAAATGAAAAACCCTAACTCTGGTGAAGTGAACCTAGAACCTCAGGGTTTGCAGTAACATTAAGCATCATGTATCTCAATGTAATTATTGCAAATGTGAGACATGATCTAGTTTAAATCACATTTAATCAGAATGGGCAATGGTTCAGAAATGTAAAGTTTCCATTTTGAAGATGTTAAAATTCATTACTGTATTAGATTCATGTTTTTAAAACTTTTTGGACATTGGATTTAGACCCAGAGGAATTTTGAAAATCAAAATTGATAGTACATATTTAACTATCATAACCACTCTGCAATTATGCTTAGCTGCTATATTCTCATCCAATAACTCTACAATCTAGGAACTTGTGTGCGTATTGAGATTCCTATGGATGTTATAGCATTAATGAAATTGGTTTTTAAATTTCCCTAGGCTCAACCTAGACATTAAGAATATAAATGTAAATTAACAGAGAAGAACTAGCAGCTCTGAATGCTAACACTCAAATCACATCCATATTCATTTACATTTTACACAGACATCAGGGAAACAATCTCTCCTCTTTTCCTCCAAAGAAATTACATTGATAATTTTGGCATGATCCCTCTGATGAAACACCATGGAATGTAGTATTCTCATATTACTTAGAATTCACACATATCAAAAGTTAATGCTTTATAGTTTGTTTACAAGGCAATTTTAGAATAAAATGAATATAGGTAGTCTATTTCTGAGTTTAAGGTTATTGGAAAGTTTGTATTAGTCAAATATACTTAATAAACAATCAATAATTATATATATATATAGTCTAAAAAGGTTTAAAAAGTATATAGGTAAAGTAATAACAATAATTACAAATAGTGATGTATCTAGTAGAGCCCCCCCCCCCCATGCACACTATTCTATGTTATTCTGGCATGGCAAGAAAGGATTGTGTATTTCTTATGTGAGCTTACTTGTTGTTTTGTTCTTCCTTATGAGTTTAAGTCTCTTCAAATCTACTGTCTCTCAACTAGTTTTTTTATGAGTTGAAGTGAGAGATGATGGATTTGCATATGGCTTTGCATATTGCTTTCTTTGGCTTAGCTCTTCTCATCTCCCCTCTGATTTTCCTGTATACTCCCACACTCCTCCTTGATTAATTACTTCTGACCTATGTATTCTGCCACTTTATTGTCATTTTATTTATAATCTATTATATTTTCCACCCTAGTTGTGCCCCCATCATCTTTTTTTACTTTGCTATTTTCCACTTGTGCTCCAAGTTAAATACACAAAAGTTTTGAAGCTAGAATCGAAATATGAGAGAAAAATAAGGTGCTTATCTTTCTGAGCCAGTTTTCTCAATGAGTATAAATTCTTCCAGTTCCATTATTTACCTGCAAATATCAAGAGTTTTGTTTTTATTTATAGATAAGTTATATTCCAAATTGCATTTGACACCTATTTTATCTATTTATGTATTGATAGACATATAGATTGATCATATTTCCTTGCAATAATGAATAGTGAAACAATTAACATATGTGGAAATTCGGTATTCAGCTTTAACAAAAGAGTTCTAATGTGATTACCATGCATGAAGGGCAATGTGGCTCTCAGAAGACACGACTTATTAAATGAAATTCACAAAACAAGGTATAAATCCTAAAAGTTATCATTGAGGGAAGACTCTGAGGTTTTCCGAATAACACAAAATATTGGCATTGCCCTTGGCCAGTCATCATAACTACACAGTAAGATCTTCTTTCTGAAGATTCTGCATAATTTGGCTACAGTACATTGAAATAACAATCTCAAATCAACTAGGAAACTTCCTTCCTGCTACCTAGATTAGATAGTGATAGAAGGAACTAGGCAGGCTCATAGGAAAGAAATGAAATCTGTTGTCTTACCCAGAACTGGATTATGCATGTTTTAATATCACCACCCCATGCTGACTACTGATACAGTAGTGGCACAACTGTTATAAGCAAACTAACTGTTTGCTTATTGTATTTGAGGACGGCTGTACAGCATCGAATTTCATGTCTGATCAAAAGTTCACGGCTAAGGAAGTTATAGGCAGAAAGGTAAAACATGTTATTTCTTTGGGATTTGGGTTTTTTTTTTTTGGCTAAATGAACATGCTGTTAAATTTTTTTCTAATTAATTATGTTTATAATCATAAACCTGGACTGTTCTAAAACATGCTGAGACAGGGTGTTTTAACTCCCACACTACTAATATCCAGGGAAATTCAAGGAAGACAAGCAAAAAAAAAAAAAAAAAAAAAAAAAACCAAAAACCAAAACAAAAACAAAAAAAAATCCCTTACGAGCTGGAGGCTGGAGCATACTGCTGTGAAATGGTGTCCTCTGGATATGTTATGATTATTGCAACTATGAACTCACAGCAGCTGTGGTTACCTGCTTAAGACCTACATAAAATAAAACCAGCCAAGCCTTGGCATAGACCAGGTAGATGATCTCCAGACTCCAGCTCATACGGAGGAGATATAGACAGTTTATATTTGGGGAGGAGGATTTTATCCTTATTGAGGGTGCCCCAGTTCCCGTAGACGACAGCCCCATACCTATGTACACATAAGCAGCAATAACCAGAGTTAGTGGGTTATCTAAATATATATATAAATATATATATATATATATATATATATATATATATATATATATAAAATCATCATCAAAGATACACACACACACACACACACACACACACATATATATACCTTTACTCTGTGAAATGCAAGTACTTCTCTAAATTTTAATTCTGTCATGAAAGTAATCTAAATTCATAAATCATTTTTCTATAGCACTTCTGAAAGTGAAGAAGGTGTCATTATAAACACTCTAAATGGTAATACAATTTTCTTTCACATTCATATAGGTAAAACAGTTCTGAAATATTCCATTTTAAAAGAGAGTTATAGAGAAAGAAATCACACCTAAGAAATACTAAAGGATCTATGAATTCTGGTGTTTTATCTCACACCTGGAATCCTGGCACACGAGCAAAGAGGGTTGCTGAGAGCTCACAGCCAGCCTCAGTTACATAGAAAAATCCTGTCTCAAAAAGTGACATGGATACTACAATGGGGAACAAATTTATGAACCTGGCTCATGAAAATGTACATATAACTGAAGAAAGCATGGATTTATCATAAAACATGATAAGCCAATCAAATGTAGGAAAATAAGCTGCATAGGAGATTTATACAATGAAGAAAAGCAAACTTTATGGCTTCTAATATTATTAAAGATAATGGGAGAAATATAAATAACATAAAGAAATTGTAGGGTAATAAGATCTCATTCCACAAATTATCAAACTCACTCTTCATGGAGGAGAGTGCTGGTAGTGTTGACAACAGTAATTCTTTGACTTAGAAAATATTTGCAAACTATAAAATAAAGCAGTAATATACCGAAGATATTAAACTTCCATGAAATCCATGAGAAAATGATACAATAGACCTGTAAGTAAAGTCTTTAACTATATGAAACGTCTCAAAACTATTAGCAATAAAACAAATGTATATTAAAACACTAATGAAATTTTTGTCAATTCAATTTGGAATGTCTGATATAATATGTTGTATATAGAGTAAGCAGAAAATAAAGTTTATTTGAAGGAATATTTAATAATATCTAGGGAATATTATTTAACCTACTAAATTAAATTGGAGAAAGTATTCGAAAATGTGAAAATGAATGCACAAAAACTTATAGTGAAATATGTTAATCTTTTTCACTACTCTAGAGTTATTTCTTATGGTACCACTATCATTAATAGAAAATTATTGAAAACAACTTTCACCTGAAAAGCTGGCAATACAGAAAGGACATTACATGAACAGGACATCCATAGAGTGAAAGACTATGCAGCTACTTTAAAGTAAGGCAAACCTAAAGTTACTGATGTAACATTTTGGTATATATTCAAGTGAAAAAGTAGAGTTTTGAAGTCAACTATATAAATTGACCCATTTCAGTCGAAGACATTTGTACAAATATTATATACAGTAAGTGCGTGGAACTTAAAGAAATATATACTACACTATTGTAAGAAGAAAGGCCTAAAGAGAATCGTACTACTGTAGGAAAGATCATAGTTCTGTCATCTTTGTCAAATGAGTTAACTATTCTGTTTTCATTTTGTGTTCCTGAAAAATGGTGGTAATATTCTTCATTGTTTCAAAAATGTATTGTGAGGAATTAATAAAGTAATAGGTGTAAAGCACTTAAAACGAAGCCTGTCAGATGTTGTGAGATTACTATGAAACTTGTTATTCCTATTTATTTAAATATTTTAGTAAGAATGGTATTCAATGATTTCCTATTTAGTAAACAAGAAAAGGGTGAGAAAGTAAAGTAAATGAGAAACTAAGATGCATCAAAATACAAAAAGATGAAACAAGGGGAAATTTGACAATAGTAGAATTTATATCATAAGCCAGTTAACTAGTACTTCACAATACATATCTCAAATCATGCCATTGGTAGAAAGGAAAAAAATCACTTTATTATTTTGTTGTCTTCTCATCAAGAGTTACAATAATTTTCTCTGCCTTTTGAATCTGAGTTACTTCTGTAAGTATCTTCCTCTAATAAAATACGGCAGAAAGAACATTGTATTATGAAGCTTGGGCCTTTGGGGCTCTTCAGGCTTCTAGCTTTGCTTCTACATTATGGTGCCCTGAAATCACCATGCAGGAAAATTTTATGTAACTTAGAAAAGAATAAAGAACATATATTGTGGTTTACATAGAAATGGCCCTCATAGATTTGTGTATTTGAAGGCTTGGCCATAGGGAGTGGCACTATTGGGAGGTATGGTCTTGTTGGAGGACGTATGCCACTGTATTGGAGGAAGGGTTTGAGGTCATAAGTTCAAGTGATTCCCAGTGTGGGACACAGTCTACTTCTTCTGGCTTCAGATTAGGATGGAGATAATCTTAGCCCCTTTTTAGGCAGCACTATGTCTGTCTGCATGTCAGCATCATGATGATAATGAACTAAACCTCTGAAACTATAACCCAGCTCCAATTAAATGCTTTTCTTTATAAGAGTTGCCATAATTGTGGTGTCTCTTCACAGCAATAAACAACTAAGACAGAAGTATATACATATATCCCCCACCTCCCAAATTCTTGTTATTGTTTATGTTATTTGATCTTTTTTGTCTATGAAATAAAGTGCCTGGTTCAAAATTTGTCCTCAACTCATTCTATATGGCCTACTCTATATAACCACAACAATATATCTCTAACTTCACGGTAATATATGTATAGTAAGGAGAAACAAAGATCTTAGTATGATAAAAAACAGAATAGAAAAGAGCCTAGAAAGAAACCTTTCTTTAGCATTTCAGAGTAGAGTGATTATGGAGACACCTAAAGGAACTCTAAAAGAGTGTGGAAGACCACATTTTGAGACTATACAGAGAGATTGAGAACAAAGATTATAGAAAACATTCCTTGAAAAATGTGTATGCTTTGATTGACTTAGGGAAATATAATATCATCCCTACTCTTACTTTCCATTATCCTTTTGACAAACTCATAAGCTTTTCTATGCCCTCTAAAGCTTAAAGTCACTGTTTCTCAACCTGTGGGTTGTGACCATTTTGGATTGGCACATCAGATATCCCACATATCAGATATTTATTTATTTACATTATGACTCATAACAATAGCAAAATTATAGTTATTAAATAGCAACAAAATAACTTTATGATTGGGGAGCACCACCACATGAGGAACTGTATTAAAGGGCCACTGCTTTAAGTGGTTTGAATTTTTTCTGACTCTCTATTTTCATGTTACACCATTTGCTCTTATATACTGCTTACCCTCATTATACTCTAAATATACAGACAGTTTTGGTAATCCTTGGGGTGTCTTACATGAATCAAAACAGATTCTACTTTTATATCCTAGAATGCTAACTATAACACACTCTCCAGTCCTCAGACTGATAGCACTGCCTCAAGGAATTTACCTATCTCCCTATCCCAGTCTAAATTAATTCTTTTCTGTTTTCTTGCAGATATTATCTTCTGTACTTTTGGTGGAATAACAGTTTACAATTTACTATGCTGTAGGATTAGTTATGCCTACCTTTTGCCAGTAGACAACCTTATCAACAAGGCTAGGGATATGTCAAATTTGATTACTACCATCCCTTTCCCAGTAATATAGGTGCACACTAGGTCTTTTGTACCGTTTTATTTGGTGAAAGTAAAAATGAAAGAACTAACACATATATGAAATTGCTCATGTTTGCTGAGTTGTGTGGAAGTAGTAAGGACATAGTTCAAATTTTTATTTAAAACAACCTTTTCCATTGAGGCATTGAACCTAGGGTTTTATTCACGGTAGGCAAATGGTCTACAAGCGAGCTAGAGCTGTACTTCCAGCCCTAAAATGCCTTTTAAATTGTATTTATAATAGGCTATCCTCTGATCATTGTTATCATGTAAAAGCAAGTATTAATATATATAATTACAAAAGCTTCTTATGGCTCCTATTAAGCATGTGTTTCCAAAGCAATGAATGCTTTAGATACTTCAATATAAGTTAATAGTTACCTGTAAGTCAATCATGGTAATAATTTACTTAAAAGGTTATGATGACGAGGTCAGAAAGTTAGAGAGAAGTTCAAGTGAATTTAAATGCCAAGAGAACAATCCTAATTGTTCTAAATTCTTTTCACTTTTTTTTTCAGGTATAATTTCATCTCTTAAACAGAAGTCCTGGTACATTTTGAAATCATCCCCTCCCCCTCTTTTCAACAACTATGATAGTTAAAAAGTGTCGGAAAGTAATATTCCTAAAAGTACTTCCAAGATAAAATCAAACACCAGCAGTTATGCAAGGGAAAGCACTACATTATCTTTATGAGGGAACAAATTACTGTTATTGCCATATTTGTTTATGTATATCAATATCAAACAAAAGCGAATTTCATATAAAACAAAGACCAGAGTAACATTCTCTCAACTGTCTATAATTTTTAATTTAAGCAGTTATTGTAATCCATTAAAATAATAATACAAATGAATTGCTACTGCACCCTGTTGGGAAGCCTTGGCTTTGAAAGTTATGATTAATCTGCATTAGGGCTACAGTTTATTTGAGAATAAGGTACAGCAGCATTGATAGATCTTTTCCAATGAATGACATTTAACATGACTATGCTCTTCATTGAGAAGTTCTTGCTATATGGAATATGAAGTGATTTGCAGCAGATGCCTTCTATTTTTCATGCATTTTGCTTCTCATTGCCATACTGACCAGAAACATGGCTACGCAGGAACCATTTAGATACTAAATGGGAATAGTAAGGAAAAGACATAAATTTGCTTGCCAATTGTTCTTCTGAGCCTTACTAGGGTGTGTAAAACAAAACAAAACAAAACAAAAAAATCATTATTTAACTGTTGTGACTACTTGGATCTAGAATTCTGGCTGCCAACTGCTCACATCCAGGACCTAGTGAGCGTCCTCTGTCCTGAAATGTGGCTGCTTTTCCCAGCAGAGCCCACATCTGTCCAGAAATGGTCACTCCTCAGCAACAAGCTGGTGCCTTCAGTTTTACAGAATGTGTTTATGAAGGCTGTTTGAGAGAATCATTAAGCTACCATTCCTGTTTCCAGTTATTTCAGTCAGAAGTTAAAGTGCTAGCAACACTCATAACCTCTGGAAACTGATCTCTATACGGTTTGGTTATCAGTAGCAATAGGAAATAATGGTTCTCCACAATAAGTATGTATTGAATGTATACCTTTGAAAATATCCTCCCATTAGCCAAGCAACCAAACAAAACTCCTTCATTTCAGATGGCACACATTGATTTTCTTTATGTAATTGTTATTGACTTTAGTCTTCTAATATTATTGTACTTATACTCTTACTTATGAGGGTACTTAGAAACAAGATTGAAATAAGTGAAATTTCCTTTGTGCATTCTTATCACAGAATGAAACCTATAGACTAAATGTACATTTTAAAAATCAAAGCCAGAAGATCCATAGATTATTTTCAAAGACGCAGTTGTTCCAGTACATGGTAATAGCCATTGAAATATGCTTGTTGATTAGTGAATTGTTCACTAATCTTTGAACATCTCTTAGCTTCTTTGAGTGTCAGTATCTTTGCTATTCATAGTGCAGGCACTGTTCCTGAAATATAGCAGATGCTCCAAATTCACTAGGTGAGTTGAATTCACATAATTACAATAGTTTCAGAAATAAACATAAAGTTGAATGAGTGCTTGTTGATGTGTCTTTGTTAAAGCCATGTGTTTTTCCTCTTTCCTTTTCTTGAAAATATTCTCTTTTCTCCTACAATGTAACCTGATTATAGTTTCTTCTACTTCTTCTCGTTCCTCCTGACTTCCCCTTTTCCCTTCCACTTCCGTTATGTCTCTCATTAGAAAAGAACAGGCTTGAAGAGATAACAATCAAAAATGACAAATTAAAATTGAATAAGATGAAGCAAATATATATATATTTGGCACAAGAGTTAGACATCCATTCACTCTCACAGTCAGGAGTCCCATAAAATTATTAAGCTCATAGCTACAATATACATGCAGAGGACCTGGTGCAGAACAGTGTAGGCCCTGTGCTTGGTGCTTCAGTTTCTGTGAGCTCATATATACCTTGCTTAGTTAATTCAGACGGTTTTGTTTTCCTACTGTCCTCCATCCCCTCTTCCTCTTGCATTCTTTTCACTTCCTTTACTGTGGGATTCCAAGACCTGAGAGCAGGGATTTGATGGAGACCTCCAATTTAGTTTCTCTCTTTCTCTGCATAATGTGTGGCTGTGGGTATCTGCCTGTATTCCCATCTGATGCCAGAGGAAGCCTCTCTGGTGATGACTGGACAAGGCATCATTCTATGGATCTATGAGTATAGCAGAATATCATTAGGAATCATTCTTTTTGCTCTGTTTTGTTTTAACCCTGGTCTCCGGGATATCTAGTCTCTTGTTTTTGATTACCCAAGCAGTGTCAGGTATGGGTCCCGTCTCCTGTAATGGGCTTTAAGTCAAATCAGACACTGGTTGACTACTCCCACAAGTTCTATGCCACCTTTGCCTTAGCATATTTTGTAGACAGGACAGATCAAAGGTTTTGAGGCAAGGCTAGTGTTTACATTTCTTTTATGGTAGCCTGCAGTGTCCCTTTCCATACCAGAGAGACTACATCATAGAAATGAAGGCTTATTATAGGCACTTCCAGCTTGAGTTCTCCATGTACCAAAAGTTGTATGGTATTTTCCCTGGAAATAGGGCCCCCTATCTTTTTTTGGAGAGCAACCTTTTGTCTAGCCAGAGCCTTGGTTGTTTGAGGATTTCCATGAGACTCCCTTGGCCAACAACTCAATTGAATTCAACCTAGTCCTGCCTCTGGAAGCCTTGCCTGGCTACAAGAGATAGCCACTTGATATTCCATATGCCCCATTATCAGGAGTCCTCATTAGGATCACCTTCACAGATTTCAGGAAGTTTCCATTGCATTTGGTTTCCACACCACCTGCAACATTCTTTACATTCGACCTGTCTCTCCCCATACTCTCTCCCTTACCCCACCTGCATCTCACCTGATCCCCTGATCTTGTCCCAGTCTACCCATAAAATCTATTTCCCCCACGAAGAGAGATCCATGCATCTCCACTAGAGCCTTCTTCTTTGCCTAATCTTTCTGGGTAGCTTGGTTATAATTTACTTAATAGCTAATATTCCCTTATAAATGAATACATGACATATTTATCTTTCTGGGTCTGGGTTACCTCATGCAGAATGATATTTTCTAGTTCTACTCATTTGCCTGCAGATTTCGTGATTTATTTATTTATTAACATCAGAGTAATACTCCATTTTGTAAATTGTTTTCAGTTTTTGTCTATTATGACTAAAACAGCAATAAACATGGTTGTGCAAGTGTCCTCGTGGTAAGATGGAGTCTCCTTTGTGTATATGCAAAGAGTGGTATAGCTGCCTCTTGAGTTAGATCAATTCCCACCTTTCTAAGGAACCACCATATTGATTTCCATAGAGGTGGTACAAGTTTGCACTCCTACCAGCAATGGATGATTGCTCCCCCTGTGTCACATCCTTGCCAGTATGAGCTATCACTTGTGTTATTGATCTTAGATGTAAGATGGAATCTCACAGTCATTTTGATTTGTATTTCCCTGGTGGCTAAGGATGTTGAACAATTCTTTAAGTGTTTCTCAGCCATGGGAGATTCCAGTATTGAGAATTCTCTGTTTAGTTCTGTACCTCATTTTTTAATTGGATTATTTTGCTGGGTATAGTAGTCTGGCCTGGCCTCTGTGAGCTCTTAAAGGTTGCAGCACATTTATCCAGGACCTTATGGCTTTTAGGGGCTCCACTGAAAAGTCAGCAGTAATTCTAATAGGCCTGCCTTTACATGTTACTTGGTCTGTTTCCCTTGCAACTATAGTCTTTCTTTGTTTTGTACATTAAGTTTTTATTATTATGTAAAATCGTGTATTTTTAAAACATTCCTTGCAAAATATTTGAATAATATACACTAAATAAATTGGAATTATGTGCTTCATTATGATAGCTTATGTTGCCCTTTACATGGGGCATCCTGAAACTAAGAATTTATTGTTTCCTTGTCATAATTTCTACAATTGAAATGGAAATGCATGGTCTCATGTGTAAACTACATTAATATACTACAGTTTCTTGTGGCATAAATATGTCTAGGGTATCTCTACCATTGAATAAATGATTGGTCGAATATACCTACAATATCAGGATATGAAACTCTGTAATCAGCAAGTCAGTTCTTAGGAGGAGAACTGTACTCTACCACTCTACCGTTAGAAAACCAAGCAATGTTTTGAAGGTTTTGAAGGAGACACATGTATCGACTAAAGGAAGGGACAAAGTACAAAAAAATTGAAGAAAATATGAGAGAAAGGACAGTAGAAGTGAAATCCTTGAATGAATAGAAAGGCCAGCAACTTGAGTCTTCTTGCATGAAATCTTTATGTATCCAAAGATGGCTCCTCCTCCAGGGTCTTTAAAAAAGAATAGCAGCCAGAGAAATAGTGAGATATCCATGGTTGTGAATCTTACTTTCCATTCCTATGGCTTGCATTTTTTGTTCTGCCTGAATTTCCTGTTAATGGGGAACTCTATCCAAACTTTATCACTGATTACAGAATTTCCTTAGATTCAAGAACATTTTCAATCAATAAATTCACTGGATAGATGTTCTCTTACCTCTTTCAGAAAACAAGCCAACAAACATACCAAAGATATCAACTCTACCGTGAGAGGGTGAGAGGTGAAGGTGTGTCTTATAAGTTTGTTGAGGGTTGTTTTTCTCCTCTGTAGTCAGGTTTGGATAGTTCTTAATGTAGAATCTTTTGTAAATGATATAAAATAATGTGTTATTGTACAAAGACCTTTTTTGTCTTGAAGTAAGGTAGTGGCCTTTAGAATTATCATTTATTTACTGATGCCAAGACTAGTTTTATATTCACTCACTCCTTGCAATTTTAAATAGCACAACAGAGAGACCACAGAGAAAGCAGGTCCATTTCCCTCCCCTCCCCCTCCTCGGTCCTGGTCCCCACCCCAACCCCTGCCGCCGGGTTGTTATCTTTTGTTTCTTTGTTGGCAGGGCAATAGGGCGGGAATAGAAGTGCCTGTGTGTTGAGCAGCAAAGATCTAAATGATTGCCTAAAGATGAAGGTAGCTTGGAAAAAGGACGGCGGGAATAAGTGTGCTCTTGATTCTTGGCGCTCCCCGCCTCAAAGTGTTCAGCTCTCAGTACTACCTCCCCTCAAAGATGTGATGGTCTCTCAATGCTCCCTCTTTACAAATACCTGTATTGAAAGCCTGAAAGACGGGAAGAAGTGGTGGTGCTAAGATCTCCCCCTGGCGTCATCCTATGCTACCTCATTTTTGGAAACTGAAAGATATCCCTTCGCTCTGGAGTGCAGGGATCATTCAGTCCGGAAGCTGTCCGCTGGCAGCTGTTGCCACCCTGGGAGTAGAACAGCTGGAAGCTTTGATGCGCTGCAAGATCAACTCTTCCGGTTAATTAGCGCCAGCCACAGCTCCAAACGTGCTTTACTGCAACCCCTAGTGGGCTTCCAAGGCAGTAATAGCTGGTCGTTCTGTCCAGTATATTCTTGCAGAGGGAAATTAAAAAGTATGCGTGCCCACATGCATATTTACACACAGCCTTCTTCAGTAAGCATCTTTAGGTCGGAAACAGCTCCACTGTCCTTGTGATTATCATTTCTCTAGCTAGAGGTTGGGAGTCCCTGGGAACACTTACACCAACTCGGCTAGCTATCCTAGGTGCTTTGGTGAGCGGCCAGTACCTCGATGTTACTGGGGTGGAGCTGGAGGGGTAGGGGCTTGGGAGTCTGCAAAGACTCCTGCTCTTTTTCCAGTTGATGCTGCTCCCCTGGCTAAGCATTTGGTATCTCCCACGGTCCTGCTTTCGCTTGGAAGCCTCGAAGAAGGCAGCTATGGGCGTCGCCGGCGCCCTTCCCGGAACAGTAAAGGCTCCTTGGAGCTGGCGCCAAAGCCTCCCCACTTCAGCCACATCTGGTCCAACCATGCAGATGTTAGCGGTTGGAGAGTACCTCCACTCGAGGCGCCCCAAAGTCTCGAGCATGCCCAGTCAGGCTCCTAAGTCTCCCCCAAGCGAGTTTCTGGGCATACAAATTCCACTTCTCCGCTTTTTCGAAGAAGCTGAGGTGGGTGGGAAGGGAGGGATCCTAGGCTTGGGGCAGTGAACCGGGTTCGCCTGGGTTAGTGCCCTCCTGTCCATCTGGGTGAGGGACAGAGCTGTTTGGGGAACCCTGGGTCCAGAGTAGCCAAACACAGTAAGATTAAGAGCACGTTAGACATGCACGTGTACACACACACACACACACACACACACACACACACACACACACTCCTCTTCCTGAGGATTTTGTTAATGTTGACCTGTCCTGCTGCCCCTTGATGCGTGCTGGGGTCATACCTTCAATGGAAGGAAATTTGGAGTTTCTCTTCTCCCCCACCCCCCGCTGAGAGCTGGCGTGTACCTAGCACCATATTCACCTGCTTGGCTTTTCTGTAGCGCAAGGACGAATAGAAAAATATGAGCACCCCCCTCCCTGAGTTTATCGCCCCCCTAAAGTTATACTAGCAAGAGACTTATTCTTTCTTAAGTTGGTCCTGAAGCACACATTGAAGCAGTGATGGAGAGTTTTAGCGCGTATGTTCATGCTTGCGACTCTGTGTGTGTGTGTGTATGTGTGTGTGTGTGTGTGTGTGTGTGTGTGTGTGTGTGTGTGTGTGTCCGCGCGCGCGCGCGCGTGCCCATGTATCTGCTTGTGCACATCATGAATAGGAAACACTGTCCCGGGTTGATTCTGAGATTAACAACACTCCTTCGAAGTCTGCATTCCATCTCATCCTTTGGAGGAAATAATGATAAATGATAAGTGCTGGTCACGTGAAAACAGAAACCATCCTAGTGTGGTATGAAATCTAAATTTTGTTTGTCCATATTGCCTTTTACTCAGATACTCAGCTTTCTCCTGCCCTCTCTTCACCCTCAAACACTCCTGATCATTCTCCTCAGTTCCACTTCCCTTCCTCTGCTCGTTACCTGCTCCTTCAGCCCTCCTCCTCCTCCTCCAGCTCCTCCCAGCTCAACCCCCACCTCCCGGGGCTCAGCTGCGGCTAAAACCTGGAGTCTTGGGGAAAAGAAAAAAGAAAAAAAAAAAAAAAAAGCCTAGGCTGTGAAGCTGTCAAACCGGGCATGCTCAGTAGACAGGGCAGGTTTTTTGGTCTCGAGTAGCGGAGAAACATTTTTTGCACAACCGCGACCAGCCTTAGAGCGCGGCGGCGGCGGCCAGGGCAACATCAGCACAGCCATCAGCGGTGCAGACGCCCCGGCACCCGGCCGCGCGGCGAGCTCCGGCTCTGCCTGGAGTTCACCTCCCAGTGCTCAGGAGGCTTATCTTACCCCTTCTGATCTCTCTGTGTCTCTCTCCCTGTGTGCCTCTCTCTGTGTCTCTTTCTCTCTGTCTCTTTCTCTCTGTCTCTGTCTCTCTCTCTCTCTGTGTGTCTCTGCCTCTCTCTCTCTCTCTCTCTCTCTCTCTCTCTCTCTCTCTCTCTCTC
>JANHMN010000005.1:24230062-24262309 GCA_030674055.1 Rhabdomys pumilio
AGAGAGAGAGAGAGAGAGAGAGAGAGAGAGAGAGAGAGAGAGAGAGACAGAGAGAGATAGAGAGACAGAGAGAGAGATAGAGAGACAGAGAGACAGAGAGAGAGAAATATATGGAACCCACTGTAAGACTCATTATGCAATATAAGAACCAAAAAAGAAAAAAAAAATAAGTGGACAATGCGGTGAGGCTTGAACTTATTTAGTGTGCAATGGCACAAAGACATCCAGACAGAATTAAATTTTAGATGATTTAAATTGCCAAATTGATTATCAATTCTGAAGGTAGATATTTGGGTACCATCAGCAAACACAGTCGTCAAATTTACAAGAGAGGGTAGTTAGGATCTCCTACAGACTGTAGAAAAAGGAGGAAGGGAAGTAAGTACTACAGTTTTAAAAATATTGTACTAAGGATGTTAGAGGTACAAGAGGAAGTATTCCATGGGAAGTTAAAATATAATTCAAAAGGAAAACAAAATAATGAAGCAATAATTACACAGGCCCTTGTAGACGCCATTAGGAAAAGAGCATGAAAAATAAAATGCATGAGAGAAAACACAAATGCAAATTGGTGTTCTTTTTAAAGTCAAATTTCAGTAATCAAAAGAAATTTTATTAAATATGTATGAAATTTCAGTTGTGAAAAGTGAATAACTTCTAATGATCCTCTGTATATCATACCATTAATGGTGTGTATAGACATAAGTGTATACTTTCAATGTAGAAACAGTACAGAAAAATAAATATGTGAGGGATTTTTTAATAAGATAGAACTATTGTGCAAGACCCGATTCTTAAGAGTCACTCCTCGTAAGTAAAATCTATAATCAAACCAATTAACAAATGGCTAACTCAGTTGATTCTAACTGCAAATTCTAGCCTTTATATGAGTCATTTCCTCCCTGATAATCATTAACACCCTCAACCAAGCCATCATTTTTAATTAGGACTAGGTAATAGTATTTACAAAGATTCTTCCATTGATTGTTGCCCCTCTATGGTTTTCTACACCGCAGCCAGTATGACTTTTAAATTTCATTAAGATCTGGGCTTCCATTATCTATTTTCTACCTGTTAAAGAATAATTGAACATACCACATATAAACTACAATTTAAATATTTACAAAAATATCAAGGCCTACAAGAGTCTGCATTATTTTGCTATCATACTATATACTGTATTTCCTATCCAAACTTGCTCAAAACCTTTTATACATTTTGCCTTCTGCGTTGTTTCTGAAACATACTATGAAAATTTTGTCACCAGGAAGAAAGTTTAGGCATTCATTTTCCTTTTTTTTTTTTTTGTATGAAATAATCTTTCCAGATTCCTACTGGTTGAATTTTTCATTTCATTCATATGTTTAAACAATTTTTTGTCATAATTTTGTCTTCTCTCCTTTGCATTGATTTGTGTTGTACTTCTTAATTTTCCTCTCCAATTTTCTGCTTCTATTTTCTTTCTTATTAGTTAGAATTACTTGGTATCATACTGTGGTTTTGTTTGCTTATACTTTATCAACTCCTCTAGCATAAGGCCTCTATGAGGCCATGAGCTACTTGCCTTTTTATTTACCATATAAAATAGAATAGTGCCCTACATATAGGAAGTGCTTAAAAAATATCAGTTTAGTAAGAGACAATAAAGACCCGATGGAAGACTAATTAGTAGAGATTTGGCAGTTTTCTGCAAAATCATCAGGAACTTTGCACACAGTGGTCATAGTGGTAGATTATGGGTGCAGCATTTGTCTAGCATATGTAGACCCTGTGTTCTACTCCTAGTACCCCAGAAACAATACTGTTATCATTTGTTCCAGTAACATGACTTTGGAGAATATGTTCTACTATAAAAGAAAATTCATTTACAAAGTTTTTTTTCCACAGAACAATTTATTTATAATGGTAGAATACATGTTGAAGAAGGGAATTGCTAAATGATTTATGATATGTTGAGAAAATACATTATTTTCTGTATACTAAAGATGATATTTGCAAATATTTTATGTAAAAAATGTTTATATTCTAATGCCAAGTAAAAAAAAGTTGGATAAGTGACCGTATACACCCCATATACATGTAGGGAAAAACATTAGAGATGGATGCTTAAAATTATTAAAAACAAAAAGATCTTTTTTTGGAGGAAGTAGATAGGAGGCATCTTTTAATTTTTCCTTTCCTGTGCTTTTAGATGTTCTACAATAGATTAAATAGCATTTATTATCAAAGTATATGTATAAGAGAAAAAATAAATACAATGCCCAAAATAATTACTGGTGCACTGAAGTAAGGTTTACATGGTAGATTAGAATAAGCCTTTCTCCTTGAAAGGTGTAGCTATAGCAGTGTTTCTCAGCCTTCCTAATGCTGTGACTCTTAGTACAGTTCCTCATGTTGTGGTGAGTCCTAACTATAAAATTATTTTGTTTCTACTTTATAACTGTATTTTTGTTACTGTTATGAATCATTGTGTAAATGTCTGATATGCAGGGTATCTGATATGTGACCCCTAAATGGAGTTGAGAATCATTGAGGTAGAGGTAAACAAATCAGGTAGAAATGTTCTCTGGATGTTTTGTTTGAAGAGGTCCACAGGCAAGTGAAATAATTGAAAGCCACAATTTAGTTTTCATTTACTAGAGAGGCAGAGAGAGCTGAGTTTATCCTGTCAGTATTTGAACAGGATGTTAAGGGACGATTAGGCAAGTTAAGGCTTCTTCATATTACTGTGAAAAGCACTAGCAATTTGCTTCATGTAAAACAGAAGTGATTACTCACTATATTTCTTCATGTCGTGTAGTAATAACAATTAAGTGAAGTTAGACTACAGATTACTTGGCGAGTCAGCCCCAGTCACCTCTAATGGAAAAGAAGAAAAATAGCATTGACAACTTTTGGCAGGTCTCATCATTAGAAATGCCCATATTGCCAGAAAGAAAAGAAGCTGCATCCAATAATGTAAACCTAAAAGTTCTTTAGGCCCTGAGGAAAAAAGGTGACAATCTGTAGTGGAGAGGCATTAATTGTCGAGGAGCACAGATCATTGTAATGGGCAAACTGTCTCTGTTATTAACACAATTATTTTCTACAAGGTCCTTGAGTAAAGGTTCCATTAGAAAAATCGCATCTGAGTTTTCAAAGCATGGGAAGCAACACGGAAAGCTATAGTCATTAGTAAAATAAAGTCTAGTGACTTAAGTGTTACCTAAGAGCCTTGTAAATAAAAACCGTGTTAATATAGCACCTACAGCTAAAATTTATTAATAAATTGAATAATTAGATGACACTTTTCTTAAATTCATAGAAGTTATTCTTTTGAAATCTATTGAAGATAGCAATTCCATATACAACATGTATATTTTATATGTGTACATCCATATATTCATATTTTATATTAACATCTGAATCAGATTTTTAAAGTCTCATCTGCTTACCTCCAATTCACTAATTACCTTTCCACTCATGGATGGCAATTATTTAGAGATACTAAGTACTTCCTTTTTGAAGACAGTAGAATATTATTCTATTCGTAGGTTCAAATGAGAGGTCATAGAATCTGAAGTCTGGACTAGATGATCTCTTAATGAGATATCTAGATGGATTTATGACTTGGCTGTCAACATGTAGTCCATTTCTAAATCATAACTCAGTTTTGTGGGCTGTCTTTCTAATGTTTATAGCTTCTGCTATTTTGCATCTGGTACACATTATTTGACTCATTCCAGTGCCAACACTCTCAAACATTCTAACTTCTTTTTGTTAAATGGTGGTTAGCACACATAAAGTCATTGAACAGCTTTTTCCTTTTGGAAATGAACTCTTGGGTGAGATAGAGATTTGTGAAAAAAGAAGGGAAGTAGAACATGTTGGCAACTCGTAAGCAATGGCATGTAACCTGGGGTATCTTACATAGATCAACCTATACACTGGCCTTCTATAATCTTAAATGGGGCGATTCACTTCTAAATGCTGAAGCAGGAAAGCAATTCTGAAGTGAGCAGAGAAGAGCTATATCTTTTTAAAGCCAGTTTTCTTCTCATTTCTCTGTGTACCTCACCAAGCCAAAATGCTACATATAGGACAGTTTATTTTTTCAAGTACATTTTTTTTTTTGCTAGCTTCCTTGCAGAATCAGCCTTATGGGTATGAAGCCAATTTCTACAGACTTACTCTGGTGTGTGCAGCAGAAGAGACAGGAATAATTTTGTAGTCTAGATGTCAGTACATACTGAAGTATCTTCCCTTGAAAGAATCTAACTTAGCACTATTATGGAACCACGTCAAACACTTGAGCAGAACTATGCCTTTTTTGAACAGCATTAACAGTGATTAAAAAATGCACATAGAGCAAGTAGATTGCAGCTAATCAAGAGCACTACTTCAGTTTACTATGAATGATTTATATATAGTACATGGGACAAGGAAATCATTAGTAATAATATCACACTCTATTATCACTACAAGGTCATCTTAGTGATTTTTTCCCAAAGGTGACAATGATGTTATTGGCCTACATTCTTTAAAAAATGTATTTAAATATTGTCTTTTATCTTTATATAATCATAGCATTTTTAAAAGATGTGTTCTCACTTTTGAGAATTTCCAAATATAAAAGAAGTAGATTTGGGAATTAGTTGATTGATAAATTGGTGCCACAAGATTAATTAAATGTCAATCATAAAATATCAAAATGTTAAAGTTTAACGTTAACATTTTCTTTTTCTTCTGCTTTGATTTACAATACTACCTTTTCTACAACGGAATTTTTAAGAAATTAAAATACATCTATTAATACAATATTATATATTTCTTACAGAAATGGTAGATAATGTAAATATATACAAAAAGAATCATGTATTATAAATATAGTTTTCTATACTAATTGCATTTTAAATTACTTTATTACATACATTTTGTTTACCAATATTTTGATAATAATTTCTGTTAAATATATATATATATATACATATATATATATATATATATATATATATATATCGAGAGAGAGAGAGAGAGAGAGAGAGAGAGAGAGAGAGAGAGAGAGAGAGAGAGAGAAGTAAAAACGTAGCCCAAAGGAGATCTAACACACTTTGTCAAATCAAATGGTCCCGCTACATCAGGCTGCAGTGGCAAAGAGCCCTCCTCTATAAAGCATCTCAAAGTACTTCCTACCGTTAACCAGTTCACCCGGGCCCTGAACAGGCAAACAGCTACTCAGCTGCTTAAGCTTACCCACAAGTACAGGGCAGAGACAAAGCAGAAGAAGAAGCAAAGGCTACTAGCCCGCACTAAGAAGAAAGCTGCTGGCAAAGGGGATGTCCTAACTAAGAGACCACCTGTCCTCTGAGCAAGAATCAATACAGTGTTGGTGGAGAACACGTAGGCTCAGCTGGTGGTGATTGCCCATTTTGTAGACTCCATTGAATGGGTGGTTTTCCTGCCTGCCTGTGAAAGATGGGGTGCCTTACTGAATTATCAAGGGAAAGGCCAGGCTGGGGGCACCTGGTCCACAGGAAGACATGCACCACTGTTGCCTTCACTTAGGTTAACTGAGAAGACAGGATGCTCTGGCCAAGCTGGTGGAAGTTATTAAGACAATTATGACAGATACAACAAGATCAGCTGCCACTAGGGAGGCAAAGTCCTGGGTCCTAAGTCTTGGGCTCACTTTGCCAAGCTGGAAAAGGCAAAGGCTAAAGAACTCGCCGCTAAGCTGAGTTAAATGTCCATTGCAAAGTTTTTTATACATAAATATAATTATATATGAAGAATAAGATAAAATAAACTGCATATCTTTAAGGATTAACATTTACTGACAAGTTGCTTTCCAAAAATGTATCCATATACATTGTTTATGGGGGGTTGTAAAGTTCATATGTTAACCATCATTAGATTACATATTGAATATATTATGTCATAGAAAAATATGTATCTTTCAAGTAGAGTGTATTAGTGTGGCTCCTTTTATGATAGTAGACTTTTTGTCCAAGTGGTAAGTGTGATGTGCATTAAAAATATTTTACCTTCATTTTTATAAGTGCTGTATAAAGATACCATGTGAGTCATTGACTCAAAGAATGAAGCAAAAAGGAAAACACGTGTATCCTGATGCTGGCTCTGCCATGTATCATATATTTACATCTCTGAACCCTAGTTTTCCAAACTTAAACAATTATTTGGAGAAATAGATGAAGTCTGTATATGAAGGCTTTCAGTAAGTAACTATTATACTTCAAGCAACTGTGGTTAGTGTAAACTTCATGTTGTTAATGACATTGTGATATCGTATCTCAAAATATTG
The DNA here is from genome assembly GCA_030674055.1 of Rhabdomys pumilio. Classification (NCBI taxonomy): domain Eukaryota; kingdom Metazoa; phylum Chordata; class Mammalia; order Rodentia; family Muridae; genus Rhabdomys; species Rhabdomys pumilio. The sequence continues at coordinate 24,236,364 of JANHMN010000005.1, forward strand.
AGTGTAAATTAAGTGAGGTTATCTGGGGGTAGACATAAATTCCATATTATTCTAGGTATATACTCTGCAATTCAAACAGTCTTCAGCCTAGAATGTGATGAAATGGTAGTGCGCTTGACTACATGCGTAAAGAAGAAAAGTTCCATACCATGCACAGCAAAACATTAAAGGAAAACACCTTCTACTAGCACTATAGTTAATATAATGGAAGTTTGAAGCAGACATTTAAAGAAGAAAAGCACTTCCCTTGTGAATTACAAAATATGTTGCAGTGTATATATAGTCCTAATATATCTTTCCCTCATGGAAGTACTCCATTGAACCTGTTTGTACATCTGTATGAAAGATAATTTTTTCTAATTTTTTTTCAGGAATTACAAGAGTGACTTTTATTCTGCTTAACTTCTCTTCTGGATCTCACAAGGTATGTTCAATCTGTGCTGAATTTTTTGATATAGTAGTATGTATTATTGAGTTTATTTTAACTGAAATGCACAGTTTAATTTTTTAGAATCTATTTATCTGTTTTATATATAAAAGTTTATATATTCCATTATTATGAGAGAATATTTGCAAAACCATAGTAACTAATCCTTGAAGTTTCCCTCTGTAGAGTGAATGGGAATAGTAATTGCCGATAAGGAAATTTGCAAAATTATTTAATAGTTCTCAAGGGCTACAATAAATATGATACTTTTCACTATCAATGAAACAAATATTTCTATTTTGAAGATTCAGAACAAAATTTTCCTCCTAAAATGTATGTCATGATTCTTTAAAAGGTACCAAGTGAAATATTTAAGTTTGAATTTTTGAATATTGACTAAGTTATTGTATTAATTTGTTTGACCTCTCATTTTCTTCTTTTCATCTACCCATTTACCCAACCATATGTCTGTCCAATGAACAGTCACTAAGCAAAGATCAACAGTCATTGTACCCTTTTTTCTGATAAATAAATAATATAGCTATAATTCAATTAGAGTATTGATTAACTGCTTTTACCATCAGTCCTCTGGTGGAATATATAAGAAAATGTGGCAAGATTTGTAACATACCTCACAGTTCTTAATTTGATTAAAACATTAGTCATTATTCAGTTCTTTGTAATTTGGGAAGAGATAATATTGTACTTTTTAAAATTTGGTCCCTATCTTTGATCATGCTATACACCATTAATCAAATATTAATTCTCATTCCAAGTAGAAAAATGAAAGGATGATATGAATTTGAAGTAAGTTGGTAAGTCTTTGACATCACTTAGTACCTTTAAAACTACACAAATATAGAAATAGAAAAAAAAAACAGAAATCCCCCCAACCCTTAGAATTTGTAATATACTTTAAAAAGTATACTAAATATAAATATATTGTATTAAATATATCATTAATTAGAGCTCAATGAGTTATAATTATTCTATAATATGAACTTAAAATATATTGGCCAATTGTGACCATATTAAACATAACTTCATTCACCATTCATCTAAATATACTATCTTTAGGAGAATAATAATATGACAAAGTTTAGCTAAGTATATAACAAAAATTATGATCAGATAATCAAATTACAAAATTAAAAAAAATTCCTTAGAGAAGAATTCATTTGGAAGATGTCTATGTGCCTTAATATCATTGTATGAAATTAATATATCTTTCATACTAAGAAAGCTTTATAGCTAATGTAAATTAATAGAATATAATTAAGGGGAAACATCCCTAACATACTTGAAAGATGCATACTTACAAAAAAGTTATTGGCACTGACTAGATATTTCAGAGAGCATCTAGGTTTCCTTCTTTAACAAGAAAGCATGCCATGATAGAAAACCTGAACTCTACTCCTAGTCTTAACAATACATTTCTACTTGGGTTATTTCTCCTTAGTTTTCTCCTCTATGTTAAAACATTGTGATAAAAAATTATAATTTTCTCCCTGTTCAAAAATCCTATAGTTCAAAATTTAGAGGTAGTTGTTGGGACTAGAGAGACGGATACCTTGGTAAGTTTCTTGTAGCTTAATCATGAGGCTCTGGGGTTGATCTTCTGAACCCACTTTTCAAAAGCAAGGTACATTTTATTACTTTAGAACACATGTGGGGCTGACACATAGATTCTCACTGAATGAGTAAGTCCTATGCAGGTTCAGTGAATCACCCTATCTGAAAAAGTAAGGTTGAAAGTGATTTGGGGAAGTGTGGTAGTTTGAATGAACAATGGTCTCCATAGGGTCATATATTTGAATGCTTGATTCCTAGTTGGTAGAACAGTTTTGAAGGATTAGGAGGTATAGCCTTGTGGGAGGAGGAATGTCACCAGGAGTGGGCTTTGAATTTTCAGAAGATCAGTCTATTCTCACCTATCTCTCTCTTTCTCTGACTCATATTTGTCTGTCTGCCTGCTGTCATACTCCCTGCCTTGCTGATCAAGGACTCAAGGACTCACCCTCAGAAACCATGAGCCTTTACAATAAATGCTTTGTTCTATAAGTTGCTGAGGTTATGGTGTTTTGTCACAGCAGCAAAAAATAGTCACTAAGACAGGAAGACAGCTAACCTTGACCTCTAGTTTCCACAAGCACAGGCACATACAAGCACAGGCACCCACAAATACATCCCCCTAACACACACACACACACACACACACACATACACACTCACAAATCAGGATTCTTCTTCTCAGGTATGTGTATGAGTCAATATTGATTGTTAAATTGGAAAATATACACATCAATCATCTGTCCAAAGATTTTCTGTTAAGTGGTTCAAATGAATCGGTAATAAAATACTTGTTTCTCTTTGAAATAAAGCAGCTGTGTATTCTTAAACAACTAGCACCCACTTACCTCACCCCATAGCAATACTTGTACTGGTACTATACTAGTTAGACTAAAGTCTAAGTTGAAGTAGTATTTTCAAAGGTTTTTTTTTCCTGGTAAAAAATTAGTGGTGGGATATTCCCATGCTGATTCTCTCTGTGTCTCTTAAAGTTTAGCAAGCTCTATGTTTCTTCCCTTTTGCTTAGAGGTGGTCATTCAAGGTCAAGCATCTCTCTGTACCTTGAAAGCAGTCAAGTGCATAACCCGATGACTTCAAACTCCAATGCTTTCAATCTGGCACCTTTCATGAGCTTGTGTTCATATTAAAGCATTCAATATATATTCTCCTTCATCTACATATCACAGCAATAACATCCTGGGCAGGACAGTGCCTGGGAGCAAATAACCACTTGGAGTTAATGATCTGAGGGGCAGCTGAAGGACCATTGACTCTTCCTAGTCTTTCCTTCATCCCAATAAAATGTCTATTCCTGAAGTGCCAAGCCTTCAATAACTTTCTATCACACATCAGATTAAGTAGTGGCTATAAATAATAGTATTTAATACATAATAATGAGATATGGCAATGCAATAAAATACCGACAATTCAAGTACTATATATAGATGGCTATTCTGATCAAACCAAAGAAAGCAGCAGCAAATGAAGTTCATGAATCATAATGTTTTAGAAGTGACTTTTGTCTTATTGATTTGAAATGAAATAGAAGTAAAAATTCATGTGGTATAAGGGAATAGTTTGCTTTCGTTTGTTCCATATTTCACTGATGAGTGATTCAGTTTAAAAATAATTTTATAATGCCTCTGACATCTTCTTTAAATAGATTTTAAGTAGTATAAGTTCATTTTCCCTATTTAGAATTAGACTCATGTTTTCAAAACATGCATAGCTGTGAACTAAGTAACAAATACAAGTATACAATAATTTTTCCCAAATGCACTTTCATGTACTTTATTTATTACAGTGATACCCATTAGGTTTTCACAATGGGGCATGGTCCTAAATTCTACTGAAATAAGAATCAGCAAGGGGCAGGTCCTACAGTCAGAACCACATGGTGTGTAGTTGAGGGCTGAAATACATGCATTTATATACCAAGTAATCCGTGTCGTTAGTATGTGTTATATAGATGCATTTGTTTTGGACATTATTCTTCCACGTGAAAAGGATTCATATATCAAATTCCTATTTGGTAAAGTAATAATATATATGATCGCAAATATCTCCACATTCAAAAACCTTTCAGCAATCATAGCTTTTATGAGACATAATTCCCTGCCCAAGCTCATCTTCTAATCTGTAGAATTTGTGGCAATGTTATACCATATGTTAGAAGGAATTAAGAATTAAAGGTGTTAATCAAATGGCCTTAAATTACAGAGGATTATCTGTATAGAATCAACGTAATTACAAGGTCTTTAAAAGTAGAAGGAGGTGACAGAATAGAGCTGCAGAAAGCGTGAGAACAACCTAACATGGTATTGGCAGCTTTAAGATAGAGGAAGGGAGCAAGAGATATGGGCAACCTCTGGTTGCTAAAAAACACAAGGATTCATATTTTACTTACCCTGGTGCCTCAATTGAAAACTTCACCCTGCTGTCATCCTAAATTTATCCTATCAAGAACCATTTAAGACTTCTTTTTTGTTAATTTTTATTCTTTAATCATATCAGCTGGTGTATACTGCCTGGTTGGTGGCTCAGTGTCTGGAGAGATATCCAGGGTCCAGGTCAGTTGATACTGCTAATCTTCCCAGAGGACCACCCTCCTCTTCAGCTTCTTCCAGCTTTTCTTCAATTCAACCACAAAGGTGCCTGGCTTCCATCCATTGGTTGGGTGCAAGTATTTGCATCTGACTCTTTCAGCTCCTTGTTGGGCCTATCAGAGGGCAGCCATGATAGGCTTCTGTCTACAAGCACACCACAGCATCAGTAACAGTGTCAGGGCCCCATGCCTCCCCCTGAGCTACATCCCAATTTGTGCCTGTCACTGGACTTCCTTTCTCTCATGCTCTTCTTCATTTTTGTCCCTGCAGTTACTTCAGACAAGAACAACTTTGGGTCAGACCTTTTGACTGTAGGACAGCAATGTCATCCCTCCACTCGATGTCCTGTCATTCCACTGGAGGTGGACTTTACAAGTATCCCCTCCCCACTGTATAACACTTCATCGAAGGTCCCTTCCTTTGAGTTTAAGAGTCTCTCACCTCCCACGTTCCTAGTACATTCTAGAGGGTCCCCCTCCACCTCCTACCTCCCAAGGTTGGCTGTTTCCATTCTTTCTGCTGGCCTTCAGTCCACTCTGCCCCCCCAATACATGATCATGTTTCCCCGTTGCTCTCCCCTCTCCTACCCAGATCCTTCCTTCCCTCTGCCCGCCCCCCATGATTGCTTTCTCTCCCTCCCAAGTGGGATTGAGGAATCCTCACTTGGGTCCTTCGGCTTGTTAACCTTTTTGAGTTCTGTGGATTGTATCCCACGTATTCTGTGCTTTTTTGGCTAATGCCACTTATTTATTAGTGAGTACATAACTTGCATATCCTTTTTGGTCTGAGTTACCTCACTCAGGATTATCTTTTCTAGTTTGATCCATTTACCTGCAAAACTTATGATGTCCTCATTCTTAATAGCTGAGTAGTATTCCATATTGTAAATGACCCACAATTTTTCTATCTATTCTTCCATTGTGGGACATGAGTTGTTTCCAGCTTCTGGCTATCACAAATATGGTCACTATGAACATACTGATACATGTGCCCTTGTGGCATGGTGGGCCATCTTTTGAGTATATGCCCAAGAATGGTATAGCTGGGTCTTCAGATAGATCTATTTTGTTTTCTGAGGAACCTCCAGATTAATTTCCAGAGTGGTTCTACCAGTTTATAATTCCATCAGCAATGGAGGTGTGTTCCTCTTTCTTCACATTCTCACCAGCATGTGCTGTCACCTGAGTATTTAATCTTAGCCATTCTGATTGGTGTAAGGTGGGATCTCAGGGTCATTTAAATTTGCATTTCCCTGATCACTAAGGACTCTGAACATTTCTTTAAGTGCTTCTTAGCCCTTTGAGATTCCTCTGTTGTGAATTCTTTGTTTAGTTCTATACATCATTTTTTGATTGGGTTGTTTGCTTTTTAAAACAGGATGGTATTGGTACAGAGACAGAGACGTTGATCAGTGGAATAGAATTGAAGATGCAGAAATAAAACCACACTTACAGACACTTGATCTTTAACGAAGAAACCAAAAATATACAATGGAAAAAAGAAAGCATCTTCAATCAATGGTGCTGGTCTAACTGGCAGTCTGTATGTAGAAAAATTAAAATAGATACATATTTGTCACCTTGCACAAAACTCAAGTTCAAGTGGATCAAGGACTTCAGTATAAAACCAGATACATTGAATCTAATAGAAGAGAAAGTGGGAGAGATCCTCAAACTTATTGGCCCAGGGGAAATTTCCTAAACAGAACTCCAATGGCTCAGGCTCTAAGATCAAGAATTGATAAATGGGACCTCATGAAACTAGAAAGCTTCTGTAAGGCAAAGGACATTGTCAATAGGATGAAGCGACAATGTGCAGATTGAGAAAAAAAAAATGTTCACTAACCCTACGTGTGAGATGGTCGATATCCAAAATATATAAAGAACTCATTTAAGACTTTTTATCCTGATTTTTTAAGTAATAGTGTTTAATTAGCATAAGCTATAAATAACACTTGTAAAAACAATAAATTACATATATACATTCCAAATGCTTTGACTGAGGGGAAAAAGCGACTTTGAAACAGATGTTTCTTTTTCCCCTTTTGAATAAACACTTTGTTGAAATTCTTTTTTTTAAGGTTAACTTTTTAATTACTTATATGATTTCCTTTTAGTAGAAACAGTCTGATTTGAACATAAATCCACACATAACATCTATATTCCTGACACAGTAAATAGGTACCAGCAATCAGATCTACTCCTATTTGTGCCATGTTCTCTTTGGGGGAAAAAAAACATTTACGTACTTTTTTTTCTTGCTTCTTTATTTGTAAAATAAAAATACCCTTCTTTTTCCTTTCTTTTTTTTTAAAATTTAAAACAACGTGCAGATTGAGAAAAGAAAATGTTCACTAACCCTACATGTGAGATGGTCGATATCCAAAATATATAAAGAAATCATTTAAGACTTTTTAATCCTGATTTTTTTGATATTGTATTTATTTACATTTCAGATGCCTTCTCTTTTCCCCATTTCCCCTCCCTAAAACCCCCTATCCTATCCCCCTCCTCCTTTTTGCTTTTATACCATTTTAATTATGTGCAAGTATTAAGGTCAGTTCTAGTTTGAGGAACTAGCAATACAATCGATTCAAATAGTCAAGGAACAAGAAAGACAATAAACAGAAATAGTCAAAGAACAAGCAAGGCAATAAATAAAATTCCCTGAACACTCCTGTGATCACTGTTTCTAAGGGCTTATCAGAATGACCAAAATATCTGAGCCAACTCTCCTGTCCTAGCTCAAAGTCATTTTCATGTCAGAAGTCTACTTCCTTGTTCTAGCCTAAAATTCAGATTCCTGTGTGAAATTACTTCTTTGTTCTAGCCTAATGTTTAGATTCCTGCCTGAAATAATTCCTCATTTAAGACTTCGGACTAATTGGACTCTAAGAGATTGGTGTTGTTTCACATAATCAAATTCTCACTAATTCATTAGATTATAGTGAAGTTCATGAGAAAACTTGCAAGTGTCTAGTTGTAATCCAGTCATAATTGCTAATAGACATGGTTCATGTTACTTCTGAGATATCCCATCCAATGATCATTTCCAAGCCCTCAGATATTCTTTAGGCCATTCCTTCAGAGAAGCAATTTGTTAGGTCTTTGGCAACCCATTCTCATTCTCAGAGGGAATTTTAGCCTTTCCCCATTCCTTCTATAGGTCATTTGATAACATTCTTCCAGTTCTTTTGTCCCACAATCCTCTCCTTTTGAGTCTAAGGTACAAGAATTATGATTTAATGGGAAGTCATCATTTTTAAAACTCTTTTTGGGGATGTCTACAACCATGAAAAGAATGGAGACACTATATTCCTAATATGTTTTTCTAGCATGGATTTTTGAGAAAATGATGACTTGAACATAATGTCGAAAAGTAGTCTTATGTTTTTGGCCTACTTCTTAAAACTGTTCAGAAATATGTTTGTAGCCTAGGATCATACCTTTCTTTCCTGAACTCTGTCCTGCTGCTCTTCCCTGCTATTCTATCCCTCTGTTTATAAAAGTGCTGGTAGTTTAAATGTGTCAACTTAAATGCCATACTGTTTATAATACCCATTTTTCATGCCATTCTTTCCTAAACATACTAGACTTATATCATCCACAAGAAAGAAGAACAAAAAAGAAAATGTTAAGGACAAGATTGCAATGTTTCACTGTACAATGGCAGAGGAGCATACATCATTAATGATTCTGCGATGTACATTACAGTTAATTGGAAGGCTTGTTAAAACAAAAATTTCTGATCCATACTTCTGAGTTTCTGCTTTACTTGGTCTACATGATGGCTAAACTTTTATATTTCTAATGTGTTCTCAGGGGATAATGATGGCACAGGGCCATGGGATGTAATTTGAACATCATGGATTTTTAAATGTGCTAACTATATGGAACTGACCAGGATAGGTCACTTAATAGTTGCAAGCTTTAAAAGGAAACTTTGGGAAACTAAGTAGATGATACTTATATTCAATATAACTAACAAGAAGTTTAGTAGATAGAACTTAAAGGAAAACATTTTTATCCCTATCAAGGAAGGGTCAGCTGAAATGTATAAACTGGATTTATGATCAGGTTGTGTTCTACCAGCCAGACAATTTAACCTTGTATTTTGTACCAGCTTCTGCTGCTCCCACCTAACTTGTATTTATATGCATTTGGTGCTATTTAAAGGCAAGATGGAAGATTTCAGATTTGGGGAGTACGAGGGGGATAGTGGACACTATTTCATATCTGTTGCATTTGGAGAACTTGTGAAACATTTAAGTGACAGAACCTGAAAAGAAAAAAATTAGAGTTTAACATTTAACTTAAAATACCTTGTATCAGTTTGTTCATCAACTTCTTATGCAAAATTGAAGCAAAATTTCTACTAGCTACATCACTATGTAGAATTGTCATTTTAGCTGGCTTTCTAAATTCTTTGTTATACATGACACACACACATACATATATATTACTAACAAGTAATTGTTCTTTATTTTTTGACTAATAGTGTGTGTATGTGTGTGTATGTGTGTACACAAATGTAGTTCAATTGTGCTTTAATTTAGTGACTTTCTGTACATTTACAGTTAACTTACAAGGTTTTCCTAATGGTAAATTTGTCATTGCTGGCAATCATCTTTAGTAGTTTAGATCAGTGAATTAAAAGTATGTTCACTTTTAAGTTCTCCCTTGATCACTCATATGACCTAGCTTTCTTTGTATTACTGTTTTAGAAAAAATAAAGCTCAGGGGATAACAGGATATTAATGTTGTTAAGGGGAGAGTGAGGATGTTGTTTTAGCCCTTTCTATTGTGGACTATTTCAGTAATGGTCAGATTTTTCACAACCTACAGATTTTTTATAAACCTTCAAGGTTGAAGGTAGTTTGAGAATAAACTCTCTTAAAACAGGGTAGAACGTCTAAATATTAAACAAAATGTTTAAATTAATAGAATTGATATTGCTGCAAAGAAGTTTATTATTTTTAAGTTGATTATATGTGCGATATAGATATCGATATATATATATCTATATCGCACATATAATATATATATATGCTGACATACTATATGCCTCAACCACTTTTCACTTTGTGGTTTGATGAACCCATAGAATCTTCTCAATGTGAAAAGAAAAAATATTAAAATATTATAAAATAAATAATTATGACTTTTCTTTACCAAAACCATAATGAAAAAGATAGAATGAACTGTGCCATTTATTCTTCTGAAGATTGATCACATACTTGCAATTTGTGGATAGGTTAGATGCTCATCTACTTCCAATCACTAGGTTCATAATGAACCTAACTTATAGATTGAATTTAGTTTTTTGTAACCTTTAGCTATGGCCTTTCAAGAAAAATATAAATATTGCTCAGTTGATACTTGTCTCTGAGCTCAGAAGAAAAGTAGAAAAATTAAAAAATAATAATGAAAAAGCAACTATAAGTTTGAATACAAAACCTAGGGGCCTTGGTAAATGCCTTTAGAGAAACCATGACCTGAATGGAATGTCTGGGTTTACAGACAGGATGCTTCAGTAATAGGGTGGTACTTGATGGAGATGAAGCTTATTGTTTCTGAGTAGAAATTCTTCATGAGATTATTATTATTTCATCTGATAGATGAATGCAACACTATGCATTTTTAGTGAACCAAATACTGTTTCATAGTTCATCTTTTCATAATTAACATAAAACCACTCGAAGAAATATTAAGAATTTAAATATTTCTCTTTAAAAAGAACGAAAAGTAATGATAAAAATTGTAAAATAAGAACAAAAGGAAAGCATAACTCTGTAATATGTGACATATAAACTGCAGAAGTGACCATTTTCTCTAGGGTGGGTGTTAAACTAATGACCTTCAAATAGCATCTTGTTTTTACTAAGGATCTGACAGATATCAGCTAAAACAATATAACAGATAATTCAATGACGTTTTATGAAAATGCACCAGCTACCTATTTTTGTCCCATATTCATTCGCATATCTGCATATGCATTTGAATTCTGGATGCATTTTAAAGGATACAGCTGACTAGATCTTCCTTGGAATGGAAATGATACTAACTATATCACTCAGTCTTTTCAAAATAAGCTAATAGAAGTCAGACAAATTCCCACTGTCCTTAATTTATTGAATTCTATAAGTTTCTTTGTTAAAAAGCACCTTGATTGATGCTATAATATTTTTACTCAGCTTACCACAACATCCTGTAGGATCTGTCATTGTGTCATCTGTTCTAATTTGTACCAAAATGATAGTTTTAATCATAAGAGTGCAAGAAGTTACTGCTCATTTTACTGCTGACAGTCATTTGAGGAGGTGGAAGAAGGCGCTGAAAGGAGATCCTTTGGTAATTCTAAGAAAGGCTGATTTTCTGTTAAGTACATTTTTGTAAGTCATTTTGTCATTTCGTAAACATGCAATGATTATTCCTTCAGACAGATGAAATATTCATTAAGAAGAGAAGAGAGGAAATCACAGTACTATTAAAGAATAGCAAAAGAGTGGGAGGCCTGTCAAGAATGCTCTGACCTGAGGAAAAAGAAATCAGGGTGCCATAGAGACGGACCATAGAATGAAAACTTTTTTTAAAGGTTATTTCCATAAAGTCTGTAAAATTCTTGGGCTCCATTAAGATTTTTGTCCCCGAGAGCCTAAACTGTAAGGTATGTGCTTTGTCTGCAGAATGAAAAAGGAGATCTTCACTTAATCATTATCCTGGGAGCTGAACAGCCTGCTAAATTTGAATAAAAATGCCTCCTTCATTACTGATGGGAACACAGAGTTCCATGTATCAGTGATTTATGGAGAGCTTAGTAACAGGGCTAACTTATAAATGAATGGTCAGTTTAAAGAATAATACTATTTGTTAATGTGTCTAGTATCAAATGAGATATATTATGCTTCCAAATTCAAAGGAAAAAAAAAAAGCTACCGGGTGAACATTGCCAGTGAAAATTTTACTTTGCTTTCCACACACAGTTGAGGGATCATGGCCAAGCATCTCTTTGTAAAGTTTATTTCTCTGTTTTATCTTTATCCTTCTGAGATGGCCTCCTTCTACTTCATACATTTTAACACCTTATTAATACCTTTCTAAAGCTCAACATGTTGCTTTGCTTGGAGCATTGCCAGTGTATTTTGGTTTTGTTGTTGCTTGAGTTACAGTTCATGTCTTCCTGTAAGAAGGATCAAATCACTTTGAAAGAAGGCTTTGTGGGGGCTACATCTTTTCTTCTACGTGAGTATTTTCTCTTTTGGAAAGTTGCTTTCTCTTTTGGAAGTTGCTGTATAAATTTTATCAGAATCACTATCATTCAAGCAAAAGAAAGGGAGCTGGAGAGAGTTCAGTGGTTAGGAGAACTTGTTCTTGCAGAGGACCCAGGTTGGGTTGCAAGCATTCAAATGGTAGCTTTTACAGCCACTTGTATCCCTAGCTCCAGGGGTTCTGATACTGCCTTTGGGCTGTACACATATGGTATACATTCATGCTTGCAAACACTCATACAAAGAAAAAGGAAAAAATAAATAAATCTGTAACAAAAAGGACAGGAAGAAAACTAATACATTTATTATGCTTTAAGATAGACAATGAGAACATTTTATTCAAGGAGATCAGATGACACTGGATACCCCAGGGAATTTAGAGGTCTGGTGTGGTGGTGGTGGTGGTGGTGGGGACATCCTTGTGGAGACAGGGGGCAGGGAGGAGGTATGGGATATGGAACAATCAGAGGGTGGTCTGGGAGGGGAATAAAATGTGGAGTCTAAAATAAATAAATAAATAAAAAGCAAGCAAGCTTTATAGAGGTGGTAACCATATATATTTCATCTTTAATGACTAGCAAGTGGCTAGAACAGCATCTCACACTTGTAGATATTTAGCAAATACATATTTAATGCTTTAGTGAATGAATCTCAGAAACAGAACTATGCTAACCCAACAGAGTGGAATAAAAATCTCCTCTTGACTTCCCTGATGTACTTCAACATATTACACTGTACCTAACATGCTGAGATTTTTTTTCCACATAGTCATATATTTAAGGTAATAATTGAATATCTAAGTGCAATTTATTCCCATGCTAAATTATACTTCTTGTGGGACAGCATGGCAGGATTCTACTCGGGATACTACAAATTATATTGATAGGGTGAAATGTGTTTTCATGTCTGTTTGTAAAATGTGGAATATTATTGAATTACTTTAAATGTCATGTTTGAGATGAGTTTAGGCTGGATTCTTTGGGCTTGACACATTTCAGTCTGTCATCTTGTCCTTAGAGATGCTGAAAATTAAACGGGGATCTTTAAATAATTTACTTTATAAGTTTGCTTATAGCTATGTGGTTTATCAAGCCAGATGTCAGTACCCTCAGATGCTGCATGAACGTAAATTAAAGTTGGTGCCGCATATCAAAGAACGGCATGCAAAATGGAAAGAAACCACTATAATCTGTGCTGGGAAGGATGTTTTCTTTTTTAAACTGTTAGATAATGTGGAGGAGAAAAAAAGGCTAATTCATTCATAAAAGAAGATTGCTTAAATATCAGGGGAAATCCTGTTCCTTGTATGTATAATGACGTAACTCACATGTCTGGAACTGGAAGTCTATAATAGATATCTTATTCTGGTTCCACGCCTTCTTATCCTTAGAAGACATTTTTTCCTGTTCTTTTTCAAATGCAATAGACCTAGTATAGGTTTCATGATTCTGGCATCAACAATTCCAGTTTCTGGTTAAAAAAAAAAAAAAACTGGTCTAGACGATGTTTTAACAGGGCGTTTTATTCTAGTGAGAAATTATGCATCTGAGCTCATCTTCCCTGACATAAATGGAAAACAAACAACAGCCTCTATGTAATTTAAGCAAGGTTGTGGGAGACGACTTAAAATGATAGAAACAAAGCAGAATCATTTCCAGCACTGCATACATCCACAGTGGGACCTTGGGTAAGTCAGCTGCTATGTCTGGGTTTGTTTCACATAGAAGGTGAGGAATTTAGGATGAATCATCTCTCAGTTTCTTTGCATGCCCAGAATTCTCTGAGAAGATGTAAAGTCTTAGCGACCTCTATCTGAATTCTCTTTGTTTTATTAAATTCTGCCTATGCTTTAAGATTTACAAGGATCCTAATTCCTGCTCGATTTTCTTAATTTTCTTTCAGTATGTACATAATCAGGGAAGGCATATTTTACATGTTTATATATTTTCACTTATCCAGTTTTTATCTAGTTTGTCTGATGTATTTTTCATATTAAAATTGTCTCCCCAAATATATTGCACAGACTTTTAAACACAGCATTATGTCTAATACCATTTCCTTCATGGAATTTGGGATATTATGAGGTGTGACAAAATTTGTCCAATACTTAAAATGAGATGCTTATCACTTAGCATTAGGACTGATAAAAGTTCAAGTATACAAAGGTAGCATTTTTTCCCATAGGAGACCAACTGACTTGGTAGCTAAAAGAGTATAAAGGCCCATGTGTCAGCCTACTTGGATGTCTACAAACAAAATTTGTCTATTCTCTGTGGCTTATTGGGAAAAAAAATCAGAAATTGCATTCTCCTGGTTCTGGATTCTAGGAGGTCCATGATGATGGTGCTAGCAAATTCGATGTCATGACATAACTGGTCATCTGCCTCACAGACAACACCTTCTCACTACTCTTCACATAATGTCAGGGGTGAAAGGTCTTTCTGGGTCCTCATTTTAAGGGCATTTATTCAATTCAGGGGAACAAATCCTCATGGTCTAATCAGTTTCCAGAGACCATTTCCCTGATATCCACCCTGGGATTTAGGATTTAAGCGTATTACATCAGTGTGTCTAGGAAGGCACAAACACTTAGATCATATCACTTTCTCTGAAAATTATTGTCCTAGACTCTATTATTAAAAATATTATAATTAATTTGATCTTTCATAACTACAAATATCTATCTGGGTATATCATTTGTTAGACATAAGTCCACCTTTTTCATGAAGGTATTATTTTTGTCATTTTTCTTTTCTGAAATTCTTATATCAAAAATATCTTAGTTATGATTTCTTTTACTATGAAATAACAGCATGATGAAAAGCAACTTCATGAGGAGTGGGTTTATTTGGCTTACACTTCTATATTGCAGGCCATTTTGAAGAAAGTCAGAGCAGGGACTGAATCAGAGGCCATTGCTAAATTCTGCTTATAGTCTTGCTCCCAAGGGCTTGTTCCTGCTTTTTTATACACCCAGAACCTCCTTCTCATGGTTAGCAGCAACTACAACTGCCTGCCCTCCCACAAAGATCATTGATTAAAAAAATACCTCCCAGGCTTGACTCCTGGCCAATCTTACAGAAATATTTTCTCAATTGTGATTCCCTGTTCTCAGAAAACTGTAGCTAGAGTCAGGGTGAAAAACAAGTAAAACAACAAACCAACAGATTAACACAGTTCAGTCAGCATGAAGAAAGGCCACATTATAAGCTGTTGTGATAGATACTCTAGGGAATGTGAGGACAGTTAGTGTGCATAAAGTATACTCCATGTGTTTGCAGCAAAGAAGATGGGACAAAAACAAACACACAAAGTAACTTCTATACTATAGTGTAATGGAAACATATTAAAAGTACAAATGAGCTGATCAGCAATCAGAGACAAATGGGCTTCTGGCTTTCTTTTGGTTTATGTTTTAGAAAGTACTTCCAAAATGTTACAATGATTTGAGTTTTAGAAAATAAGTTAGAACATGGCCTTTAGGAGATGGAACAAAGTCCATTCAAGGATGAAATATTAGAATAAGTAAAACAGAAAGACCGTACAACTGATATGTCTGTCTGACCACTTGGTTTTATTAGATTAGAGAAACTTTAGGAAAACCATTTCAGAAGATATGACTCAAATGACAAGACATCTTCTTGACTTATTATTCATGTTTCAGGTTCATTTAATTTTCTCACAGGAATATATTCTTGAGAATGTTCTAAAATGAGGAAGACCATGGTTTTGAATAGAAGCATAGCCCTTCAAAGAATTGTATTTTAAGTAAGCAAATTAAGATGGGTTGTGGATATATACATTTGAGATAAGATCAAAGCTGTTTAAAAATATCTGAGGGTCAGATATAAACTAGATATCCCAGTTCATTTAAAAGCAAAACCAAAGCCTGACTGTGAACCAAATTAAGAAAGAGGAAAATAACTGTGATTTATGCCAGCCATGTGTGGCCACTATAGCCAGTTTGTTAGTCAGTTCTTTGTAATTGGATTTCTGAATTATTTGTTCTTCCTACATTATTGCCATCTTTAGGAAGAATGTGATCATTTTTCAGCTTCCTGCATTGATAAGTAGGTATACAACTCCCACTGTTTTTCATGTGTGTCTAATTTTTGCCACTCTGCTGAAAAATATGTGACAAATCAGAAGTCAGTATATTGCATTTTATATCCTTAGTAGGAAACAGCTTCAGCAGGAGGTACAGTATAATACAGAATACTCAAGTAGAAGCAATTCATTTATGCCTGTAAGCATTCCTGTGGTACAGTTGTCCAAGCTCTAGCCACGAACAGAGGGGCAAAAGATGCAGCTTTCCCCTCTAAGTACTTACTTTTAAGGATGACCTGAACACATACATGTTGTATTTATTTTCTCTGGCTAAATAAGGAACTCTTATAATCTAAATGTCTGATGATGAAAGCAATTCATTATTTCACAAATTTTGCAAGTCAAATGTATGGACATGACTTCAACTGTTTTTCTTCTTACAAGGCTGTATTGCAGTGTTAGCTAGACTTATTATCATTTCAAGGTTGAGTAGAGAATAGTCTACATCCAGTTCTTGCAGAACAGATTTCTTCATAAATGCAAGTACTTAGCAGTGTATTTCTTCAGATCAAGCAATAGAAAGGATCTGCAGTGATTCAAATATCTATCATCAGTGATGACATAGACACCCTTTGAAAGGAATTTTCTGATTATACTAGGCTTACCTAGACCAGACGATCTTAGATGAAACCAAAGTCAACTAGTTGGGGTCTTAATTACTCCTGAAAAATCACTTTGCCTTTTCCATATTCTATTTTTTTACAAATATTTCACAAAATCTGCCCATATTCAAATAAAGAATATTAATACAGGGACATGACTTACTATCATTTGTTTGCTGCCACAGCCAACACTAAGTACAAATAGTGAAGGTAAAAAAATCCTCTTGTATGACTGGATTTTTAATCTTAGTGGAAAGTATGTGTAATGACTGAGAAAACACAAAGCAAAAGTGTAGTGGGGGTGACACACTCATTCAGAAAATGCTTTAAACAAATGTATCTACGTACCCTTGAATCCAATGCTAACTGCTGAGGCTGAAGCAAATGCCACATACCCAGTGACTTAGACACAGCTTTACAGCATTCCAACTGCAAACCCAGAAGATTTTAAAACTCTAAAAGATGTTTTTGTCTAGGAAAAAAAGAAAAAACAAAAGAAAAAAGTAAAGAAATTCTATAAAAATAGATGGCAACAAACACATTTCTTTATAGCTACAGATTCCATATATTTAGTTTTGCAGGTACAACTTGCTTTTGTGTGACAGATGTTTCCATCACAGATGTAATGGACTTGTTTATTCACCTGAAAAAGCGAACCCTAAACAGACCAAAGCAACAACTGCACAATTGTATATTCTGAATCACCTAGGGGATTCTGTTTGTTTGTTTTTGATTTTTGATTTTTGATGTTTGTTTTGTTTTGGTTGAGCAGTTTTGAATATTTTGATTGTTTTGTTTACTGGACTTACTAACAAGTGGCTGAGGAGTTACTTACAAGGAGATGTTGCTTGTAAATAAAAGTGGTTGCATCACCCAAAAGCCTACAATTACACTAATGTGGACTCCTGTAAACCTGCAACCCTGGAGTTTCTTTCTGGAGCATGCAGGCAGCTTGCTGTCGGAATATCTCTTTCTCTGCAGTTTGGCTGTTCAGAGTCTGTGACCCCAAGCTTCAGTTTACTCTTTTTTATGATGTGGAGTCTGAGCCTTCAAGAATGTTCCAGTTCTGTTCTCCAGGATATGTAACTTTTGTTTACCTCCTGAGGCCGAAGAGCCTCCTCTTTCCTCCCTAGAGCAAATGTTTCAATTCTGAGGAAATGTTGCAATTCCTAGAAAATGTCTTAGAAGGACATACAAAAACCACACCAACAGAAGTAATGAAAGTGTATTTGAATAGGTAGAATAATCTTAATATATGTCCCTTGACACCAAATTGTGATAGATTTAATTTTCTTCTTTACTTATGTTGTGCGGAACATGGAAAATTACAATGTTCAAAGCCTAGATCTGGAAATCTTGCTCTCCGGTGTATTCAGGTAATGAGCATGGATAAAAAGCAGAGCAACTCCTCAGTACATTCCTTGCAGTCCCAGACTGCTAAAATTTGGTTTGAATTTTTTCCTATTATTGTGCTGTTGAATCTGAGCAACGTTTACCGCTCCCATTTTACAAAGTTTCTTATATAGATCTGACAAGTAGAATGGTGAACAATATGACCTTAAATATAGGTTTTATACTTCAATTTTAGACTTTCTTGCACTGTGTTTATGAGTTAATAAGGAAGTATGATGGAAGAACAATCGCTAAAGAAAACAAAAGCATCCAACAACTTCTTTAGTTCTTCATTACAATAAGAGATCCTGTGTTTGATGGGCTCCTTTTCCATTGTTCATTTTAAGTTCCAAATAGCGGATGTTTGTAGGCTCAAAGTATTTATACTGCAAAGATTAAAAAATACATAATATTATTTCTAAAAGGTATTGTTAAATTCCAATAGAAAGACAACTTAAGTAGGTTCTCCTTACCCCATTAGTGAATTGATCTCTTTACTGAGAGTGGAATTTTGCAAGCATCCTTTTTCTACAGTAATTGTAACGATGTGAGCATTTGACCACTGGGAATGAAAAAGCAATCACAAAATCATTTCATATAGGTTATTGCCCAACAGACAGGATATTACATTTCAAGGCAATGTTGACTGTTTGTTCAAAGCTACTCTGGAATGTTCTTTGTCTATCCAATTTCACCAGAGATTTTTGTTATTTCTTCTACTCAGGCTGCTTTGGGATAAAGGTTAGGATAGTATTGTTTTGTTTTTGGTTGTTTTTGAATTCTTAATGATGGTTTAGTCACCCCAAGTTGCTCTATTTTTTTTGAATGAAATGTGTTGTGTATCAATTCCAAAAATAAATAGATATTGCCACTCCAAGTTGTTTGTAAATCTCCCCTGAAGTAAAAACTGTAGTGTTACTTCAGTTTGCAAAGCTCTTGCCCCCAAACTGATAGGCATGATGATGTCAATATGTCAATACAGAGAAGATGAAAGTTGTGATTCCTTAGTTTATATTATCAGCTAACATATAATTTGATCTACTTTTAATTATAGGTAAGTCATTTTAGAGATATATTTAATATATACGAAGCTTTCTATCTAAACATCCTGTTACCCAGTGAACAGAAAAATCTTAACATCATAAAATTATTTATTTTTGTGATCTCCTTTATTTAATATGCTGCAGTATGTGTATCATGAGCTTCTTAGTTTACACCATCAGTACTTTACACATAGTCTAGGGTCTTGATTGTTAGTTGTTGGCTTTATTACAGTTAACATTAGTATAATGCTGAGAAATTTATATACTGTCTCTAGGCCTCAGTATTTCAGCTTATTTTGCAAAGATTTTCTGACAATAGAAAACCCATTATATTCGTATAATCACACATGCACACACACACACACACACACACACACACACACACACACACACATGAACTACGATGGTCAGAATTGATACTATGAAGAAATGTTAGCCACTTGGATGAGCCTGATAGTTAAGCTTATTATATGGCAAATATGTGTAAATACATACTTCTGGAACTGGGAAGATGACCTAGTGGGTAAACCACCTGTGACTCAAGCACTAACATTTGAACAAAGACCCCATTGCTGTGTGTGTCTAGTTCCAGCCTTTGGGAGGAATGGGGAGATAGAGCTAGAAGGAATCCCTGAAGCTCATTGCCCAGCCTATCCAAATTCATGAAATTCAATGTTAGTGAGACTGTCTTTGAAAACAAATGTGGAAAGAAATTCAAGAAAGACATCTGACTTTAATCTCAGTTCTTCATACGTGCATACATATAACCACATATCTACACCCATGTGCATACATGCACATGTTATACACATACCTCACATAATAAAAAATGTGATCACTCCCTAGTGTAAATATGGGCATTAAAGTGTTTTATGTGAACTTAAATGTTGTTCTGTAAAGAGGTCACAATGCCTTATAATTAAAATGCATAATTAAAAATAGCCTAGATTTTCAAAATTCCCAATGTATTTTTACATAAAGTAATACATGTAATTAGAGTTTACTCTTTAACAAGAAACTTACAGAATAAGGTACAGATATTGATGTGTTGGAAATGCTATTATATATCCTTATGTATTTTCAAGACACACTATATTACATATCTAAAACTCAAGTGCCATTGACGCTAAATCATTTGAGTTATTACTTATACAAATTACTTTTCTCTCCAATGGCAGGAACTGTGGTTTTCAAAAGCACTTGGAAAGTAGGTCATGACAACATCTTTCAGGCATTTGGAATCTAGGTATCTAAATTTTTTTCCATGATTTTTTCCATGCTACATAGTAAAATAAATTTTGATTTCCTATGTAGATGGCATTTTGTAAGTAAAAGTGTATCTTACATATTCATTTACATTTCTCAGTAGTCTCATATAATGATTTCTTTATGAATCATGGGTATAGTGACTATTGCAAGAGCCAGAGAGAGTTGAAAAAATATCTAGCTTCCTCTATATTTCTGTTTAATATACAAAATTAATTCTTTTTTTTTTTTTTGCTACTGTTCTTTTCCAACTTTCCATCCTCATAATGGTAATAAGAACTGGTATAATTTCATTAAATAGAGATTATGCAAATTAATATAGAATTCTTGTTGTGATGACCTAGATAAAATGAGTAAGAATTGTTTTAATCACTGTAAACTAATCGCTTGTGATAGACACTTAGTATCATTTTTGACAGCTTTACCAACTCTTGCCCTGTAGTATGGAGTTTGTTTTCCAGTCATAATCATAATTTTCTTTTATGAATACCATTTAGGAAGAAGCTGAAGGGAAGCAATATTTGATTGTAAGGAGTAAGCCGCAAACTTCCTTTCTAGAAACTTTCCTGTACTCAGGACAAATGAAGATTGACTCTACTTTCACGTGTTTCTAATAGTATCTACATTTAATGGTGGAGATATAGTCCAAATTAATGAGTCTGTACAGAAATATGTGGCCAAGGAACTATGGGATGGGTTGGGGAGGGCGGTCTAGGAGTAAAAGTCAGGGTCAAGCTATATCCAAACTGGAAATCTCATCCTGAGATAGGCAGGAGTAGGATCCCTACCTGTCCCAGTAACCCTGCATCCCCATCTTTGCCCACCAGAAGTGGTAGCCAAGTTATACTTTCTCTCTTCTTATAAGGTTATAATGCTGAGCTTAGAATTCCTCCTTATATCTCTTACCCTCTTACCCTCTTACCCTCTTGCCTCTAGCTTCTCTGTCCCCTATCCCCTCCCCCTTCTCTTCCTCTCTCTCCACGTGGTCATGGCCGGCCTCTACTTCTCTTCTTCCTCTGTCTTCTTCAATCTTCTTCCATCTTCTTCCCCCCTACCTTTGCCCTATCTCCTGAATAAACCTCCCCCCTTGGGAAAAAAAAAAAATTCCTCCCTCTGCTCATGAGGCCCCCCCCCCCCCCCCCCCCCCCCCCCCCCCCCCGCAAATGATGTACCTTTATCCCCAAAGCCCCTCCCCATCCCCAAAGGTTAAAGTAGTCTTTGTCCCTACATTCCCATTAAATAACCTGTTTCAGTAAAGTTTCCTCCTAGGGTCTCTTCTTGCCCTGCTCACTACTGCCCTTCTCACAATCTACTGGTTGTGAGAAGGGCACATTATGGGCTGATCGTGACATTATGGGCTGGGAAGTGGAGCCTGAATGACAGAGAAAGAAAGGAAAAGAGGATGTGTATTTCGTTAATATTTACACAATGAAGGTCATTAGTATACTGAATATACATTCTCTGAGAAGTCTTTGGTAAGCCAGATAAATAGTAAGTCAATGAAGTAAGCTTACATGAGTTTATGAAATGTCTGTTATAGACTTGGTGTTCAGTCAGGTACAAAATAATCCCTTTGAAATGATAACCTCCTGTATTTTAAATTTCAATTTTATACAAATCCAGAAAAGAGAAACTAAGTGTAGCTTATAGTATTTATAAACCACTCCATAACAGAGTTGAGATAATGGGTCTTAAGAAAGCTCTGAAGTGTAGAGACTCATAAATGAAAACATCACATTTGAGCTGATGATGAGTAAAGCTCTCACAATACTGAATAGACAAGAAACATCTGAGTGTTTGAAGCATTTTGGGTGTGATGAAACAGCATTAAAGGAGATAGTGGGGCTGGACACATGGCTCAGTAATTATGAGCACTTTACTACTCTTACAGAAAATTCAGGTTTGGCTCCAAGCACCCACATGGTGGCTCACAACTGTCTATAACTCCAATGCCAGCAGATCTGACATGATCTTTTGACTTCTACAAGCACTAAAAATGCACATAGTGCTCAAAACATATACGTAGGAAAAACACTCATGTATCTAAATAAACATAAATGAATTTTTAAAAATCACTCTAATAAAGAAGATATTGGGAGTGGCTGGGAAAGACTAAAGTTTTATCATTTTGAAGGATATTGCCATGAGGCTTGCCTATGAGACATTTACACAAATGGCTAATTTAGGCATTGCAGACACACATGCTGAAACTAAGGAACTAGTAGATTTGGAACCAACTGATTTGGAACTGTTGTGTAAACATTCAGTTTGGTTGAATTCAGTTCTTTCTCTCCAAATCAACTTATTATTAGGAGAAGAACAGATATAATAAACTCATTTTATTGATGATAGACAAGCCAGTTTATAAATTACCTTGAAAATTTGTCTCTTCAGCTATAAGTTTCAGTGTGGTATTGATAGGTTAAGAGTCATATAAATATTGGCAGGTGGTAGTAAAATATTTAGACTTAATAGGTATTTGCAAACAGACATGACAAAATAAATGCTTATGCTACAATGTCACAAAATAATATGATTTATTTTATTACATTATTTTCAATGGTTCAGAATTTACTAACTTATAAATAAAAAATTAGAGAATAAATGATATTGAGAAGAAAAGTGACAAAAGGCACATTTTATATGTCATATTTAAATGTTGTGTTTTGAGAAATAAAGCTCTTATTTGGAGAAAGGTATTTCTGAACAGACAGCATGCATTTGTCAAAAAAAATCAGAAAGGTTAATATCAGGCATAACATTAAACAGATCTGAATGTCACTTCAAACTTATACTTCCTGAGAGAATAAAGACGACTTTATCCTTAACAACACTCTAGGGATACAGATATTTTGGCTTCTTCAAATCAACTTAACAAAAAGTTATGCTGATTCCTTTTGATCATTAGTTACTCATACTTTCTAAATAGCCATTATGGCAATGTGAATGATGTTGTGAAGACTGCCTGGTTGTGACAGCCTTTAGCAAAGACAGCTCACGAGCGAATGACACTGATGGCAGTGTGCAGAGGACAATGTGAGACAAGAAAGTCCCTTTGGGAAAAGAACTACTTTTTGGTGGCAATTCTTGCCCAACAGCCATATACAGCTGCTATTGATTTTTCTTCAGCTTCCAGTTTATAGTTGTAACAGTAACAACATCCAGAGAGACAGGAGGCAGGAGTGCCATTTACCAGTCAACTAGCACAGCCCTAGAAAACATTGATAGTAACTTGAACTAAAGCAATAGCCATAGGGATTGTAAGACATGGACATATGGAATAGACAATATGATGGTTCAAATTTTCAGGCAATGTTGACTTTGGAAAGGTAGAATATAACAATTAAAAGTGGGAAACTCAAGCTGACTTTAACAAGGTTTCAGTTGTGAGAATTGAAAGTGTGGGTGCTGATGAAGAAAACTGAGCTTACATGTAGCAGGGTAGCTGTTCAATTGAGTAAATCTATCCATTCTGTATATATTGCCTCTAATATAGCCATAATTGTAACTTCTGGGTGTTTGTATTTGGTGGATTTGTGTCTGGGGCGGGGGGAGGGTGTGTGGCTGTTAGATATGAGGGTCATAGGTATCTTTAAAATTTAGGCTTTAATTCAGGTGATAGCAACTAATGAAACTGCCTGTGGAAGTAATAAAGGAACCTAGGTAAATAAATAAATAAATCTAAGAAAACTATTTAAGGTACAAATACAGGGAACATAGTCAATGAAAGAGTTATAGCCAAGGTAAGAAGATTGATAGGGATCAGAAATATAAGTCACTCAGTTAAGTCCTTCTGCAAGCACAAAGACCTGATTTCAATACCCTGAACCCACATAAAAAGACAAGCATGAAGGTGTTCTCCTACAATCTCAGTACCAGAGAAAAAGAAACAGGTAAATCCCTATGGCTTACTAGCCTGCCATCCTATTTCCTTGGTGAATTATAAACCAGTTCTCAAAAACACATAGACAACACCAGAGGAATGACACGCTGGGTTTGTCTGCTGCTTTACACATGCATGCACTTGAATACACTCAAATATCCACTTATAAACACATGGGATAGAATGCAAACCAGGATGGTATAATGCTTTGAAATCTAAAAGAAGAGAAAATCATAAAGAGTTGTGATTTGACATCATCCATCAGATCTTATACAAATATTTAACAGGAGATTGGAAAAAGGCACTTAGATTTGGAATATTGCTGAACATTCTTACAAAAAAACAGAGCATGTGAGATGACAGTGAGTTAGTGAGGAAGAATATCTAGTAAATATATTCTGGAACACATATTGTTAATGGTAGAAGCCACAATGATAAAGCAAAAAATACATGTAAAATTGCCATATGTTTATGTATTTTAATTTTAACTGTGCACAGATGCTTCATTTGGTGGCATCTCCAGTTGACGCTGTTTACCCACCATGATTTAAGTGCAGCACTCAAATTTTGTCAACAAGCATTAGATGTTTAATAGCTGAGAAAGAAAAGAAACACTTCTGTAATAATGCCTGCATTATCACAATAGCCCAATTATGGAGTCTACCTACATCTCTGTCAATGCATGTGTGAATTAAGAAAATAAAGTATGTACATCCAATATGATAGTATTCAATCTGGAAAGGGAAGAAATGTTGTCTTTTGTGACAACATGGGTAGATTTGAAGAGTATTATGATAAAGGAAATCAATAAAATGTAAAGAGACAAAAGTAACCACATATTCTAATTCACATGAGGAATGTAAAATGACTGAAGTTCTGAAGTTTGTGAAAAAAATATTGTATATGTGAGGGGGTGAAATGAATGGAGTCATTATAGGCAAACAAATTAAATTAGTTTTCAGATCAATTGAATAGTATCAGGATTATTGCTAGTAACAACCATGCACACTTTAATAACGCTTTCATCAAACAAACTCTCTCAGAGGAAAAGTGGAGGAGGTGTGTGGAAAGGGACTCTGTGAGGGGGGAAACCAGGAGATGGGACAGTGTTTTTGATGTAAAAAAAAATCCTATCTAAAATAAATGTTAATACTTTTAAAATGCTAAATACATTAAGATGGTGGATATATTGGCTGGTTCAGTCAGTCTAGATTACATTAAAATATTAATACAGATTTGTACCACTAAATGAGGACATTCACATGCACACACACAATTACAATGTGTTATTGTATAATCAAAATGGAAGCAACAGAGATGAAGTCAAGTAAGTTATCCTTGCTGAGTCCTTTTTATGGAGGAGGTGCGTTCTTTGAGTGTCACAGCACCAGGAAGTACTAGGCAGTCAGAAGCTATCAGTGTTGAATTGGATAAAATCCCCAGAGATTCTATATTTTAACACACTGATTGCCTC
This sequence comes from Rhabdomys pumilio, assembly GCA_030674055.1. Classification (NCBI taxonomy): domain Eukaryota; kingdom Metazoa; phylum Chordata; class Mammalia; order Rodentia; family Muridae; genus Rhabdomys; species Rhabdomys pumilio. The sequence continues at coordinate 24,262,000 of JANHMN010000005.1, forward strand.
AGGAGAAAAGAGTGAAATAAAAGGTTTCTTGCTGGCCAGGGCCAGCCATGCTACCATGTCAGAGGGAAAGAAATGAACATTCAACTTTCTTAGCCTCATCAAATTCTAACCCATGGCTAGTAGTAAAATACCACTGGTTTCTTTATTATCTACTTTCAGAGCAAACTTAACAGAAAGTACAGTTTTTATGTATGTCAGGAAATGGTCTTAACACAAACATCCAGAAAATTCTTTACTTAGACACACACATACACACACACACAGAGAGAGAGAGAGAGAGAGAGAGAGAGAGAGAGAGAGAGAGAGAGAG
>JANHMN010000005.1:24262319-24282886 GCA_030674055.1 Rhabdomys pumilio
GAGAGAGAGAGAGAGAGAGAGAGAGAGAGAGAGAGAGAGAGAGAGAGCCACAGCCTTAAAGTATACTGTGAAATCAGTAATTTTATGCCTGGGAGTGAGGACATGAATTTAGCCTGTTTATTTTTCATTAAAATTTTGTGATTCCTCCGACAAAAATATTGCTGACAATTACCATACTTATAAAGCCTTTGATTAACTTTTTTTTTTTAAAAAAATTGTATATAAGCAAAATGGAAAACGAGGCACTGGATAGGGGTTTTCTAGGGAAGGGAAATGGGGAAAGGGGATGGCATCTGAAATGTAAATAAAATATTCAATAAAAAATAAAAATTAAAAAAAAATATTGCTGACATTATTTTATCTAATTGGTTTACCATCTAGACTTAAGGACATGCATTCTGCCTATTTAACTAGAAATATTATGATAATAAATACTTGTAAAATTATATATTATAAGCATTTATAGTATGTGAATGCTAATGATTTTATCTTTTGTCTATGTCATATTAAAATTTCTTTTATCTCAGATTCAATAAGAAAATACACTTTCTAGGAGACTTGCTAAACAATGACAAAGAGGTAAGAGACGGAGATGAGGAAATCACATGCTTCATCCCCTGAAGTTTAAATACTGTTTAAATAATTATTTTTTAAACAATAGTTTAATGCAAAAGTTTATAGTTACATTGGGTTGATGACCACAACACATGATCTAAAAGGAACTTTTCTAACCTTTACATGATTATTTAGCCATTTTAAGTCATTTTGGACTAAGATCTAATATAATAAATTACATTTTATTGCCTCGGATATGATTGATTACAAGTTGAAAAAAACACTAAAACAATAAAAACATTTATTATCGTACATGCCATCATATTGGCAAATTCTAAGGTGGAGTTAATCATTTTTATGCCTCAAGACAACATTTATTTCCTGCTATCCCAGCCACAGCATTCAGAATATGTTGTCACCCATATTATCTACATTGATAGAAATGCTTCTGGCATGATATATTCATAAGACATTGTAAAAAAGATGCATAAAATATATGTCTTTTTCTGAATCTTCAATACTAAGGTATATATATTTCTAAATTCCTTTATTTAAATAAGCCTTCTCTTCATATTTCATTGGCTAAAAATTAGGTCACACGAATCTTCTTTAGCCAGTCTCTGAGCAAATAGTAGTAGTAGGAGTAGTAGTAGTAGTAGTAGTAGTAGTAGTAGGAGGAGGAGGAGGAGGAGGAGGAGGAGGAGGAAGAGTAAGAAGAAGAAGAGCCAGGCAGTGGTGGCACACGCCTTTAATCCCAGCACTTGGGAGGCAGAGGCAGGTGGATTTCTGAGTTCAAGGCCAGCCTGGTCTACAGAGTGAGTTCCAGGACAGCCAGGGCTACACAGAAAAACCCTGTCTCAAACAACCAAAAAAAAATAAATAAATAAATAAAAATAAATAAAAATGAAAATGAAGAAGAAAAGAAAAGGTAATTTCTATACACTTAACACTTTATTAAGTCCCTTTACACTTCATTAAGACTAACACTTCCAATGAAAATAGTGCTGTGACTGAGCCTAGAATTTTTTTCATACTTCATTGTGATGCAATTACAGACAATAAAATTTGACTTTTGAAATGTGTAATTTAGTAGCAGCGGTCTATTTATAAAATTGTGTATCCATTACCACACAGAATTTTAAATTATTTCATGATTGCCAAAAGAGTCTATACCTGTTAATCAATCATATCCCACACCTGGTTCTCATAGCCACTGACAAATGTTTATATATATTTTGTTTATGCAGATTTTTCTTTGTTGGATATTTTATATGAAGGTGAGTGTATAATATTTGTCTTTGGTGACAGGCTTCTTAACCTTAGCATAAACATTTCAAGATTTTTCATCACTGTAGAAGACACTACCATTTCATTATTTTCTTATGTCTGAATGACATTCCATTTTATGAATGTACCACATTTTTAAATATGTGCATCATTTAATGAGCAATAGAATTGTACTATATAATTGACTATATATATATGTATATTTATAATTGACTATAGTGAAAAATGTTGCTATAAACAATTGTGTATAGTATATTTATAAAATGTGTTTTATTTATTTTTTTCTGTGATATAAATACCTAGAAGTGGAATTGCTTCATTATTGGATGACTTTATGATTAACATTTTGAGGCACTGCCAAAGGCATTTCCAGAGTAAATAGGTGATTTTCCATCCCTTTAAGCAATTTAGGGGTATCTTATTGCAATTTCTTCACATCTTCTGAAAAGGTTGTTGCTGACATTTTTATTATGACTGTCCTATTGGGTATCAACTTCTATTTTATTATTGTTTCATAGTCTTTCTTAAAGTGTATGGACAAATAGAAGCCCAATGAATCTTCAAAAAACTGTGAGATGATGTTTACAAAGTACAAAAAAGTAAACATCATCTCACAAGATTGTCTCTCAAAGACTAATATCACAGTCTGATCCCAAGCAAATACAAAACTCATCCTCATTTAAAGAACTTTAACAACACTATTTCTTTAATTTCAACTTATCATTTTACCTATTTTTGAGTTCTCAGCATTTCTCATTTGTTCACTGGAGAAATAGCTATATTGTGAATAAATATTTCTAGATATAATAATCAATTTTAACATTTAAATATGTTATAACTATTATTGTGTATATGTTCACATTCATTTAAAGAAATCTGTTAACTTTTAATACACAAATGGAAGATATATCTGATCCACATAATATTAGTTCTCAGAAAACTACATTTTTAAATCTCATTTATCAGAAGCCTATGAGTTGATCTTTAATTTTATTATTTCATGTGTGCTTTGTTCCCATGGAGGCAAGATGGTGCATTATATCCCCCGGGACTGGTGTAACAGACCATTATAAACTGCCATGGGTATGCTGGAAATTGAATAAAAATCCTCTGAAAGAGTAGCAAATGCCCTTTAGCACTGAGGAATCTCTCCAGTTCCAAGTGTGAGAGTTGTGTTTGATAAAGAATCACAAAGAATAAAAAAAATCAAAAATATATTTTAATTACAAACGGAAATACACCAGAGGTGAAGTACTGTAAAGTCAAAGTCAAAGCTCCATTTAGTGTGAAGTCTGGTAGCAAGATTTCATTCCTTCTTTCTAATGAACATTTGGACTTCCTGCAGAATTTTTTGGATCTCTTTGACCAATTATACTACATTATACCCATATTTTCTTTCTTCTGCCTGCTTGTTTCGCAATTTTTCAGTATCAAAATCATATTGTTTATGAACTCATAGAGTGTTTCTACCACCATGCCCTAAGCAATTTCAATGTCTGAAAGCTCATTCTAATCCTCCTTATGTATATAAGTAGGCTGCATTTATTTAGGATTAGACACTGCTATTTCTTTATCTGATTGTTTTCATCTCCTTCATTTTAAACACAATGCCAGAGTTTTTAGGCTTTCGGCAATCCTAGAGTTGTAAGTAGCCTCGATTTTATCAAATGGAAGGAAATGGAAGGAACCTCATTTCCCCCCTTATTTTCTAAATGTACAAATTGAATTCAAGCATATTCCCTCCACTTGCACTGATACATATTTATTACAAACACAATTTAGTACACATGTCAAGAAATATATGAAGTTTCTTGGCTGCCTGATACCAGTGAAGCATCAACATATATGAATGGACTAGAAATACCACATAAATTTTTGCCATCTCTTGGTAACCTGCTAAATCATAATAACTAGAGATGAAATCCAAGAAACAGCATACTGTCAACTTCTTAGTCTACATAAACTGTGAATGTGGTATTGAGAACCTGTAAGCTAGCTGAACATCCAACAACATTGTTTTGAGAAGTCTAGGTATTAATACTTTTGGCTACAACCCTAAATTACCTAGGTCATATCATTTAAAAAACTATGACCTATCATTCCACTGTTTTGAGAACTTTAGGTATTAATTAATATTTTTGGCTACAACCCTAAATTCCCTAGGTAATATCATTTAAACAACTATGACCTGTCATTCCTGTTCTAAAGAACTGTTCCTTCATTTCTCTATATAAACTGATTGACTTACTTGATTTTTAATTTTTTTTACTTTTATTTATTACAATTTTGTTTTATTTTAACAGTTACAAACAAGGGACATGTTAAGTGTTTCATAGTACCTGAAGGTGCTGTGCCCAGTTTGGGAGGAGAAAAATCATCATCCATCTTACTTATCTGTGAACTGAGAATTCTAATAATTATTAGCTAGGTATGACACATCTATGGGAACAATAGTGGCACAATTGTTGTACAAGTAACCAACCCATTTCTGATTCCATTTAAGGCCACATCCATAAGATGAAACTGATATCTAGCACCACTATCTGTGCCAAGAGCCTGACTGTACAGGTCATCGGTTCTAGGGAAGAATGTACTACTATTATTATTCTAAACAGACAAAATTATGTTAATTTCTATTATCATTATACCATAGATTAATGCATCTCTCGACCCTCATCTGAGAAGCTTCTGTTTACAATAGATGACAATTAACACAGAAACCTAAAACTGTTCAAGGTGCTGAAAATAAGACTTTGTGGGTGGACTGATGTCTTCTCCCTATCTTTGGAAGTCCTGCCTGGCTACAGGAGGTAGCTACTTCAGTCTTTATATAGGAAACTGGTAGGAAACTCAGCTAGCCTCACCCACGATAGATTCCTGGGAACCTCCCTGTCAGAGGTCTTTAGTTTGTCCCTGAAATGTCTCTCTGCCCTACCAATTTCAGTTCTTTCTTCCCAGCCTTCTTCTGCCTCCCTCTCTCCATACCTGACCCCAACCCGTTTCTCACCCCACCACTTTTCCCACCAGTTCCCCCCTTCCATCCAACCCGATATCTATTTAATTTCCCCTTCTAAGTGAGATTCAAACATCCTTCCTTGGATCTTCCTTGTTATGTAGCTTCTTTAGGCCTGTGGTTTATAGCATGGTTATCCTGTACTTTATTTATGGTAATATCCACTTATCAGTGAGGACATGCCATGCCTGTACTTCTGAATCTAGATTACCTCACTCAGGATATTTTCCAACTCCATTCATGTGCCTGCAAATTCCATGATGTTTTTGTTTTTAATAGCGTTTAGCTTACAATTCTGAGATCCAGTTCACTCTTAATTGGGCCTCAAAACTTTTCAGAACAGAAAACTATCTACTAGTTTCTATCACTTACCCTTTGTCATGACTTCAGTGACTTCAGAGTCTTATGTTAAACCCCAAGGTTATGACTCCAATTTAAATATGTAAATTTAAGAATTTTAATGCCAGTGCCCTTTCTTTTTAGTGTAGATTGGCTCCACACAGTGGTGTAGCTGGAATTTGATAATTTGATAATTGCTGTGGCCTATTGTAAATCTAGTTGGGTAGTGAATCTGGTAACATTTCACTAATTGATTGCATTTCCCTTTTTATTAATTCCATGTTTGCAACTGAGTTGAGTTATGGATCAAGCAGTAAAAACACTGAAATGCTTTTTGAAAGTGCTATTATATTTTATCACACAGTGTCTTAAGAAAACTAATGTTTAGAGATGACTTGAGAATTAAAATGCAGCTTTAGCTGACGCAAGAAATACCCCTCAATAACAGCCAACACAGCATCCATGTAGTGAAAATGACAATCAAGTGTTCTATTAAGTGAAGAAACAGCTGTTCTGTGTAAAAGATGTCTATGTCACTGCTAGGGAATGTGTGTGTGCATTATTTATCTCTGCTCAGGCACAACATTCAAATCATTTCCAAGTGTTCCTACTGAATTACTGACTCTGAGTTTGTGCTTCACATTTAACACTCAATTTGACTCTTCACAGAAGCAGGATGGCAAAGTAGCATAGAAACATAGAAACTAAGGGTCAAAGCATAGCTTAACCAGAAAATCCTAGCTTTATGCAGTGGGTCTAAGAGGGCTGCAGTCAGTGCTTTGTGGAAGTGAAAGCTCTATGGATGTTCTATGGGGTTATTTTTACTCAAGTAAACTGGCTATTAAAACAGCCATACTTTTGCTGATTGTTACACTTTCTCTAATTACTCATCCAAAAAATATCAAAGTAGAAACAAAATGACAAAATTAACTTTTGTTGTATTAGTCTTACCTAAGGAATTTCCGCTAGTTAGGGGTTGTGTTGTTCAATTGGGTTCTTCTTTAACATGTGAGATTAATTCAGTTCCCATGTATATAAGCAAAAGACTAAATTTTATGCTAGAACAAGGAAGTAGGCTTCAAGACATGAAAATAACTTTAGGCTAGGACAGGGAAGTAGGCTCAGATATTTTGGTCATCATGATAAGCCCTTAGAAATAATGATCTTGGGACTGATCATGGAACTTTATTGCCTTGCTTGTTCTTTGACTATTTGTGTTTATTGTCTTGCTTGTTCCTTGACTATTTGCATCTATTGTATTGCTAGTTCCTCAACTAGAACTGACCTTAGTACTTGCATCTAATTAAATGGTATAAAAACAAAAAGGAGGAAGGGGGATGGGATAGGGGTTTTCTAGGGAGGGGAAGTGGGGAAAGGGGATGGCATCTGAAATGTAAATAAATAAAATATCCAATTAAAAAAAGAAGAAAAAATGAGCAAAAGACTATTTTCTGCTAGGACTGAACTAAGTAGAAAGATTTTTAAAATTAATACAGTAAGTGATTCTGGAAATCGCTTTTGAATAGATCATCCTGCCCCCATCTACCAGTCATTTACACCAAGGGCATTGAAATGGTCCCAGATCAAAGAACTAAAGGGGCCTTCTTTTACTTCCTCTTGTTCAAAGAGAACACTTGGTGGCAGTTCTTTTTAAGCACCAGCTCTTCTTGATTAAGCTCTTTTTGGGGAAAGAAACAAAAGACTTTCCTTATGGGTCTCCAGAGCTCCTAACAAATTCCTTTTTCCTTGAAGTGGCAAGTAGCTATCACTAAGACAATTGCTCCAGAGAAGGGGGACAGTAGATTTTTTCCCCCAGAAGCACAACTTGCTTAAGGAGGAGCTATATCTTTGGGCTTTAAAGACACTACTCATTTGCACTATCCTTCATTTAATTGTTTGTTTTCCATCCCTCTTCTCCCTGCTGGCTAGCCACCATCTCAGACAGCTTGATTTGGATTATGCTTTTCATACTGCCCTTCTGACTGCATAATACTTCTTAAATGCTGATGGTATTTTGCATGCCTTCTCTTCACAACAAAACAATTTGTGCAAGCTGTTCAGGCCAATCTGTTTTTGTGTCTTTTGGTAGTTGTATGCTTATGGTAGTTGCCTTTCTCTTAAATGTTTTCTTATGGGAGAGTATTATTTACATCTTCCCCCACCCCCACCCCCCACCCATCCCCCACCCCCGTTGCAGTTAAATTCTATATAAGGATCAACAAGTAGGAAGGAGGAATCAAATAAACTATGGTGGCTGGATCTGACCTTAGTTTGGGAATTTGAGACTCTTCAGAGCTTGACAGCAGAAATGGGAGTAAGGGGCATAATACACAATGGGTTAGGGGGAGGGAGGGGGTAGGAGGGAAGGAGAGAGAGAGACAGAGAGACAGAGAGACAGAGAGACAGAGAGACAGAGACAAAGAGAGAAAAAGCAACTTTGAACACAGAAATTACCTTTTCCTCTTCTTCCATAGGACTAGTTGTGTTGCATATGTATGACTTTTCCCCTTTTAATTTCACCAGTAGTGTCCATCTCTTACCTTTTAAACCTGCAGCACTCTCACCTGTTCCTCTGATCATTCACACGTTGTAATCCTCATTTCCTATCACAGAATAGATAAATACATACAGTGATTTTATTGTAATTTGTTCCAGGAAGTCCCTCAAAACAAAACTAAAGTCAACTTATAGACAAAAGCATCTTTTAATATTTTTAAAGTGCTTAACAGAAGCTCTAAGATGCTTGGACATGACATCCAAGATGACATTCTTTATGGTTATTGTTCATTCAGATGGCTTTAAGATTTTAGTAGATTCACTTAGGCCAGAGTTCTTCCACCTCAGCAATATTGTCATTTGGGTCAAGATACATTTTGCTGTGGAGGGGCTACTTTTTGCATTATAGACCATTTGCCAACATCTCTGGCCTGAAACTGCTATGTGCTAGTTGTGTCCCTTCTCTGAAATTGTGATAGTCAAAACTTTTTCCAGTGTTGCTAAACATCACAAAAGGACGATGAGAGGCCCAAACTGATCTTTACTGAGACATACTGACGTAGAATTCCTGTAACGTGGATTCTCATTAAAAATATTCAATTACATTTCAATATAAATTATACAGGAAAATTTTTTAATACTTCTAGATATATTCTGTATTATTCTCACGATTCTTAATATCGTTCCTATACCAGGATTATTTATTTACATTAATTAATTTATTCACTTTACATCCCAATCGTTGTAATCCCTTCCAGTCTCCTATGCCTTCTATATCCCAGCCTCTTCTCCTCTGAGAGAATAGAGGTTCCCCCTGGATATCCCTTTACCCTAACACATCAAGTCCTTGCACCACTAGGCCTCTGAGGCCAGACAAGACAACCAAGTTAGGGGCATAGATTCCAGAGAGCAACAACAGCTTTAGCGATAGTTCTCATTCCATTGGTTCAGGACCCACATGAAGCTACATATCTGCTACATATGTGCATGGAGGCCTAGGTCCAGCCCATATAGGCTCCAGGTTAGTTGACTCTGTGGGTCTTCTTGTGGAGTACCTATCCCTTCGTCCCAAAATCCTTTTTCCATCTCTTCCATGAGTCCCCAGCACCATCTACTGTTTTGCTATGGGTCTCTGCATCTACCTAAGTAAGCTGCTGGGTGGATCCTCTGCGAGGACAGTCATGGTGGGCTTCTGTCTTATACCAAATTCTTTAAAAGAATACCTGAATTTTTAAAAGAAATGTCACCTATTTTCCATGATTGTGACCTAAGTAGTCAGGAATATCCTTAGTCAAACTCATTTCATTCATATCTCTCATAAGATAGTAACTTACTGAATACCACCAGTGCTTTCTCAGTACTTTCCTCTGTATATGTTTCTGCTGTGATCTACCAGGTTATGCTGAACATTAGTTTTAAAGCAGGGCTGCTGAAATATTGTACCTGCATTCAGTACTTTGTAACTTTGATACAAAGACTGAAAACCATTTATTTTAATATTTGGGGTATTTTCTAAGAATTTTTATCTACCCCTGCTTTTAAATATATCATATTTATTTATTTATTTATTTATTCAGTCTACTCTTTCAACATCGCTTCTGCTGTGAACTTGAGATAAAGCACACATTTTACAACTTATAGATTCACTGAAATGTCGACTCCCTTGGATTTCCCAGGAATAATACCCAGACACATTTTCTATTTAAATATGTTTTTGATATCTATTTTATAATTTATATATTTAAGCAATAAATTTTGGAGCATGAACTAGTTTGCTTTCTGCCGAGAAGTGCTAAAAGCCTTTAACTAGAAAACAAAAAGTACTTGTCAAACATTGAATCACAAGCTTACCGAAGAAATTTCTCTTAGACTTTCATCACACAGACATTTTATCCTTATTCAAATTTGGCTAGAAAATATGTCTGATTAAAATCTCTTATGATGCCTTATGGAGCTTATTTCTCACTATTTTATGAACAAAAATCATGTTTTTTAATGTGCTACTAGCTTCAAACTATATATATATATATATATATATATATATATATATATATATATATATGAAGTTTTAGTTTAGGTACGTTTTTTTATTTGGGGGGTGGGGGAAGTGACCATTGGTAAGCTGTTCATGACCCCATACATATGCTTACATGGGAGCACTCAGTGGGTTATTTAAAGAGAGAAAGAGGGAGGCCATGAAGTTGCTAGAGATATGGAAGATAATTTTGAGGAAAGAGGGAGAGCCAAAGTGAAGGAGGTTAGTAGGATGGATATGATCAATGTTCGTTGTAGACATTTATAAAATTAAGAAAAAAAGAACAAAAATATCAACAGTATATGATTACTTGCTCTAAGGAAGGAAATGAGAGTTCTCTCCAATAAGATGTTAACATCCTGTCATCTTGTCAGTCTGTGCCTTCCACCCAAGGCTAGTTGTCTTACATCAGAGACCATGCCAAATTAGTGTAAGCTTGTTAGAGTTCATACAGTGGTATGAAACATTTAGAGTTATATCAGCCACCGGATTTACTTCTTAACTATTTTTTTTTGCCATAATATGCTGCTCTCAGTGAGTTTTAGAGTTTATTATTATTATTCATATAACAGCTATTTAAGGCAATAACACATATCATTCATTCTTGCTGCCGAACAACACAGTCAGCATATGTTAAACATGAAATTACTCTTTAACAGCTAACCACCATTTTAAATACTCCATTAGCCTTCCTCTCTTTCCTCGTTCCCTTTCTTCCTTCCATCCTTTTGTCCTTTCTTGAGTTATTTGGTTGGGGAGGATGATCATCATTAACTATTTTCCCTTCAGTGCTTTGATTAGATTTTGAAATCCCCGTGTAGGTCCTACAAACATGGATCTCTTGCAAATACAATGGTCTAATTAAAATAAAAATAATGTTGTATGGGTTGGACCACTAGAAAAAGGTTGTAACTTAATTGCATTTACTCATGGCACACTTGCATCTGATTTCACTGTGCAAATATGAAAAGTGGGTAATATTCAAGTTCTTTTGAGTAGGATACGATTACAGTTGAGGTAAGAAAATAATTTAGTCTATCCTTATACTTAGTTTCTTTAGTAAACATGGTTTCTGTGTTTTTCCATGATGGGAAAGGAAATGTTTTATAGAATTACAGTGTATTACCTTAATTAAACACTTAACTCAAAACACAATGTATTAGAGTTTAATCTTTTGTTGCATGGAACTTATTTTCCTTAGTAATTAAATATATTATTAATGTATCTGCTAGTGTTGTGTTCATGCTGACCTAAATATTTACCATGGCCTTATGCTGGATACTGAATGCACAAATGAGCAAGATATCTTTCCTGGCCTTAAGGAGGACCAGTTTGGTAGAAGAGTACACACAAAACTATGGCTAGTGGAACAAGCACTTCAGTATAGATATATACAACATATCGCAGCAAACAGGGGAAATTGATTTTATAAACAAGCACATAAAATGTGCTATAGATGGAGGTGGTGACATTTAATCTGGTCTTGAAAGAAGGATACAGGCTTTCCAGTTAAAGAAATAAGAGTATACATTGGAAGAGAGGATAAGATTTGTTTTAAGCAGTTGAGAACATAAGTTCTGGCATGGACATACAAATTATTTAAAGCAGGATTCTGGACTAATCTGATTTCCACATTAATGATAGTATTTTTGTTAACAATATTGCAGATGGACTTGAGGGAGAAAAGTACAATATAGAGGAACTATTTACTAGTATACTACAATTTATCCCAGTTAGAGTGATGAGTTCTCAGATGTGCATTATGAATGGACATTAAGAATTCTTTTAAATAAAACACAGTGAACAATTATGGAAGTGGGGGAGAAGAAACAAAAGAAAAACAGTTCAAAGGACTTTAAGCTACCCAGGTTAGTACAAGTAGAAAATGAAGAACAGGACTAGTGGAGTAGTTCATGTTGAGGGGATGTCATGGGCCCTAGGAGAAAACCTATTACGATTATCCTGCTAAAAGAACATTGCAATAGAATGACTCTTAAGGATACATACTGCTAATCTATAGAACAAAGCATCATTCAGCTCTCATCAATGTACTTTATCCAGTAGATAGGAATTGAAAAAGACCTACAACTGGATGATGTTCGGAGAGCAAACACTTTTGGAACAATCAAGTAGGTCTAATGAGATAGATGTCTTCATCAAACTCCTCACCTCAGAGTTCAGGGATCTATGCAGAAGAGCCAGAGGTGATAGACTCCAGTGAAACAGTCTTGTCCAAGCACAATAGAGTGGTGCAGACATGAGCTCACAGAGACTGTGTCAGCAGGTACAAATCCTAGACAACTCCAAAAATTGCATCACTGAGGAGGGCAAGTGAACACAAAGTTCTGTCATATCCAAGAAGCTATTTATAATTAATACCTGCAGGGAAAGGAAAAATTAGTTTTCTTCACTGGAGTGCCACTAGATATATCAACCACAGCTCAGGGTAGCCTACATGATGCTCAGGAGTAATTGGTCAACACAAAACTCTGTGTGTGTGTGTGTGCACGAGAAAGAGAGAGAGAGAGAGAGAGAGAGAGAGAGAGAGAGAGAGAGAGAGAGAGATTTCTTTTTTTATTGGATATTTTATTTACATTTCAGATGCCAATCCCTTTCCCCATTTCCCCTCCCCAGAAAACCCCTATCCAGTGCCCCCCTTTCCATTTGGCTTTTATACAATTTTTTTAAATGTTAATCAAGGGCTTTACAAGTATGGTAATGCTCAATCAGAAGTGGAACCTAATACCCAACCTAGCTATGTAAACTATCTTTGACTAGTGGAGACATGTGAACTTCTGCCTCCATGCCCCCTCTCTCTTTCTCTCTCTTTTTCTCTCTCATTACCGAGCTTCTCATCTACTTCATCTTCTCCTCTCCTTACTCCATCTTTTCCTCTCTGTGCTCCTTCCCCCTTAGCTCCTCCTACATATTACCCTTCCTGTTAAAATAAAGCTTTTCTCTCAGAATACAATTAGAGCATAATTATTCCTATTTGTACCAGTGAGGTACAAGATAGTCTTAATACCCAGTCCATCCTTTTGTTGACTAGTCAGAACCTCTGCTGTCTCTCTTGACTAGAACACTTAGTTTTGAACCTGGCTTTTTCTTGGCTTTAGAATGAATGTCAGCTGAAAACCCTCCACTCAGACCTTTTCTCTCAAGGTAAATAGCCTGGATTGGCTATGAGTCTATAGGTCTTCAATGCTGTCAGAAATCCAGAATGACTAAATTAACTGAATTTATGGGAAGCACTAAGCATAGCTTCTAAAACTTAGCCAATTTATAGAGACCACTGAACACCTGGACAACCCCTATACTACTGAACGTTGGAGCATCAAATCTTCAGCCTTCTAGCCCAAACTCATATGACAGACTTTAGTGCTGCAGAATTATTAAGGGCTGGTTACTCTGTCTAGGCAGATATAATCAGTCGACTATTCTGCAAGTGTGTCCTTTTCTGGACAGTAATTTGTCTGTAGATGGAGAGAGGCAATTCTTGCCTGGTGGCTCTCTCACCACAACTGGAGTAAGAGACTTTTCACTTTTTATGTTATTTTATTTTGGTTTTGTATATTTTTGTCTTGATGAGTTGTTGTGTTTGTTTGTTTGTTTTGATTTTCATTCTGAGACACTGATAGAAAAAAAACATGAAGTTGGTTGAATAAGGAGGTAGGGAGGATCTAAAAGGAGTAGAGAGTTTGGAGAATATAATAAAGTTATATTTTATAGAAATAAAAAATAAAGAAATTTACTATAGGATATGAGGCATTTTTGAACCTCTCAACTTGAGTTCAGGAGAAACATCAGAGTTAAAAACACAGAATTAGGGGTAATTATTATAGATGAAATAATTAAATATTGACCCAAGTAAAGTCAGAGAATTGGAGTATATATTCTGTAATTTTACGAAGAAACGGGGCATATATCAAGGGGAAAGACCAACTTCATAGAACTGGCAGAAAAAGAGAAGCAGGCAAGAAGCTTAAACAGTAGTAACTGGACCAGAGGAAGACCAAGATATAGTGGTATTGAGGGATTAAAAGAATAAAATATCTAGAAATGGAAATAAAGAAACAAGAAATAAATTAAAGAAGAAAGAAATATGGGTAGAAGAATTTAACAGTTTAGAAATAATAAGAAAGATGAGGTAAAGTGCTTGTCTTGGATGGAAGAGCAGTCTATAAGTCAAACATGGTAGTGCACATCTATAGTCCCAGCATCCACAGGAGGAGGTAAGAGAATCAGAAGTTCAAAATCCTATGTATTCTGCTCCACAGGAAGATCAGTGCCAGCCCGGGCTCTGTGAGATACCCAGTGTCAATAAAGGATTGCATGGTGGGGGGTGGAGGGGAAGAAGAAAAACAAAGAGGAAAGAGATTAAGGGATGAGAGAGGAGGAGGAAGAAGTAGAAGAGAGAATAGTATAAATGACTAGAAAGAGAAGAGAAGAAAAGGGATGGAGAGAGAAAGAGATGGCAGGAGAGAGGGAGAGAGGAAGAGAGGGAGGGAAGGAGAGAGAGAGAGAGAGAGAGAGAGAGAGAGAGAGAGAGAGAGAGAGAAAGATTTCTATCTTTAGATTTTTCTCATCGTCTATAAGTTTTTACAGCTGCACTCACAGGCACATGCTTCACAGGAGTTTAGAGTCTTTTCATGTGTTACTCAACATTATGTTTTAGTTTTAAAAATTGGTTGAGCCATAATAGATTTTCTATTTAAATCCACAAGACTCTAATCTCATAATTAGACTCTAAAATATACTTCTTCACTCCCAATGAGTCTGAAATTCCATGTTAATTGGATCACCAATCATATCCCTATTTCTAAGTTCATTGTCCACTTCTTCCTGACTTCCATTCTATTTCTTCCTGATCCTCACACGTAGGCCTGGGTCTGCTTTTCCCCTTGAGATATCCAGGCACCCTGGTATATGGGGCTGCACTGGAAGCAGTGGAGCTTAGCAGGGTTCATGAATTAGACAGGCTGTCTGGTGGCCTCAGCGCAGGTGAAACAACCTTCTTTGGAAATCGTTCGCTATAAAACAACTCTTTAAATTGGAGCAACAAGGGCTATATAAACCTCGGGAAGGGAGAGAGTTTTGGGGGTGAGTGTACATCATTGGCTGGAGTTGAGGTGCTGAGGTCCAAGGAATGCTTCATTTGCATGAAGGGGAATTCCAGGTGGTTAGCTCGACCTTATAAGAAGAGAGTTTAATCTGAAATCTGGCAACCAGACTGTGTGACTACCTCATGACTGGTGGAGGTGGGGCTCATAAGGTTTATGTGCTCCAAGTTATGCAGGCTCAAAAAAGAGGAAGCAGTCCTACTCCTGCTGATCCCAGGATGAAAATTTTGGTAAAAGTTTAGACACACCTTAACATCACTCTTGCACTGAACTGGTTACCCAGGTCATAGAGCTTTCTGGCCTCAAACTCACAAGTGCTCACAAGTTCCTTATGCATTTTACTATATATAATATTTGACATGTCAATTTTGCATACTTTTTCCATGATTTGTTTCTTCTATTAACAAGCAGCTGAAAACAATAGAAAATTCATATCTCCTGGCTGATGACTCCCACTGCACATGAATTATATATTACACTTGTATCTCAAACTCCTATCACTGAAATGTATTTTAGTATAAACTGTGTGTAGACTATACATTTTATTCATTTAATCTATTTAATACACTACAAATAAAGGAAAATGTGGACAAATCTGTGTTTAAGTAAAATGTGAAAGACTGGACCTGTGAAACATTCCTCTAATTTATTTGGTGCTATTGTAAGAGCCATTATAACTAGGCACAGAATTAAAGGTGACTTAGTAATATGCAAGTAATTGTTAGTAATACGCCACATTCAGCTAGGTATGGTGTGTCACACCAATAATGTGAAATGTTTGGTGAGACAAAATAAGAAAAATAATGTTTATTCACTCCCAGGTATGGTAGCAATGACAGATCAAAAGAACGACTCTACTCAGCTTGTGAATGTCTAGTTAATTTTTGTCTACTTTACACAAGCTAGAGTTATCTGAGAAGAAGGAACACATTGAAGAAAATGCCTCCATGATATTAACCTGTAGGAAAGCTTCATGGACAAATTTGTATTGAGTGATTGATGTGAGCAGACCCTACTCTTCATCAGTGGTGTCACCCCTTGGAAGAAAAGGTGGTCCTGGAACATTTAATAAAGCAGGCTGAGGAAGCCATGTGAGTCAAGCCAGCAAGTCATGTTCCTCCATGGCCACTGCTTCACTTTCTGCCTTGAGTTCCTCCCCAGAGATTCCTCCTTGATAAAGTGTGACCTGAGATTTATATGATAAAATGGTTTCATCCCCAAGCTGTTTTTGCTAATGGTGTTTTATCATAGCAATAGAAACTCTTAAGACAGTAAACCAATAAGTGAGATTCCTGGGATTACTCACAGGAATATGGGTGATTCAAAGCAGCTCTATGACTTGAAAACATATCCAATCATGAGGCCTCTTGACTCATTAAAGTTATATTTTTGTAGCTTCTTGCACAGGCTACAGGTGATACCAAGGAGATGCCCCTCTTCCCAGAAATTGTTTCCTCTCTCTCTCTCTCTCTCTCTCTCTCTCTCTCTCTCTATATATATATATATATATATATATATATATATATATATATGAAGATGGGACTTAGAAATTTTGAAACTTTTTGAGCATCTCATTTAAACTTTTCTTTACTTCTTGAGACTTATTATTCTTTCTTCATCCTCCAAAAGGGATTAACTTCAAAGAAAAGAACTTCACAAGATCTGAACACTTTGAAAGGTGATGCAGGAGGACTGGCCCTAGTTCGATGACAGCTATGATTATATAGTGCATTCCAGACCAGCCTGGACTAGAAAGTCCAGAAAGTCTCTGTTTCGGAACAAAACAATATGTAGCAGAAGTCAGCTGTAGTCAATTTGTGCATATTATAATTATTGGGGAACAAACAAAGTTATGAGTAAGGGATAGATGGCTTGATAACCATAAGTTATTTAACTTTTTAATGTCTTAGGGATATGTCCTCATGACATCTAATGTAAATTAGATTCATATTACTTAAGACAGATATTTTTCATTTAATATTAAATATATTTTAACTGAAATAAAATCTTATCATTTCATCCCTCCAAACCCTCTTCTTCCTTGTAAATCTTCTCATGTTTCCCTCTCAAATTGAACAATTGAAGACATCTTTTTAAAAATGTTGTTTTATGCACACACATGCATAACATTTATGCAATATATATATGTATATATATATATATATATATATATATATATATATATATATATACAATTCATTTACTCTATGTTGTTTGTGTTTGTAAGAGCTGAGCATTTTTTATTGGATAAACAATATGAAGGCACATCTACGAGAGAGGCTGATTCTATACCTCTGCTACTCTTAGTTTCAGGTTCTTTGTCAAGGGGTGGAATTGATGAGATTTCCCACCTCCACATTCGCATGTCTTTTAATATTCCTTGTTCAGGTCTTGTTTAGGCAGTATCTCTAGCAGACAGTCTTATAGCTAGCATAAAAGTTCTTCCTGAATGTACAGGCTTTCTGCCTCCTCTTCTGTGATATGAGCGCTAGGTATAGAAGTTATGTTGAAGATGTATTAGCTGAGGCTGAGCTCACTATGTTCTTACTGTGTGCAGTTGCATTTTTCTGTAATTGTATTTTCTGTAAAAAAAAAAGTGTCTTTGATGAGGGATGGTAGCTACACTTCTCTGTGGGTATAAGAACAACTTTTAGATATAATTAGAATTATACTGGTCAAGCAAGTTCTCCTCTAAAGTCCATGGGCTCACTGGCCTGAGATAATTGGCTACGTTTCTAATACCAGACCTGATTTCCCTTTAGTTGGCCTTCAGTCCAACTGAATATCTGTTGGTTTCCATGAAATAATGTCACTACTGCACCTTTAGTGATATCTTTCCATGCTGAATTTAGTTATAGTTCATCGGCATCATATGTGAGTCAGGCTATATATTGCTTCCCTCTCTCGGCAGCTGTGTTAGGCCACGTATCTTCTGATACTATGGGAGTAAGACTAAGCAAAAGAGGCTTTCAGGTTCATAGTGATAATAAAATTAAGAATAATGTTAATAATTAATTTAAAATAACCTAAATATTATGCCCAAAATATGTGGAGGCTTCAGCAGAAAAGACTTACCTTTATCCAAGGACAACAGCAGTAACCTATAATGTTTTGGGAGTCACATAGTCTGTCCTGATCAACAACTTGGAAGGCACTTTCTCATGCTTGGTGCTGAGGTTTTTGTTAAGTAGTCTGGTGCTATTGTGAATAGCACTTTCTCAAGTAATTTTAGGTATGTATAAAACAGTATGATTCACTTAAGTTTTGTTAAATAACCTTGGAGTTATTTGTCCCTTTCTCCTCAATCAGTATTGACCTTCCTTCTTCCTCTTCAGTTATATTCATTCTCCCATTTCCTCTTCAATATCGCCCGTATCCTGCTACCTCACTCTCATGCCTCCCATTCCTTGTCCTTTACACCTGCATGGTTTCACTGGTTACTCCCTGTTATACAATTACATCTGAACATTTGGGTTTATGAACCACAGATGAGAGAGGACCTGAGATTTTTTTCTTTGGGTTTTCTCAGTCAATGTGATCTTTTCTAGTTCTACCCATTTGCCTATAGACTTCTTTTTTTTTTCTTTACAGCTGTATAGTATTGGTTAGGTATATGTATCACATTTTCATTATGTATTCATATATTAAAGGACATTTAGAGTGTTTTCATTTACTAGCTATTTTGACTAGGCCAGCTATGAACATGGGTCAGCAAGTATCTGTGAAGTATGGTGTTAAATTCTTTGGGCATGTTCCGAGGAGTGGAATCCACCATAAGGTAGATTTATTTTTATCCTTTTGAAAGTTCTCCCTAGTGATTTCTGTAGTGGCTGCACTAGCTTACAGTCCCATCCAACTGTAAAAGTCCATTTTTTCTCACATCCACTCCATTATTTGTTGTTAGACGTTTTGTTGTGTGTTGCCATTTTGCCTAGGGTAAGAAGAAATCACAAACTTATTTTAATGTGCATTTTCCTAATCACTAGGGACAATGAACATCTTTTTGTGGGATCGTGTTTCTTAGTCTTTTTCTTTTCTTTTCAAGGTCTCAGGCTCACTTTAATAGGGCTGTTTGTTTTCTTGACATTTTAGGTTTTACTATCTTATACATCTTGAATATTAACCCGCTGTCAGATGTACAGCTGCCAAGATTCTCTTCCATTCTATGGGTCCGACTAGTCAGTTGTTGTTCTTAATTCCTGGACAATCAAAGCAATCCTAGTCAGAAAGACCTTTCCTTCCTTTATCTTGAGGGGTAGTGCTTATGTTTCTAAACAGAAGTTTTAATCTTTCAGCTTTCAAATCAAAGTCTGTTATCTACTTGGAGTTAAATTTTGTACAGGAAGATAGTTATGTTTAATGTCATTCTTCTGCATGTAGATACTCATTTTTCTCAGCACCATGTGTTTTAGCTATAATTTCTATTGAATAAGAAATACTACCAAAATATAGCAAACTTATGGATACATGTGAGATAGGATGTTGACTTATTGACAAGAGTCTTCTATTAGATTATTTCAACTAATACAGATGACACAAGAGACACACATTTCACATTATGTGACTTTTGGGAGACACATGAAAAAAGCATCCATTGTCTTCAGATGGGGCATTTAAGACAGGCCAAAGAAACAACTCTATTCAAGTCTAGCTTGAGTTTACCTCTCAAGGAGGATTACTTATGGTAACATGCATGTTTTATTCACAGGTTTACATATATCTCCGAAGCTGTATCACAAAACTGTCACTAGTGCTACATCATTAAACTTCCCTGTAAAACTCTCAGTCATCTGTTTTGTGGGAAGGGCAACTTCTCCTCCACATTTCTCATTATTATTATTATTATTATTATTATTATTATTATTATTATTATCATTACTATCATCATCATCATAATTATTCTTATTTTTCATCCACTGTATTTTAATCTTGCATATATCTCCTCCAACTTCTCTAAAATCTTTTCTTCCTCCCTAAACACCTAATTTTGCCTCTTTATTTCTTCTTTCTTTTAAAAAAAAGGGCCAGAAAAAGATGAAAACAAAATTAAACAACAAACCAATAAGAAAAAAATGCCATAACCAAAAGCCTACAAAACAAAATAATAACAGCAGTAACATAAGCCTGAGTCTTTCTTGTACTGTCCAACTATTCCTGGGCAGGGTGCCTACCCTGGAATGTAGCTAATATACCCAGTGATACTCCATTGGAGAAAAGTTATTTTTCTTTTCCTACTTGATATCAATTGGAAATAGCTTCTTGGTTAGGGGTGGGACTTTGTCCACTTCATTCTCTCAGTATCACCTGGAAATTATTTTATAAACATGAAGGAGAGTCTTGTTAGTTTGTGAGCTTCCTCTGTCTTTGTCTTTTTTTTCTGTCTTCGGGATGAAACTTCTTTTTTATATATAGCATTTTATTTTTGAAACCATAATACAATTAGATTATAATATAAATATATCATTTCTCCTTCCCATTTCTCACTCCAAAGCCTAGAACATATCCATTTTATTCTCCCTCAAATTCATGACCTCGTATTTCTAGAATTGTTACATACAGCAAAAGCCATAGTCCATCTAACAAAACCCCACTTCCATGCTTGGGAAGCACTCTGTGGAGTTCTTGGTCAAGAAAGAACAGATACAGAATAAAAACATCTCCTTCGTGCCAACACATTTCTTTCTTTCTTTCTTTCTTTCTTTCTTTCTTTCTTTCTTTCTTT
>JANHMN010000005.1:24289654-24307414 GCA_030674055.1 Rhabdomys pumilio
TGTGTATGTGTATGTGTATGTGTATGTGTATGTGTATGTGTATGTGTATGTGTATGTGTATATGTATATGTATGTGTATATATATATATATGGCCTGGTTTTTGTAGTTATATTTTTCTTGCTGTGAAGAAATACCAATAACAAGACAGCTTATTTAAAAAACCATTTAATTGCTTACAGTTTCATAGGGTGAGTCCATGGCCATCATGGCAAGGAGCACAGAAGCAGGCAGGCAGGCAGGCAGGCAGGCAGGCATAGCACTGGAGCAATAGGTGAGAGCTTATATGTTGAAATAACAACCACCAGGCAAAGAAAGTGCAAATTGGAATTGTGTGGGCTATTGAAATGTCAAATTCCATCCCCAATTCTTATACATTACTCCAACAATGTCACATCCACTTCAACAATACTCCGCAAATCCTCCTCCCAATCCACCACAAAGTGTTCCACCACTATGGATCAAGTATTCAAACATATAAGCTTCTGTGGGTCATTCCCATTCAATCCATCACTTTCCTTTTGTTAGAAGTACATTCTGTGCCATTATATGTTGGGAAAGTAACTATGACACAAGTCATAGGCCCTAGAGAACAACCTACTACTATTATTCTACAAAATGAATATATCAAAATGATAAATAATAAATAAAATAAAAACAAGTAAAAATAATAAATAAGAAGAAGAAAGGCTCAGATATCATTGCAGAAAAGGGCACAGAAACAGTGTAAGAGTCAAAGGCAGTAGATGAGTATAAGGAAATAGTGTCTTTTAGACACAACGTGAAAGTTACATGTATGACATCATAGAAGTTGCAACAGCACGTATAAAACCTGTCCAACATCAAGCCAAAAAAATTCCAGTGTAGAGAGGAAAGTGGCCATGAAGCCCCACTCCCAGCCAAAGATCTATTGGTCATTTGAAAAAGAGAATATACTTTTTAAGAGGATAGCCCCTGATAAGTCAACCATACTTCAGTGGAAGGGCACACAGCCAAGAATATATAGGCAATACAAAATAGAGTTGATAGGTTTTAAAAAAATGGGTGAATAAGAAAGTGGGGTTGTTTCTGGGAGAAATGCTGAAAAATTAAAAATATATGCCAAATTAAAACTAAAATTGAATTCCAATAAAACTCATATCTATAAAGCATCTCAAATTATTAGAATATCTTTGATACAATAATTCATGCTTATTTGTCTACCTTGTAATCCTCATACGTTCTAAACCAAAACTGGAGCATATCATCCAAAGATAAATTCACTTTTATTTGTAATCTGACTTATATTGCAGACTTAAAATTAAATTGTACTCGTTCATGATTTTTACAAGTTACTTTTATCGAGAAGAACATTGTTCCTTATGATATCTAATTTTCCTTTATATCAGAGACATTTATATATTTTTGCATAAAAACATATCACCAAACATATCAAAGTCATTAATATCCATTGCATTACTCCTAACTTGAAACCATAGCTTTATTTAGTAGTTGTCGCTTACCATCACTCGTGGACCTCCTTTTAGAGCAAATTGAAATTTACAGAAGCATATGCTTTATATGTTTTTTCTGTTAGTAAAAGTGATGAATATTTAGAAGTGGGGGAAGATTATTAGCCACACATTTAGTAGACATCATCTGACAGTCATTCTGTTAATCTGAAATTCTACATATAACCCATGAGATTTATAATGAGAAATTTAACTTTTAAGCTTTCTATAAATGTATTTCAATCTTTGTCACCTGATATTTAAGAGTTGTAGTATTGTAGAATACGCTTCATAAGTTTATGTTAGAAATAGTAACGTTCTCAGAGAGATTACAGATAACATATGTATCATGGTTTTTTTTTTCTAATTTTAGTTGTGAGGTTAGCTTTTGGTGGGAAATTGTGGTTAGGGTGAACATCAGTAACTTCTAATGATTATTAAAAATTTGTTTTCACCTGCTATTCATGCAATAGTCACATGCAACTTTTTCCTCTGATGTTTAGAAAGAATCCTATTTGATTTGAATTTAAAGAAAGGAATTTAAAGACAGTAAGTGTTAATAAGTTTTCTTTTCCAATCATCTGTGCTTTATTCTGTTTATGGTCTTACCACTTTTTTTGGTTTGGTTTGGTTTGTTTTTTGTTTTTGTTTTTATGGGTTTTCTTGTTTTTGTTTGTTTCTTTGTTTCTGGGGGTTTTTTTTGTTTTTTTGTTTTTTTGTTTTTTTTCTTTTTTTTTTTTGCCTATCTAATTTCTTCTACCTGTGCTTAAAGGGATTGGCTTGTTAGTTGAAAGTGATTCATTTCTACTAGTTGCAGAAAAGCATTTTCATCCACCAATCTGAAGGAGCATTAATCTGCTAAGCTTTCATAAATTTCACTGTGACAGAACTTAATTTGTTTCCATTATGAGAACTTTTTTAGGACTTTAAGTTATAATCAAAAAGCACTTAACCACATGTGTGCTAGGCCAAGAGAATTACACAGAGAGATTTTTCTGCCATCTGAGTACTCACAGTTGCAATGAGTAAATACATAAATATATAGATTCTTGCAAATGATAGATTGGTGCAAGATCCTACACACTGTTGTTAGCATTTGAGTATCAGGTGAAAACAACATACCTATGTCACACTTGCAAATTTTGACAGTAACTAAGAACATACTCTACATCCAGGAGAAAAGCAGAATCTAGGTTATGGCTTGTACTCTGTGGAACTGAATCCAGAAGATCAATGACAGAAAGAGAGTCCAAGTCAAAGTGGTATCAGAGTATACAAGTAAATTGATCAAGATTCATAGTAAGGGAGGAGAACTGGAACAGTCTTGGTCCATATCTAAAGCAAGCAGAACATGGTTATATAGCCATGATGACAATATTCCTTTTCCTTCCCTGATTTTAAACAATTTTTCTCATATTCTGGGTACATACATATTTACTCTTCCTAACTGAGTGATGCAGGTGGGTACAGATGCTAAGCACTTCAATACTAACTGAGATGCAGGAGTAGACTCATGTAATCTTGCCTTAAGACAACATTAATATAAAAAAAACCACTCATTTAAAGGTCATGTTCTACTAGTATCTCAAGAGAAGAGACTATCCAGCTATTGTTTAAGGATTGCCTTTCCTTTCGCAATAAAATCTAGACTGATTTCTAAGAACACAATGTTTAACGTATACATTGAGTAAACCAATTCTTGTCTATATAGAAATATTTAGTCTCTCAGACCCTAGGCCAATAGATTTTCAGATAGAGATCTTAGGATATGGTAAATTCCAGTGATTATTATGTTCTGTTGTACCAAACTAGTTTTAGTTTCTTTTCAAATAACTTTCTTTAAAGGTGTTTTTTTTTAATTTATTCTTCTAGGACTTCCTATGTTTTATTATATTCTTCCCCCATTAACTCCCCTTTGATACTACCCAACCTCTCTACTCTCTTAACTTCATGTTCCTTTACTATATCTAACAATAAAACAAAACATAACAAAAGAAAACACCAAAGAATTCAATTTGCATTGTTCTATTACTCAAGGGCATAAGGCATGCTTTGGAATATGGCTGATACACATAGTGTCAATGGATTAAAGACTGATTTTCCTTCTAGCAGCTATCAATTGAGAATATTTTCTTGGATAACTACGAGAATTTGTGCCCACTTTCTTGTTTTATAGCATTTATAACACCTTTCAGCACTATGAATGCTATGTAGTAAAGGCAAAGCTATTAGCTGAATTTCTCCAAATTTAATGAATTAAGTATGTGATATCTTCATCAATAGGCTCTTTCCCTTAAGTTGTGGGAGGCAATTAATAGCATTGGCAATGGCTTATAATTTTTTGGAGTGGGGTTCTATGGGACTATTTTGACCAATGACTCAAAAAGATGTAACAATTCCTGGTACTGGGGGTTTTATTTGCTAGGATATGCTGCTTAATCGGGCATTTATTCCTCTCATTGTACTGTAACTCTACTTAAATGCCATATATATATATATATATATATATATATATATATATATATATATCATATATGTATGGCACATATATGGCATATGTAGAATATATGTATATATATTACAATATATATACATATATATATTATATGTATATTCTACAGTAGTAAATTTTCATGTAGCTTTTCAAAAAGAGTTTGTTATTTTTCTCTCCTCATATTCCCTTCTCTACCCTGTACTCAGATTCTAATATGTTATTTATCCTCTTATAATATTATATTATATTTCCTTTTCCTTGAGAGTATGTTTATTTAGTTTTTATTTTTCTGCAGTAATTCCATCCATTCACTTAGCTATAGAGCTTTATTTGGAGCTCTAGTCATCATTTAGTTTTATGACATTGACCGCTATACTGATCTTGCCAAGGACAGTGAAGCTATTTCTGCAAAATATTGAGTAGTCTAATAAACAAGCTGTATTTCTCTATTATGAAACAAAATCAAATACAAACCCTAAAGAGTGAAGAAGATGAAGAAATAAACTTTAAAGTGTACTAAGTATTCTATTAATTACTATTGATATTATTATAACTCTTTTTATATGTATTTTAAGTATTATTTTGATGGATATAACAATAAAGATCAAGAGTATCATCTGGAATATTTGGATTAAGAGAGATAGTATGGCAGTTCTTCCTAGTAGTTCTGTTGCAATTAGTTCAAAAACAAAGTGAGACATATATGTGAAAACTAATAGTAAATATAATATAAAGAATTTTGTGGCCATTTGGTAAGATACTATGTGTAAATCATTTACTAGAATCTTGGTAACTGCTTAAAAGATTATTTGTTTTGCAACCATTGCTATCATCATCCCACCATCCTCAAAGTATCAAATACTAAAAGCTCATGTTGTTAAACTAAAGGATAAAGGGAACTTTCTGTTTTGTACTAGAAGGCTATTGGCCAGCAGCTATGTCAAATACTATCTTTGTATGTCTTACAGTAGAAAACCATTTCCTTTCTGAACCCTAAAGTCTTTAGACTATATTAAGGGGAATATATCATTGATAATCAATGAGATTATTGAATAACTTTCCATTAAGCGTTGCTGTAAAATGTGCTTCTGTAGATTTCATCTGGTAGATTTGGGGCCTTATTCAAAGGAGCCTAAACACTCTTTTCAGATCATGCCCACACAAAGAGAAAAATCGTCAACCTAGCATGTTTATCTCTTTTCATTTCTGTGACATATGGAATACTATGAATGATTAATTATAAAGTTATTCATTGACTTTATTGAACCTCTAAATAATCTGGACTATCAGGTATATCAGGTTTCATGGATTTCCTGTGTACTCAAAATTTCCAAAAACATGAATATTTTGTACAAAGTATTATGCTGGGCTACTTTAAGTTGTATGAGCTTTGATGTTTCTTATGGATAATCTACGTAGGAACACTCAAAATGCTCAATTTTGTGTACCTTTCAGAATAAGAATGACTGCAGCAAACCTAGGTATGTAGGAAATCTAATTTTAAGCCAGATGGAGCTAAATTTGCCCTATGGATTCATCTTCCCCCTGAATTAATCTATCTTTCATTTCAAAATAAAATGATAGTAAAAGACTGTTTTTTCTTATTTCTCCAGTAATTGCTTACCATTCGTTTTCAGCCTCTCATTCAGTTCCCAAAGGGAAGTAGCCAGATGCTTTCTACTTGACAAATCTCTGGTCCTAAGTTTTAATAGCCTTCATGATTATTGAAATCCATACAAACAAAAGAAATTGAAAATTATTATATTAGTAAGGTTTCTCTATGGCACAGAAATTAGAGAATGAATTTTACACACACACACATACACATATACACATACAGATAAGGGATTCATTGGAATGACAGGTGAATTTTATCTAATTCAAAAATGTTTCACTGAGAATAGAAAGTTCAAGAATCTAGTAGTTGCTCAGTCCCACAAGGCTAGATGTCTTAGCTGGTCTTCGTCTATGCTGGAATCCCAATGCCAGAGAAGTAATCGATGTGCTAGCAAGGTGAGAGCTACAGGCAAAGAGCAAAAGCTTCCTTCTTTCATGTCTTTCCATTCCAGCAGAAGGTGTGGGCCCAATTAAAAGCATATCTTCCATCCTCAAAATGATCCATCCTGATCAAAGGAGTGTGTCTTACCCCCTCCAAGATCTGGACTAGAAATGGATTCACCCACTTCCAACCAAGCAAATCACAAGCGTGTTTTCCTTTTCTGGATTGTAGTTCATGCCAGATATAGTCACACAGACAGTGAAGAATAGTCATCACAACCATTAATGCAGATTTTAACCTTTTGAAACCAAGTAGGACTTTTAATTTCAGGACAGAACAATTTTGCTATTCTGAGACTTATACTTTTGATCCTACTATGCCGCTAAATTAGTAAGGAAGATAGCAACTTCGTACTCTCACTAGATGTCAGGAACTTCTTAATAAAAATGTAAGGAACTGCAACAAGTGCATCTTTAGATCATTGTATCAGTAAAACTGTCTTTTATAGAAAAGTGAATGCATGAGAACATGAGACATGAAATGCTTAAACAGAACTTTAAGGAAATTAATCATTTGTGTTAAACACAACAACTTAGAATTTAATGTTAGCAGAACAAGATAATTGTTTCTTTAAATAATAATACTTCGAAGAAATGCCACAATGGAGTTAATTAAAATATTTTTTTCACCTATGTTTCTGAAAGTTTACTTGTTTCCCCTCTGAAGGTTTACTTCTTTCAAATCTCTGCCAAAATGTCATCCCATCAACAGGTTTATACCCCTTCTAATATGCTATAATCCCTCATCATGAATAGTTTTTGTTTTTATAAAAAAAATACTATTTCATTGCAACATTGTATTTTACTTGGTTGTTTATATATTGCACACCTTCTTTTCCTTTGCAGAATAAAACATCCCTGGGAACAAGGTTTTTATATTTTTTATATTTGTTTTTGCATGCCATCTTTCCAGAACACCGGCTGGCACATAATGGATGATTAATATATATGTTTATTGAGTGAGTACATGAATGACCAGAAAGAAATTACTATAAGCTTAAGCTGGCTTAAAAATTTCAATTTGGAATTATTATTTAAAATTAATTCCAATTATGTATAATATAAATCACATAGATTCAAAGTAAATTATTTTATACTCTACATGTTCTAGTCTTCTTTTTCTTGATTCACAAAAGTATTAGGTATTATCTTCTAAAGGAATAAGTGTGTATGTTAACATTTAATGACATGTAAGTAATTAAATTTTTAGGTAATAATGCCTAATTTATTTTCTCTTCTCATCCCATCAATCAAGATAAGGAACTTTGTCATTGATAACAGTACAACTTAGTAGTATTATGGTGGTTAATTTTAGGTTTTTGTTCTGAGAAGTTCTGTAATATTTTTGGGAAAGTGAATGAAAATAGAACAGTTTCTCACTCAGCCACCATCAGATATGCTTTCCCTCTAGTAGCTGGGAACTAATATAGAGACCTGCAACTGTGAATCTTCAGAGAGTGAGAAATGTTGAAACACTCAGTCCTAAAATTGGATGTCTTCATCCAATCTGAGATCTTAGGGTTCAGGCAATTATGCAGAAGAGGAGATAGAAGGATTGTCAGAGCCAGACAGAATGGATGACTCCAAGGAAACAATGTCTTCCAGACACAGTTGGACTGATGCACGTACAAACTCATAGAGACTGTGGCAGCATGCACAGGATCTGTTCAGATTCCAGCCAGATGGGGTCATTGGACTAAGAGGGTGAAGTTGGCATGTGTTCCTACCCTTAACCAAGAATCTAGCTCCAATTAACATTTGCTCACAAAGAAAATTAACTTTCCTCAATAGCATCTAACTGGGTATATTAACCACACTTAAGGGTAGGCCCATGCCCAGTTAAAATCATGATTGGTTGGTTTGTTCGTTGTTTGTTTGTTTGTTTGTTTGTTTTGTATGCCTCTTTGTTTCCTAAGGAGAGAAATAAATATTGTAGAGTTGAGTGTGTGGGGGAGTGAAGATAATCTGAGACGAGTTGGGGGAAAAGAAATGTAAAAAAATGTTTCAATAAAACTAAAATAAAATAATAATAAAAACTGGACAAGTGAATTTAGAGCATGAATATGCAGACATTTTTAAATACCCAAACTGCATCCGCAAGTAAATCTTAAAATATTTATTTGAGAAGTGATAGAATGATACCAGAGATGAGTTTTTATAGAGCCTATATTTTCTAATATATAAACTCATGATAACGTTTTCTGTCCTTTATATTCCCAAGATTACTGTTACATTGCAGAAACTCTTTGTCAAATGCCAAGTATAATTTAAATACAAAGAGCAATGTGATGATGCTAATAAAGTTTCATTTGCCTAGTCATTTTGCTTTTAGAGTTAAGAAATTTTACTTGAAATTGTACGCTATTGTTCCTAAGATGGAAAAAATAGTGAACGAGATATGTTAGTGGTAAAAGAAATGTAGGATCACTGTATATTGGATGTACTTTCTAAGAATGTAGTAACCAATGCCAACTTCTGGGCGAGATAGAGAAACATGATACCTAAGAAGACATTGAGCTTTCCTCTTTGGGAGGAAATTGATTTTATTAATGCAAATACAAACTATATTTCAAACTGTCCAACTTTAGGTACAAATCATGAAGCTAGTGTGAACTGTTTTATTGCATGTTAGGATGGTATAAGAAGTTTGAAACTCATCTTAGAAGCTTAGACAAACTTTCTAGTCTTAAGCTGGATGCTTGAGATGTGTTTAGTGTGCTTCCGAATCTGCCTGCAAAAAAAAAAAAAAAAAAAAAATAGTATCATGTGACATGTCAAGTTGCTGCTGTCTTAGAATTTATTATGTATTTTGGAAGTCCTTCAAGGTTTAGAATAGAAGCTAAAATTGAGATCTATAAAACAAGAACTTCAACCAAAGAAGAATATGGCTAAGTTATTATCTACAAGGCTAAAAGACCAAAGAAAAATCCTAGCATGTATCCAGTGATATCACATACTTCCAAGATGCACATCAATACGACATACTCTCTCCTACTTGTTTTTGAAGCTTACTGTATTTTGACTGCCTATGGACATATCTTAAGTAGCTGAGCCAGTGTTCATAGGAAATACATGTCATGGGGATTTCAATTTTATCATATCTCGATGATGGGAAACATTTTAAAATATCACATAACTATTCTAGGAGATAAGTATGAATTTTGGATATATTACAAGTTTCCCATTGCATTTTCAGAATAAATAAGACTTACTGAAAATTATCTTCAGCCATGTAATATCCTCCTGAAGAACTCGAAAAACAATCCATGGCTTAGCCAGGTAATTCTACCATAAAAAATACTATATAATAGATGACTTCATGATATTAAATTTATATTTATTTAGTGTTCTGAAATCTAGAAGTGCAAAATCAACTTTCTGCTCAATTCAATTTTAGAGAAGAAAGGTTCTTTTTATCTCATAGGGAAATGCTTTCTCACCATCTTCATGTGGTTTTTCTTCTTGGAGAGGGTATAGACAAACAGAGATTAAAGGGCCATGGCATTTCTTCTCGTGAGTCTAGTAATATAATACCTCAGATCAGAGACCCACCTTTATTACTTCACTTAATCCTTATTACATTCTAGAAGACTCACCTTCAAATGTTCACTGTGGTAGCTAGGACTTTAACATATAAATTTCTTAGCCCACAAATGTTCAACCTACAACAAACACCAAGAATGCCACCATTCTAGTGTTTATAATAGTTATTTTTCATTGAACAGGTTTGCAAATATGACAGATATAGTGATAGAGACTGTAAATGAATATTTTTGGTATTACATAAGTCAAATGTTCCATGAATTGAATTTATTACATTCTTATTAATGCCACCAACAGAAGTTCTTTTCAATGTAGTTATTTAAAACCCAAGTCTTTCTATCTTGTGACTCTAGCTTCCTATGAGCCTTTATATGCCTCATTTAACAAATTGACTAGGTGTCTTAGTCAGGATTTCTATTGCTCTGAGAGATACCATGCCCACAGCACCTCTTGTACATAAAAACACTTCATTATGTCTGGCTTACAATTTTAGAGGTTTAGCCTACTATCATCATAGCAGGAAACATGGTATCATGCATGCGTACAACGGTGCTGGAGAAGGAGCTGAGAGTTCTACATCTTGATCCTCAGGCAGCAAAAGACTATGAGCCACACTAGGCATAGCTTGAGCATATGAGATCTCAAAACCCTGCCTCAGAGTGACACACCTCTCCCAACAAGGCCACACTTAATAATTCCACTCCTTACGGACCAAGCATTTAAGCACAAAAGTCTATGGTGGCCATTCAAAGTACCACATTAGGTATGTAAAATGAGGATTACACA
Source organism: Rhabdomys pumilio (assembly GCA_030674055.1). Taxonomy (NCBI): domain Eukaryota; kingdom Metazoa; phylum Chordata; class Mammalia; order Rodentia; family Muridae; genus Rhabdomys; species Rhabdomys pumilio. The sequence continues at coordinate 24,300,024 of JANHMN010000005.1, forward strand.
TGGAAACAATTTATAAGTCATCACTAAAAATAACACTTGATGAATTTTTATTAGTAATAACTTAATCTCATGACTATAACTAATTACTGAGAAATTCAGCCACTGTATATATTGAAGAAGAAATAAATAGAAAAATACAAATACTTATGAGAATTAGCTGTTTTTTTCAACACTCTTGTAATGCTCACAGCAATCAAATGTTGTGGGTGTTATTATTGTCCATATTCTACTAATGAAACAAAAGTTTACTAGTAAGCTGGATTTAAACTCAGTCTAGCTTCTGCACTATAAGGAGCCAAGCTATTCTTTATGAGTCATGATATTATTTCACTGTGTATTAAAATTTTGAAATGTTTGACTTTTTTCAAAAGTGCCTTAACAAAGTACATCTATTTATGTAGTAAATCAAAGATTTTCTTTCACCTTTGTTTTGATTCTAAAGGAACAAGAGAGACAAGATGGAAGGGTGTCATGAGGGACACAGAAAATAACAGAAAATAATGTCATTTTTATGAAGGATTTGACAGTGTTTATTAAACCATGTGCTATCTTGTATGTATTTTCTAATAGCAGCTTGTTCACCATTGGGGCTCATTCCTTCATTGGCAGTAATTATACAGGACCTTTGAATGACTTAATGGTACAGTTATAGTGTCAATGATAGGGAATCTTAATATAATAAACTCTTCACAATGGAATGAAGAGAGAGACCATATAAATCTGTTTTAGAACTCAAGTAAGTGTGTCCATATTAGATACATGTTGGAAGGACACAGACTAGGACCTGACTTCCCAAAGAGCTCCTGAAGTAATCCAACACATGAAAGATAGGATAAATGCCTTTTGTTCTTGCTAAACAGTTACAGCACTGAATAATAATTATTATAGGCTTTTACATGTTTGTTACATCCTAGACAATCTTAAAGACACCTGGACCGGATTGGCTATTCATTGTACTCTATTAAAATAATATATTGATTGGTTTAAATTGTTAACAAACATCTATTTTTTTCTATTCTGTATTAGTTGAATATTTATTTTCTTTTGATACATATCATAATATCATAGCTAAGTTGTACTAAGAAACCACAGTATATGAAAATATAAGCTTCTAAAAGTTTCCTTCCTATCAATCACCTTTGACTCATAGAATGTGAACATTTATCAAAGATATTTAATTCAACATTTATAAATCAGAATAAGGAATTGTCTATAAAAGAAAACTGTTCTGATTTATTAAGCCAAATGTCTCCAATAATATAATATTCCTGGTGAGTTTTCAAGTTGATGACAGATAGAATGTGAAAGAATTTAAATGTTTTCTTTCTATATTAAGGAAAGCAGCATTCTAAGATTCTAGTAGCACACTTTATCTTGAAGCTGAGGATGAAGGGTTAGAGAACAGTTGATTGACTTGTTCCTTGTTAAAAATCAAGTCAGGTTTGTAGCATATGTATGTAGCATAAATATGGGACTAAACAAGAGTTCCTAAATAATGTTATTTTATCAGGCTTTTTTTTGCTAATAACAGCAATCATATAATAGGTAAATAAAAATAATATATAAGTAAAACCTGCCTCACCAATCCAAAACATCCTATAATCTGAGAAAGCACTGCAGTCAGACTTGTAGAACTGAATTAGAGATGTGTGGGTATTAAAATACTCACATCTAATCCATTTCCACATGTACCATCTGTTGTTTCCAGATGTACTGCTTCCTAGAGGCAGTATTCATGACCATGGTACTATAACACCAACAAATCGGCATTCCTCATTCTGGGACTTAATTTCCAGAAATACAAGTTTTCATTGGCTTGACTTAGGGGAATTAGACTCCTCTGTGGCTGGGGACATGCCATTACAATCATGGTAACAGAAATAGACCAATACAGAGCTTAAAAGGCTTCAGGGAGCTTTCAAATTGGGAGCAGTACAAAGTTTCTCTGATGTGTCTGTAACTTAAGATAAGTTTGGAAGCACTATTAACACTCTTCCCTTGGTGGATAGATATGCCTAGTTCATTGTAGATAAGGCGTTAGAGGTACCTGTTCTATGTAACTTGTGATAAGGGAAGTTAGAAAATGCTCCAAAGACTCTTGAGTATATGCTTAAAGTCACATATATAGTCCAGCACCTTAATCTGGTGCTGTCTGTAAAGCAATGGGCTGTCACCTCCCTCAAGACCACTGCTTGCCTCATTAATACCACTGGAACAAATTATCACTTCACAGCCCAGAAATCTTCTATAGCAGTTGTGGTGATTGATGTAACAAGGCTAAAAAATAATGATGAAATGCATGTTCCAGAAGACAGATTCAAATGGCAGGAGCTTCAAAGGCAATTAAATGTGACATAGAAGGAGTCTTCATAGAATAAAGTATTTTCAAATAAATGGTAAGATAAGTGTGATAATCTCCTAGATTCGCATCATACATAAATTAGTTTGCTGTGAATAATTATTTCTGAAGGCTTAGTACGTATTGAAGTGAAAGCTTATAAAAACAGCCACTTTGATGCATATACATACACTGTTTTAAGATGGGGTAGGGAACAGTGTTGTGGCACTAAGAAACTTGGCTGGGCTTGAATTTATTTATTTTTAGCCAGACTGTTTGAATGACATCTTTTGATATGTTTTAAGGTGTCTTGTTTTTTGGAAAGTAAGGAATCATGACGATAGATGTCAAGTTGAACTGCTTTCCTCCAAAGCAAATCAAGAGAGTTCTTATACTCTACTCATTCTTTACTGCTACATCTCTGTGTTGTGAGAAGAACCTGCCTAATCATGACACAGGCACATCAAGGTTAATACAACACAGAAATTTAAAACATGGAAGTAATTGAAACAAGTTGACAAGGTTAAAACTTTCTGGCATACACTGGCAAAGGCAGGGGGCAAGTACACAACTGTATGCGTCCAGTGAAGTTAAAACAAATAAAGTCTGGGCATTAACTGTGGAAAAAGTGTTCAAGCTGCCATGTTGAATCTATAAGTACTACTCCGTTTATGTCTTGAAATCAGAACACATGGCAAGTAAGCAGAGAATTGGCTCAGATGCAGGAAGATGTAGCAAGACAGAGGCTCTTTTAATAAATTCTGAAGAATAATATTTGTGAATCATGTCTGAGTTGCATATAAGCTTAGTAGAGCCTTCACTGCAATATTTAAGATTTTCTCTTTGGCAATTATTGTTAACCAAATCTGATAAATGTATGTATTGTCTTTGGCAGAATCATAGGAACGCCCTTATTTAAGGTATAAATGTGTGTTGTTCTACTTTGGAATTGTCCTGATAAAAATTTCATGTAATACTAGTACACCTTGCTAGCTAGCTCTTTTGTCATCTAAATTTTACAATAGTCTTTTTCAATGAACTGATTAAATTATTCATATCTGTTTCTAATTATACAGACCACCATTAACATACTTGTTTTCTCTGAGAAGGTTGAAGTGGCCTTTTGAAATGAAAATTAAAGGCTATTTTGACCTAGTTTTAAAACAAGCAACAAACACTGTGGTTAGTTTGTGGGATGCACAAAGAAATAGTGGCCAACTATCAAAAGAAATAGAGATATGTCTATTTGAGGATGACTGCTTTTCACTAGGTTAGTCAATGAATCAAGAAACTTGTCTTTTAAAGATACTTTTAATTGACTTAACCTCTTAAAAACTGAGTTGCAACTTAAGAAATCTGCAGGTTACTTACCTATCTTCCAAATGGGTAGGAAATACTGAAAATGTGATGTTCATCTTACACCTATGGCAGCTGCTTAAAATAGAAAAGTAATAAAATAACCGTGCTTTTATGACACACTTATAGTATGGCAATAAAAGTTCTTTCCTAAACTCATTCTCCCATCACAACACCCCAGTGATTTGTGTAATTATTATTTTATCTACCCTTTTAAGCAACAGAACAGACAAAACTATGAACTAATGAACCAGGATTCATTTTATACTTTTATCCATTATTCAACACATGCAGAGTCACAGCCATTTTTAAGGAAAACTGATTTTTTTTGGTCCAATACAAATATTATGTTATGAAATCTTGGGTCCTGTACCAACTGCTAAATAATAAAGTGTACTTTACAATCATAGATTTTAGCAACATTAATTGTTGACTTATATTGGATCATTAAAATGTCTAGAAAAGCCTTTTTAACTGAATACTTGAAATCATCCAATTTCAAGTTAATTTTGTAATAATATTTTAAGAACGGAAAAGACACTTGTATATACTGAATGCCCCCTAGAAACAAACACAACCAAAAACAAACTTACCTAACAGCAACATTGTACAATATTTATTTTTGTCACCAATTTTATGAAGAAAGGATACTCAGCCTCAGAAGTATTTAGTATCTCCTTTACTGTCACACCAGCTTTGCAGTATCAGAACCAAAATTAATTGTGGACTGGCATAGTCCTAACTGCCATATTGTATGGCTTTTTAATAAATGGGAAATTTACTTCAAGACAATTGCTAATTCAAACTATATGGACATAACTCATCAAGGCAAATGCAAGCATTCAGTTTCTTAAATTTTACCCAAGACATTTGAATGCATTGAATGCTTAATGATATGAAAATTTAGAAAATTGTGTTTTTTACATTAATTCTGTTTGATATGTCTTCATAGTGATTTTATCTAAGAAAACTTACACATTATTTAATATAAATATGGGTTTAAAAAAGGTTAATTCAACCTACATATTCAAAAAAATATTAAAGCTGTGGTTTCTACTGTTAAAAAACCTCATATATAAAACAAGTCACTGCCAAAATAGAAAAATGATATGGACTCATAACTAAACTATCTGTTGCTAGCTATAAGGGCTATTAAGATATACTTGTGTGAATTACTCTGTAAAAGAGAGCTTAAATTATCAAAAGTTGTGAAAGGTTCTTTTGACTTTAAGTTATAATGTAATCGATTATTTCACTGAGATTCAGTATTGACCTATTTCTGCTGCAGCAAAAGCCAAATCACTACGAAAAGCAACTATATGATTCTAGTCTACATTGGTAGAAAATATTGCAGCATAATTATATTCCTCTTACTTTTACACTAAATATTTCTGAACAATTAAGCTATTTTAAGATTTTTATTTTCAATCCAATTTTCTTTGCAAAATATAGAAAAGATAACCCCAGAAGTTACTCAGTTATTTACCATAAACAGTAAATTTCCCAAAAAGTCAAGATAGATAAATAAGGTCCTATTTTGCCAAAAGTCTTCAATGGGTAGTTTTCATAATCCTTTAAGTATATGTGACCTGATAGATTTTTCTGGACTCTTTCTGATTCAATTATTTTATATGTGGAATAAGATAATATTTTCCTCAGTATCTATTATTAAAAATCATGAAGTATAGAAAACTAACAATAGTACTTGTACTATTGTTATTAAATATTAAGTATAGAAAGAGTCATAATTATAATAGTAGTATTTTACTAGTCAGTAGTATCTAACTGCTCTTGAAATAATATGTTGTACATACTATTCAACATTTTATTTACTTATGTTTTAAAAAATTCATGCATACATGCTATATATCTTGGTCATATCCAACCCTCATTCTGTTCATCTCCCCTTACTCATCTCCCTCCCATATCATTTAAAAATTTCATTAATATCTCATAATCTGCCCATGATACTGATTTTAAAAAGTAAGATTTTAGATTTCACTTTGGTTATATCTGTTCCATTTGACAACAATGATATCAATGTAGTACTCTCTCTTTTGCTAGTATTATAAAGACAATTAATCACAATTAAAAGATATCAAGCATTCATTTCCCTTTTAATTATCTTCATTTCTCCAAGATATGTGTAGCTTAAAAAAAAATAGAATAACCTGATTAAATTTATTCATTCAAATCACAAGGAATTCTAGATTATTTCCTTTTCAATGCTGGGAGAACTTAAGCCATCTGCTGCCTTGAAGCAGAGAGATTTAGTAATCAGGCACAGCAGTAAGAAGATATTTGTCTAGGGATGCTATTAATTAACAAACTTGGAAAGCATTCTGCATTTCTTACCTTAAAGTCAAACACCCCTCACAAGTACATTGGACAATTAGATTAGAAAACCTGGTCCGGGTCAGATGCTCCTTATGCTCAGCAGGAAAATAACTCAATGGAAAGGGCTCAATCCATAAAGATAGCATAAAAATGCTCTAAATGATGAGAATTGTGAGGTTCCAAATATATGTATATTTAGAAACCTCCACTTATTCTAAATGACTATGTTTCTTCATAATCTGTTTTTCTTCTCTTAGAAAGACCTATTCTAGTGTTCTTTGTACTCAATGCCAAAATTTTAAACTGGAAAATCTGAACGTGAAATTTTGAGAAAACTTGAACATTTAAAAAAAAACTCATTTAAAATAAATTTTATTTTGGTATAATGACTGTGCGACAAATGCACTCATTTCAAAGTACATATATTAAAGTGATTTGACAAATGTACATGTCTATAGAAACATTACTAAGATTTACATCATCGAATGTTCTTATACTCTTTGGAGCCAATTGTCACCATCCTCTGCCTAAAGGAGACACCAAACTACTTTCTTTTACCCCAAAGATTACATTCATCTTTTCTGGCATTTCATTTCAGAGGTGAAACACATGTATTCTTTTTTTTTTTTTTTGACTTATTTCACTAAGAGCATGGGATTATGTTATGTTTTATTTTTTATATCATTGTAATAGTCAATAATATCAATAAGTTATGTTTGTTTGCTTGTATTTGTTTTTTGTTGTTGGTTTTTGATACAAGGTTTCACTATGTGGCCCTGGCTATCCTGAAACTCACAGAGATCTGCGTGCCTCTGCTTCCTGAGTGCTGGGATTAAAGGTATGCACCACCATGCCTAGCCAATAGTATCAATCTTTTTATATTAAATTATTTTATTAATTTATATTTCAAACGTTGCCCCCCTTCCTGGGGCCCCCTCCTCAAGTTCTTCATGCCCATCTCCCACCCTCCACCTCTGAAAGGGTGCTCCTTCCCACCCCTACCTCACCCATGTTAGAAGTTCTAAGGAATACATGTTCATAGTTTTGTTCTTTAGTCTTCCTTTTACTAATGAGTAATGGTGTCAGTATCATTTTTTGAGACATACATAGTATTTATATGCATAATCTTTGAGCCATACACTGGCTTTGAAATCACCATTTTCCCTCTTCAAGTTCCTGAGAGCTGTTTTTTGTTTGTTTGTTTGTTTGTTTGCTTTTGTTTCCCATTTTAGTTATCAAGAGACGGCTTTTCTGAGTAGCTCTGGCTGTCCTAGAACTCTCCCTATAACCAAGCTGGCTGCAATTTCTCAGAGCCTCTGCCTCTGCCTCTGCCTCTGCCTCTGCCTCTGCCTCTGCCTCT
>JANHMN010000005.1:24307424-24318631 GCA_030674055.1 Rhabdomys pumilio
GCCTCTGCCTCTGCCTCTGCCTCTGCCTCTGCCTCTGCCTCTGCCTCCCAAGGGGCTAGGTTTATAGGCATGCTACACCACATGCAGTCCAAAGCTGTTTTGAAGGCATGCTTCATATGTTTTCATACGTATATTGACCATTTATTTTTGCTTTTAGTTACATATTGGTTCTTCAAATCTTCTGCCTAATTTTACTGCTCCCTCTTCTCTTTCATTATTAGTGGCTTACAAGTTCCCTTTATATATTCTATATACAAATATCTTCCCCATGCTAAATGCATATAACGGTGCCTTCTTATTTTGGGGCTAACTTTTGAATTGTCGGGATAGATGCTTTGGAAGCCTTAAAAACATTTGATCTTGAAATTCAGCTTAGCAGTTTTATCACTGATGGTTGATCGACTTTTCTTTCCATCTTATTTTTGTATCTGCCAATATCATGACAGTTTTATCCTGTGTTTTCCTCGAGGAGTCTCACATTTTGGTCTGTAGTATATTTTGAAGGCTTTTTTGTTTGTTTGTTTGTTTGTATGTGTTTTTTTGCATGTTATGCGTGGTAAGTGCTGAATTGTAATTTTGCCATATGGTTATCCAGTTGTGCTGGTATCATTTACATAAACATACTTTGTATTGTGTTTGACCATTGATTTTTATTTTAACATCACTTAAATATACATTTGAATATATATGAATGTAGTTTTGGATTCTCTACATTGTTTCATTAATCTATACATCTGTGTAATTATGCCAGTATTATACTGTCTTGCCTAGTGTAGCTTTACAGTAACTTCTGAACTCTGTGCCCAAACTCTCATGTTCTGAATCATGCCTGTAAATCATAGCACTGGGGAGGAAGGAGCAGAAAGATTGCCATGATTTTGAGACCAGTCAGATCTGCTCAATGAGTACCTCTCCACAAAAACAAAATACGAACAAATTAAAACAAAGGAGCCAACTGTTTTTCAAAGTCAAATAATTTGTATTTTCCTTTGATTTTTAAAAATGAGTTTTTGAGATTTCAACTTGGTTTACTTTGAATTTGTGAATCATTTTGCGCAGAATTGGCACATAACATTGTGAATATTATTTATACTCTACTACCATGGCACATTATCTAGGTCTTAGGCCTTTCATTATGATCAATAACGGTCTTAGTTTTACAGTGTACACATCATTTTTCTTTTGTTAAATTTACACCCGTGTGTTAGAACAAACTTTGAAAGGGGGATTTGAAAAGGAGAGAGAAGAATTTATCTACACACTTTTGTTAGGTAAATATGTTACTGGTATCTGGTATACAAAAGATGAATTTTCAGTCTTAGAAAATACACAAATGTAAACAAATATGATGCTATAAACAAGCCATTGTATAATGGAGATGAAGAAAGTTTATTATAGAAGTACCTACTTGAAGAGGGTAAGTTCCGGCATGTCCTTATGCTATATCTAAACTGGAGGCCTTTAAATTTACTTCATTACAAGAGGTGGTATAAATAATAAAATAAATATTTTAGTTTTTTTAACTTTTTGTTGATTATTTTACTTATTTACATTTCAAATATTATCCCCCTTCTGGGTTTCTCCTCCTCAAATGCCCTATTGCATCCTCCCTCCCCTCTGCTTCTATGGGGGTGCTCTCCCACCGAACCCCCCACTCCCTCCTCACTGCCCTAGCATTCCTCTACACTGGAGCATTGAGCCTTCACAGGACCAAGGACCTCTCCTCCTACTGATGTCAGACAAAGCCATTCTTTGCTACATATGCTGCTGGAGCCATGGGTTCCTCCATGTGTATTCTTTGATTGGTGGTTTCATCTCTGGGAACTCTGGGGAGTCTGGCTGGTTGATATTGTTGCTCTTCCTATGGGGTTGCAAACCCCTTCAGCTCCTTCAGTCCTTGCCTAAAGTACCAAATTGGGGTCCTTGTGCTCAGTATGATGATTGGCTGCAGGCATCTGCATCTGTATTTGTCATGCTCTGGCAGAGCCTCTCAGGAGACAGCTATATCAGGCTCCTGTCAGCAAGCATTTCTTGGCATCAGCAATAGTATCTGGGTTTGGTGTCTTCAGATGGAATGGATCCCCAGGTGGGGCAGTCTCTGAATGGCCTTTCCTTCAGTCTCTGTTCCACAGTTTGTCCCTGTATTTCTTTTAGACAGGAGCAATTCTAGGTTTAAAATTTTGGAGATGGGTGGGTGGCCCCATCCCTCAAAGAGGGACCTTACCTAACTGTTCTCTCTCACCTTTGTTGGGTATTTCAGCTAATCTCATCCCCATTGGGTCCTGGGAGCCTCTTGCTTTCCTGGCTTCTAGAACTTTCCGGTGGCTACCCTCAGTTCTCCATCCCCCATTGCTACATGCCTCCATTCAATTTCCTGACCCTATGTACATCTCCACTGTCTCCTCTCACAACTGATCCTATATTTACTTATTTTGTGGGGGTATAGACACATGACAGAATATATATAGAGAGGGCAAGGACAACTTGTAAGAATGTGTCCTCTTTTTCTTCTGTGTAAGTTCCAGGTATTGAACTCAGGTCATCAAGATGATAGCAAGCAACTTTACTGTCTAAGCTATCTTGATAGTTGTTTTGTTGTTGTTGTTTTAATTTTTAAGTAAATATTTTAAAAATCGTTTTATTTATTTACAATCCCGATGTTTGCCCCCTTCCTAGTCCCCCTTCCAGGCTTGTTCACCCTAATCCCCATCCCCTTTGCCTCTGATTTTATACTTGAGAATTATTGGCACAATATATGTTTACAAATTGTGAAATTTTAAAATGGAAATTATTTGAGTCTAGGGCCTTATGTATGCTAGAAAAGTACCTTGTCAAATATTCCCCAGCTCTCATGGAGTCATTATCATTTCCATTTTACTCTTAAAATGAAGTGTAATGGATATATACCAATTAATGGAATGTAGCTCAATCAGTAATAATACTGACTCCAAGCTAGACTCCTTAGATTTAAAATGTGACACATTCCTTTACTGATTATATTTTTTGAATGCTCCTTACCATACATACATCAGTTGTTTTTAGAATGCAGACAATGTTGACACTTAACATGTGATATTAAAATGAAGGAAAATTAATGCAGTGAATATTAGCTATCTCAGTACTAAGCACACAGTGAAGCATTCAATGTGTGTTTGTAAATGTCGCTGTTATCATTACATCTCAGATATTTTCCTCACTTTCTGGACTTCTTGAAATTACCCTGGTATGCCTTTGTCTTCACTGCTGCTCTTTTGAGCTATAGGCATAAAGTTCACAAGCATGTCACTTGTGGTATACCTCTTAAATTCTTGTCATTGTAACAATATTGAAAACAGTATAATTAGCAAACTAATCCCGCCAAACAACACAAATCTGTTAAATATATTGCCAGACTGATTATTCTTTAACTCAATGACTGTATAATAGCATGTTCAACTATTCAGCAAACATTTATTGAGTACATACCGCATGTAAAGCATAATTAAATGCTTAGATCAGTGAACAAAGCTGAAATTTGGTGCTTGAAAAACTAATATTCTACAAACAACAGTCATTCTTCACAGCTGTCTTACATCTATCTGCTCAAATTTAAGACAAAGTCACAGGTCTTTGGATGGCCCTTAAAGAGTCTTCACCATAAGGTCATAAGAAAGATAACAAAGAATTGAATAAACAGCTTTATATGCTTTCTTGTTGTCTTTAGCTTTGTCTCTAGAGAAAAAAGATTGGTGCTAAGAAACTATCATTAAGGTTGTTGGCTACTCAAGATAAATTTAGTTTTAGCTTTACTTTACAGAGGAAAAAAGCTACAATTTTCACACAGAATTTGTATGGGCCTTGGGCTGTAAGTGAGAAGAATGTGTTTATGTGCAAGATGAAAAATATGATGGGTAAAAGAACGCATAGAACAGTGTACATCAAAGTAATGTTTAGAGATTTATCCAGTACTGATATCTCTTTGTCCCTTTCTTTTGATAGCCTTGACACTGCACACTTTACTAAACTCTTCCAAGTTAAAACATGGATAGAGTCATCTTTTGAACATGGAAATAAAGATTGAAATTATTAGGTGGAATAGGAATGGAATGAAGTCCTAGGAAAACACACTGATAAAGGAAAACACACTAATAAAGGAAAACACTTAAATAAACTTCAAATTACATAGTCTCTCTCTCTCTTCCCCCTATCTTTCTTTCCCTCTCTCCTGCTGTGTGTGTATGTGTATGTTTGTATTGTGTGTTGTAAAGATTATATATATTCAAGAACATGGTTTAAATCCAAGCTTTTCTGTTTACCTCCTTTTAACTTTTGCCAAGTAAATTAACCATTCTAAACTTTTGCTTCTTCAAATCAGCATTAACAAAAGCACTATATGTATATAGTTATTGCTGTTAATGGATTATGATGAATGTAAACTCCTTACTAGGGGACTTACACAAAAGTTTTTCTATGCACTAATTATATTTTATCTCTTCAGGTCTCCTAAAATTGACTTGGTTCTCAAGAAATACTTAATGCATATTGTCTTTCCCAAGTCAGGAGTCAGAACTACAATACAATAGTACAATATAGTACTATTTACTATTTTTCAAAAATATCTTCTGCATCACATTGTACTCAGTCATACAACATTCAATGGCTCTTTATTACCTCCTCTGATACATTAAAAATGTCTAATACTAGTGGTCCCTAAAAATCAGCCTATTTCTTCTCACCCATCCAACATAAACATTTCACTTGAACCCAGTTACTCAATATTAGTGTTTCTTTAGTAGGTCGGAGAATTGATTATTTTTTAATGAGCGAGAGAGATTTGATTTTGACAGTGGCAGGGGTGCAGGAGGTTAATGGTCAGAGTGTTGATAGTCTTTCACAAACAAGAATGCTAAATCACTAGAAATATTTCTGTTTCTCTGCTAATCTTCTTCCCATTAACGTGTACTTTCATTATGCATTGTATTAGCATGTAATGTTTATTTAATCAATCAGTTAGTTACTAGGCACTAACTCTGTGTAAGAAATTTTCTTAGGAGTGAGAACCATAATAATTATTGTGTTAAAGATTCAAGAAAAAGAGGAGACACTGTGAATACAAACACTTCTAATAACTTGTAATGTGATGTGACTCACACTTTTTAGGCATTCATGTGTTTGTGTGTATCTATATCTGTATTGGTATCTATCTATCTATCTATCTATATATATATATATATATATATTTTACATATATATACATATATAGTATATATATGATATATGTGTATCTGTCAAATGAAAATATAAGAAATTAATATAGGTTATTATTTACTGTGAAGGTGACAGTTGAGTGTGATCTTAAAATATTTGGCACTTTACAGAGAATGTGAATATTGAATAATATAGTAAGAGAAGGGAAACATGAAATGGGGAAAGCAGAAGGTGGAAAAGGGCAAAGTGGAAAAATTTGATTTATTCAGTGAAACACAAAAAAACATTCGATGAGGTTTCAGCACAGGGTGTGAATAGTGAGAGAATGCAAAACAATGAAAAATCATGTGTGGAGTTTTAATTAAAGCCAATGAGGGATTATATCACAGTAAATTTTAATTATCATTTATTAAAAACCTACTATATGTAAGGGACTATGTAAAAAGCTGCCTGCACATTGTAAAAAGCTTTACACCATCCATATGGGATGTATTTTACATATAAGAAAACTAAGTCAATGTTTAATTACCCAAATCATCACTTGAGAGTGGCAGAGAAAAGACTCAGACTAGACTTAGACTTACAAGATCATAGACTTAACAAATATGATAGAATGATATATGGCAGGCTGTACGATTTTGATAGAACATATGACTAGATTTCAACATGACTTCTGAGGAATATAGTATTAAGGTGGCTTGCATTTATAAAGAAGAGGAAACATTAGCATATAGGCAATAGTTGAGTATATGGCTGTGGACTGATGTATAAAGATAAAAGAAGAGAGCACCAAAGAAGGAGTTCAGCTTCCACTGAGAATTTCTAGAATTTTTCTTGCTAAATAATACAAGTTCCTTAGAGTTACATGCAAAATGTTAAAACTTTTTTATTTCTGTTGGATTATTAGCCACTTAAGGACAGACACCATTCATTAATTTCTACAAGTTACCCACAATTATCAGATATTCCTACACATAGTGTAAATTCATTTTTAACTTTAAAATGACATTTATTTATTTATTTATTTATTTATTTATTTATTTATTTATTTATGGGGCATGATGGTGAATGGCATATATGTGTAGGTTAATGGGCAACTTGCCAGAGTTGGTTTTGTCTTTCTATTATGTGGATCTTAGGGCTCAAATTAGGGTAATCAAGAGTGATATCAAGTGTCATTACCTTCTGCACTGTCTCGCATAGCCTCAATTCATTCAATTCTATATATTCAGAATGTATAGAATGTTCTGTAAGAGGGCTATGATTAGGATCTTTGTGTTTGTTTCATTTAGGAGCCAGGCTTTGAATTATGTACTAAAAGAAAGTGCCTACTTGGCTCCAGTATCACCAAGAGCTGGGATGCTTTATCACACTTAAATGTGACAACATACTTATATATAAAAGGTTCACAAATAAATATATCAAAGGTTTAAAGACTTGGTTTCTGATAAAATTCTATGTAGGACAAGATAATTTTTATTTCAGTTTGAGTTTCTACATTCTAAATTAAATCTCCTATCATAGTAAATAACAAACCAATTTTCATTAATTTTAAAATTTAGATCATATATGACATATACATATAATTTACATGCATATATACATATATAAATATAAAATACATGTTATAAATATATATTACAACTCTGTAACAGAGCTATTTTGATTATTCTAGGATTTGAGAAGACATGGGGCTCTGAATAAAGCTGAGTACTCTTTCATTGTTGCTAAAAGACAAAATCAATACTTGATTACTCTGAATTAGTATATCCAGCCATGCAAATCTTTAACCTCAGATTAACTAAATGTAAGACCATGACCCAACCCACAACAGGAACATTTAGAAATAGAGAATTAGCTGGTGCAGAGCCTATTTGTAAAGTGTGGATTGCACTGCTGCCCAAGCCAGTTTCCCACCATTATTCTCTCTAGAGCAGCTACAGAATTATGCCAGCAGAATTTGAACCAGTCGGCATTTCTATGATCCTTTCCTGTATCCTACTTCTATTGCTTATTTCATGATACACTTATAAATGAGGCCAATCTACCCACAGTTGTACTGTGTCATATTAAATATACTTTTCTTTGTCCGTATTTTAAATTATTTTTACAAAAGGAACCACAGTTGGCCTATCCATACATTTTATAAAGGAGAAAATATATGTAAGCAAATCATTTCAAATAGTGATCTATCCAATAAAGACAACAAAAAATACTATAATGAAATTACTTATAGAGAGTAGCCATGGGTATCTGAGAAAAAAATATTAAAATTCCCATAAAGAAAGTTTTCTTTGAAGAGGTGGCATTTGAGATGAAACATATACTATGGAAAATACTTGATCAAGCATGGATAAGGATTTCAGACAAAAGAATTAGCAAAAGGATGCTAGAATGTATGAAATATAATAAGCTTTGTAGAGAGGAATCTATGGTTAGAAATAAGAGAAGCAGTGGAATTAGAGCTTGTATTAAAAGTCTGGCCTCTGGCAGCCCCAACAAACTAAGCTTAGTCCTTGTCTTCATAGGATAATTAAATACACAGTGATGGTAAAGAGCAGAAAAGTATTTATTTTATGAGGCCACGTGGGTAAGAGAAACAAATGAAAGGTTATGATAATCTCATGTTAATTTTTTTTTTTTTTTTTTTGGTTTTTGATGTGAACTTTAGGCTTTAACAGTAGAAGAATTGAAGTAAAAGACCAAATGTATGCGTTATTTAAAAGTTCTGGTTTAGACATGGCCTCATTATTTATTGTCTTTACTCTCATACTGTAAGGTGGATTGAAGAAGTCCTTATTGGCTGAAGGGTTCTTAGAAGTGATAATCAAACACAAAATAAAGACAGAAATTCAGATTTTTATTTTATTCTTAGTTATCATGGAGATCCAAGTGGGGGCTCAATGCTTCTCTTTCAAAAATGGTTTCTAAAACCCTGTATAAGTATGGGGAAAACAGATTCCTCAGAACCTAATGGATTATGTCATTAAAGATAGTGATAAGTTGCATTTACTATTCTAGCTTCTGAAATTTACCTTAGTGAATCACTATTTCTTTTTTGTTTGTTTGTTTGGGGTGTTTGTTTGTTTGTTTGTTTTTTGTTTTTTTCTGTTTTTTTTGTTTTTGTTTTTTTTTGGATATTTTATTTACATTTCACATGCCATCCCCTTTCTTCTCAGAATCCAAGACAGGAACCTGTCAGGAGCAGACAGGTCTCTAATCAAAATTAACATTAATATAGAAATGTTTGTAAAGTTAATTCTGTGGACTTCTGAAGTTTTGAAAACCATCTATTCAGGTAAGGTAATCTGGACTGTTGTCTGTTAACTCCTCTCAGCTATTTCTAAATAAAATATAGAAAACACCCTAACAATAAACTCAAAGCCATGATTTTGCTATAATCCCTTAACTCACTGGCTAACCATCTCAAATCAGTTAAAAAAGTTAAAGAAGGACTGGGTCTAAGCCTTGTATTTCTAAATGTGTTATACAGGCACAATGTCCATGAGAGTATCAATATTCATCTCACTTTTATATCAATAAGAAGCTCATAGCAACGAAAACCTTAAATTTGAAATCAAAGTAAATTTGGTACCATTTAAGAAATTATAACTTCATCTTGATACTAATTATACAGATTTCTACCAATAGGTTATGGATGTGCAATAAATCCTAGCTCACTATTTCTTTAGTTTCACTTCTTCCTATAGTGAATGGTATGTGGTTTCCATACTTCTAGAAGACTGACTGGAGGTGCATTGGTATAGAACCATCATTTTCATGTTCTTGTTGCTCCTCCCCAATTTTAAATTTCTCTCTCATAGACTTCATTGCAGATTCATTATTCTCAACAAAGAAGCAAGTCTAGAATTCTGAAATTGGATCAGAACACTATGACCCTTTGAAAGAAAGGCAACACTAATTTCCTGATGTAGACTATTAACAACTTTTTGCATCAGTCTTCATGAGTAAGAGTAATCAAAGTAAATGTAAATGTAAAACGTAGCTGTAAATGTGGAGAAGTTTTCCCAGTAGATATCCATCAAAGTGGGAATCATGGGAGTTACCTGCATCGTCCCTGACTTCAATATGTACATCATGATAAACTGTCAAGAAGATGAAAGTTTTTTATAATTAAAAAGCTGAGATAGTGATCATGGTTTGGGAGAAATGAGGGAGGGAAGGATATGAGACTGGGGAACAAAAGAGGGAGAGAAAGGCAGAGAGGGAGAGATAGAGAAACTGTGTCAGGTGCCTTTGAATCTTTTGAAAAGCAATTCTTAACCTTTGAGGTTGTCTGAATGTGGTAAAATTGTGTATAGAACTATTCAGCTCTACTTTTGCCAGTTCTGCATTTTTCAATCCTATGTCTATCAAAGGATATTCTTTTTTTTTTTTTTTTGATTTTGTGTTCTGGCTTACTTTTTTCTTTTTTTTTATTGGATATTTTATTTACATTTCAGATGCCAACCCCTTTCCCCATTTCCCCTCCCTAGAAAACCCCTATCCTGTGCCTCCTTTTCCATTTTGCTTTTACACAATTTTTTTAAATGTTAATCGAAGACTTTATAAGTATGGTAATGGTCAATCAGAAGTGTAACCTAATACCCAACCTAGATATATCAACTATCTTTGACTGGTGGAGACATGTGAACTTCTGCCTCCATGCCCCCTCTCTCTTTCTCTCTCTTAATTATGCTCTAATTGTATTCTGTGAGAAAAGTTTTATTTTAACAGGAAGGGTAATATGTAGGAGGAGCTAAAGGGGAAGGAGCACCGAGAGGAAAAGATGGAGTAAGGAGAGGAGAAGATGAAGTAGATGAGAAGCTAGGTAATGAGAGACAAAAGATATTCTTATAATCAGAAGTACTCTGTACTATGATCTTTAGTTTTTAATGATATTCACATATGGTATCTAATGACATGGTGGAACCAACCACACATTGTATGTTTTAGCCTGTTAAAGATTAAGCTGACTCTTGTAGCAAAAGATCCCAAGAAAACATCAGTCTTTATTTAAAACATAGGAGGAGAAGTGGACATCTTGTAAAGATAGCCAATAGAATTTTTATAAGTCAGCTATAAAAGATAGATAATGTAGCATTTATCATTACTGCAGACAGAGGTTGAATTAGGTTAAGGTTAGTACTCTTAAAAAACTGAACAAATCTGTTTTTAGTGTGAATAAATTACCTGATTTCTTTAGTGGATTATGTGATACCTTTGGGGATGAAAATAAATGGATCCTTGAGGCGAAGAAAAGAAATGTTTTAATTAAAAGTAAGCCCATTGTTTCATATAATAGAATATATGACAAGGTGAATTCTAAGTTTTATGAAAGCACTTTCAGTAGCTTATTTGAACTGTGGACTTAGGAATTTAACTTCTTTCCTTAGGCTTTAAGGTCAAAGTTGTAAAACAATCATGTAGAAGTAGTTGACATATCTGTCATCTCAAATATTTATTATTTACTTTAAAATTTTAAATAAGTGAATATGTGTGATTTTTAAATGCCATACATGTTTACATTGTATTTTATTGTTTTAAAAATTTAATGTTTATTGATTTTTATTTTATGTGGATAAGCACAATGTCTATGTATGTCTGCACTGCATGTGCTTTCAATGCCCAGAGACCAGAATACAGATCCCATGAAACAATAGTTCCAGAGATATTTGAGATATCATGTGGCTGCTCTCCTCTGAAAGAGCTGTAAGTGCTCTGAACTGGTGATTCACTTTGATAGTCTGTTTACAATACCTTTTAATCTTATCCACAGCCCATTCCTGTCCTACAAACTTACCATAGGATCCACTAAATATTCTCCCTTCTGACTTCATGTTCTTTTTACTGAAAAAGTCTCATGGAAAAGTTTAGGAAGCACTTGTGAGAGAAAAAAATTTAATTTGTATCTATAGACATCAAATAAAGTGACAGGAAACATTGCAAAATTTCTTTATTAATTTTTTTAACTCTTCTTCTTCTTCTTCTTCTTCTTCTTCTTCTTCTTCTTCTTCTTC
>JANHMN010000005.1:24327034-24376614 GCA_030674055.1 Rhabdomys pumilio
CTTCTTCTTCTTCTTCTTCTTCTTCTTCTTCTTCTTCTTCTTCTTCTTCTTCTTCTTCTTCTTCTTCTTCTCCTCCTCCTCCTCCTCCTCCTCCTCCTCCTTCTCCTTCTCCTCCTTCTCCTTCTCCTCCTCCTCTTCCTCCTCCTCCTCCTTCTTCTTCTTCTCTTCCTCTTCTTCCTCTTCCTCCTTCTTTTTGTTTTTCTTCTCCTTCTCCTTCCTCCTCCTCTTCCTTTTTCTTCTCTTCTTCTTCTTCCTCATTTGCATTTTATATTCTGGATCTCTCCTACCACTCCAGTTTGAAATTTTGTATCCTGGCTTGTCTTATGTATTCATCATCAGTTTGAGATGCTGCATTCTAAATTTACATAAACTGTTGAATAGAAATGAGATAGGCAAGATTGGTATCATTTATGAAGTATCACACTTTGATTAATATTGATAATCTCTTTACTCAGAAACAAATAGCCAATTCTGCTAGTCCATGTTATTTGAAAATCTTTTATAAAGAGGCAAATTTTTTTCATGTATTTTCCACATTTTTCTTTACTAAAATTCACAATAATCTGGTTTTAAATATACCAACTCCACAACTTTTCATAAGACTGTTACTCTCTCTTTTTCAAAAAATATTTGTCAAAAGCCTGCTTTATATTTTGCAGAAAATACTTTTGAAAAAATTTATACCTATAGTGCCTGCAATGACAAAAATGTATTTTCATGGTTTTAGTATATTTGTTTCATAATTTTTCCTCTAAAAGCATGGTCACATGAAATTGTATATACGAATTAGCATAGTTTGTAAAATAACAGATATATTTAAATGTGTAGGAGTAAGGCTTTCAAGTGAACTGATTGAGTATCATTTCACTTGAAATATATGTATTAACTAAATATCCTTAATAAAAAAAATTAAGAATGGTCTGTTGTTAATTATTATCTCTACAAAGAAAAAACAACAGCAAAATATTGTTCACATTTACTTTAATAAGAATTTGTTCACATTTTTATATATGCTAAGGTTTAGTAGCCCCACTCTGAATGCCCTCTAACTTGAATCTTGAAGAAGAAACTTTGCTTCATTTGCAAATCATTAGGGTACTGTTACTGATATTTTGAAGTTACTTCTCATTTTCAGAGCTCCTTTAAATTTCCGTTGCTAACATCGATGTAGAAAGTCAGGTGTCAGAAGTAATGTGAGCTTAGCTGGGAAACTAAAAATACCTGAGGTGATGGTTGACCCCATGCCATATTCTAGCTGAGTGGCCTTGAATACATTGTATCTTCGCTTATGAAATGGACATCCAGATGATGATGGATGCCTAATTCATAGGATTTCCTTAAACCTTACATGAAGAATATTCAATTCAAGCACTTTCCAAGTTATCTTATATACACTGTCTCTTGAGAGGCACTGCCAGAGTCTGACATATACAGAGGTGGATGCTTGCAGCTGACCATTGAACTGATCACAGGGTTCCCAATGGAGAAGTTAGAGAGAAGACTGAAGGAGCTGAAGGGGCTTGCATCCCAATGACGCATGGCTCCAGCTATATATGTTGTGGAGGATGACCTTGTCAGGCATCAATGAGAGGAGAGGTCCTTGGTCCTGTGAAGGCTGGATACCCCAACGTGGGGAAATTCAAGGGCCTGGAGGTATGAGTGGGTGGGTGGGGGCACACCCTCATAAAAGCAGGAGGGATAGGGGGTTTCTGGGGTTGATGGGAAAGGGGATAACATCTGAAATATAAATAAAATATCCAATAAAAATACATTAAATAAGAAGATGGACAAGTGATAATCAAACTCTTAAAATTTATCTATATATTAAACCACTAAAATTTCCATAAACGTTTCCATGTTAGAAATAAAAATTTTACTCACAGAGAGCTCTGGAGATCAAAACCATCATATATTTTTTAAACATTTTCTATTTGTGAGGACTATGAATTACATTATTTTTATTCATACAAAATGACAATATATTTAAATTCAAATTATTCCAGAAAACTATTTCACTTTAGTTACCATACCAATAATACCCAAAGCATTTTTTCCATCATTGAATTTAACATAATGGGATGAAATGCTTAATATAAGTAGGATGATAGAGCCTACTACATTTGTATGCCCAAGTTGTGGCCTATATAGTTTTCAGGAAAAAAATGAATAAAATAAACTAATGTTGTGCTCTCACTGTCATATAACTATTCTGTATTATCTAAGATAGAATTGCATGTCTGTGTAATTATTAAAGTTTATAACATGATTGTGATGTTTTTCCTTTATAAAATCCAGTTTAAACCAATTTTTATCTAATCATTTTAATTTTTAAGTATAGTCAAAATGAGAAAACCATGACATGTTATAACATAGTTCTTAATTGTTAGTAGGGTATGGTTCTATTTAAATGTTAAAAGAACAATAAGATTTAATGATGACCAGTACTGTAAATATGTAGATAAAGAAAGCAGACTGCTTCCTATGTGTTCTTAAGAGACAATCTCGTAGAAAAATTCAGTAGTTACACTGGATAGTCATCAGGACCTAAGAGCTGGATGAACAAATTGTCTTTACTATTAGGAGAAGGGAGGACCCTTATATTTAAATCTGTAGTTTATTTATAACCTACCCTCTATTTACTGTAGGTCCTTTGCAGTTGAGCTATCAGACAGTGATATCTTGTGGTAATTCAACCATCCAAAGGATGTGTCTCATTCTACTTTGTGCAAAGTTGCCTCATGGAGAATGCAGAGCTAACCATCAACCTCTACCTAACATTCAGTTTTATTGTCATGTGTCTTTCTACTGTATTGCAAAGGAACAGGGCTTGTTAATCGAGAGCTTCTTAACTTAGATAGTATGGTCTTTTCTTTCTGAGAATGCTCTTGTCTCCCTAATATTTCTAGACAATTTGAAAAGATTATCAAAATAGTGGTGTAATGGAAATAAATAGCACTCTATAGTTGGAAAAAATAGTGTTTTAGTGTAATTCTAACATTTACAAGCTTTCTGATATTGAACGGATTAATGGGAAAAATAGATTGCATAAATAAGTCTCAAACGTAGAATACTATATTTTAAATAGTAATATATACTATATATGTCACCAAATTAAATGAAATTTACTACATGAATAGAAATAAATCAATTGATATTCTTTTAAAGCAGTATAGTCATCCTGCATATAATATTCACTTGATGTAAAAATAACCTATAATCTGTATTTACTGACAGAATTTACATATGGTTCCTTGCAATTTTGTCTAGTAAAGAATATAGAGTCACTTATTATACAATGTCTATGTCCTGGCCTTAGAGGAAGTGAGTCTCTCTATATGATCTGTCTATTAAGTGTTTAAGCTTCAGAGTGAAGATGCTCTGATCTGCTTCATTTTGAACACTTTAAGGCATGAGACAAATGAGATCACAAAAATCAATTGATACTATTTCCATTTTAAAAATGCATTTCAGAAACTGATTGGTACTCTATAAGGAAAGTGTTTATATTGACATTTCTTTTAAAAACGGTTCAAGGAGAAGAACCCATTGCACATTGAATACACTTGCCAACATTACCATTTACACAGAGAAGGCAAGAACAAGAACTTCTAAGTAGTTTTTCTTCTCAGACTATGGAGTACACCATAGATTGTAAATTGTGTAGTGGTTAGTCTTGCACAAGGTATGTGGCTGGAATCATGCAAAACAGCTAAAGACTAAGTAATATCAAAATCACATTCCAGTAATGCTTTTATAACTGAAATTAACACTGGAATTATGGCAAAAATCTCTCTGGACCATGCATCCCTTTCATTATAAGCAATTTTAGTAAAATAACATATATTTTCTAATTTGGTCTGTAATTCACATCTTTAATTTCATTCTGTATCTGTTCATTGTTATTTTCCATAAATGGTATGTGATTTCCCTGGTTCACAAATTCCTACTTTGTAGAGCACTTTGCTCCCATATTAGACCATAGAATTAAGCTTTATTCCTATATTGGTTTTTCTAGTGAACATATTCTTGGAAATCACATCTGCTGTGGGATTTTGATTCCCTGAGGAGTACTATTTTTTATTTGGCTTCTAATATGTCTTTGGATTTTGTTACTGTTTCCATTGATGATATTTTTGGAAGTAATGTGAAATTAGTTCTACAACATTTGACTTGCTATAAAGTCTACAAAGCTTTAACTGCAAAGTGAAATCAATATAGTAGTAATAATCCTATAAAGCGTGAACACATTATCAGGTTCACCATGGCCTTTCCCTGTCTTTTACTTGATTGAATAGTTTCCATCTCTTGAGATCCTTAAATTGACAAACTACTTAAGCATACATGATTTTGTGTTGTAGATTATTGGAGCTGGCCATTCTAGAAAGTTCATCCATGTGTTTTGATTAAAATCATTTTATAGGCATGGAAAACATGATTTCAACAATTTATAAAAATACATGGATTTCTTTATGAGATACCTTTCTATTAACAGAGTGGTATATGTTTATTCCAAAAATGAAAGAAAGCAAAATACTTTTAAACATACACGTTTGAAATAACTACAATTCATCATTTTTTTTCTCTTAGACTGAGTTTATGATTTAAAGTGCAGAGCTCCATGTTAGAGACTAAGGAAGCATTTTCCTCTTCTGTTTCATTTAAGAACATTGGTGACATTGCAAATGCAGAATGGACTAAACCTTTTGATCTAGAAAGTGGGGGGGGGTTGTTTGTTTATTTGTTTTGTTTTTGTTCTTTTTAGTTTAAGTTTTTTTGTGTACATTGACTAGGTTCCTAACCGACTGTGTTTGATGCTCCCCAAATCAGTTCTTCTCATCCTCTGGTATCATTAACTAAACATTTAGGCTATAAATTTTTCCATTATTTGAACATATTATAGTTAAATGTGTCTAAATATACCTGGGGATTAAGCATTTCTTTCTATTCCTCCGTAATTAGCATCTTTTCCTTTTATACCTAATAATTTGTATTTGACTGTGTCTTCTTCCTTTAAGGAAATAAATAGTTCTCAGTTTTCATTAATTCTGTGTTCAAAATATAATTAAATGATCAAGCATTTTTAAAATTTCCTTCTGTTTTGGAATAGCAAGCCTGTTTGGCCAATATTTCTTTCCTTACACATTCTTAGCACAGTCCTTTTGACTCAGGCTGTCATCATCTGTCACCTGTTAACCATCACTGTCTTCAAGTTTGCCCTTTAGTTTACATTCTCCACAGTATAATCAAACCAATGCACTACAAGATTATATGATCCTTTTGTTTCCAGTTCATTATTTGTAGATTAAATCTAAACTATTTAACACAGTGAGCATTGGCTTCCTAATCACACATGTTATAGTCTTCTTTCCCACAATTCTCCTGATGAAAACATTGTTACCGGGCCATACCATCTACTTTCATATCCTGATGACTCCCCTGCCCAGAGGCTGTCTACTCATTTAACCTAGAATGATATAACAACATTCTGATTATAGTGATCTCCTGAAATACCTAGTTGAAGTTTTGTTTTCATATGAATTTATTTACATCCAGGCCTAACTAGCATAAAATCCTGAATTTTCATGGTTCTCTTTGCACACTTTCGAACAGCATTTATACGTTATCTTTTAAATATCTGTATTTGCTTATCTGTCTTTACTACCATGGTCAATATTCTAACTTCTTCAATTTTCTTTCTCAAGCTATTAGTGCAATGCCATATATGAAGTGGATATTCCACATATATTGCTAGATAAATAAATGAAAAAAAGAGAAATGAATAGTAAAGGTTTCATTTGAGATAGTCAAGCATAGCTTGAAGCTCCAAACTTTACACACTTGAAAACACTTAAAATGCATTACAACAATATTTCAGAGAAAGGTAATTACTGGATCCCTAATACCATACATTACTTGAGACTTCTATTTGATATGTGAGAAAGCCATCCACAGAAAGAAAAGCAGAGAATGACAATGGTGAGGTTCTTTGAACCAACACACAAACATATACATATGCACACATCCACAGTCTAGGGTATCCTGATGTGCCCCCTACTGTCTAACTCTCCCAATAATTATCTTTCAAGAGGGACTTGCTCAGTATTTGAATATATATGTGGGTATTCTTTCCTGGACTCTTTTCATGGGAGATAACTAAGAAAGATGCCCAAAGGAAGATGCCTAAATTAAATCTCTCCCATGGCTACCATTCTCTATAATACCTTCTCATTTGATTTTATCTTTTACAGTGTCAAATATTTTCTTGAATTTTTTTTTTTTTTGGCAAAAGTTTTCAAGTAGATTTAGTGACAAAATGTAAGCAATGGCATATGAGCTTTATTTATGAGCTTGTAAACCAAATATAGTAAAAGATTGCCTACTTAAGGTTTACTTCTTTATATGCAAATTAAATTATGATTGCTCACCATGTTCCAAATCATATAGCACACAAAAATATATTCATTATACCATCATAGAATGATATATTCCATTATTAAATGAAACTTCATGCCTTCTATATTTTAATTATAAACAATTGGTTTGAAGTATAGAGAATAGCAATAAAGAACGTTAGTTGTTCTTAAAAACCTTTGTCTTTTTATGTAAGTTTGTATATGTGTACGTTATATGTAAGTCTATGTGTTCT
Source organism: Rhabdomys pumilio (assembly GCA_030674055.1). NCBI lineage: Eukaryota > Metazoa > Chordata > Mammalia > Rodentia > Muridae > Rhabdomys > Rhabdomys pumilio. Next base: position 24,333,681 of record JANHMN010000005.1, read on the forward strand.
TGTGTATGTTCAAGAGTATTGGGAGGGATTCATGCATATATGTACCTGTTGTGAAGGTCAGAAGTCAGTGTTGGTATCGTTTTCAATCACTCTCCATCATTTTGAGACATGGTCTCTTCACTGAATCTGAGATCCATTGATTAGGGATTATTCAGAATTAACTGACAGAAAGCTCCATGAGGTCCTCTTATTTCCACCTTCTGAGTGACAAGATACCAGGCACACCTCACAATTCACAGATTTTTCCAAGCATGCCAGGGATCTAACTTCAGACCCTCTTGTTTATAAAAACAAACACTCTACTGAATGAGCAATCTATCCAGCCCACTAATCAATAATAGGAAAGGCAAAAATTTTAACATAATATATGAATATAGGTACCTCCAAAAAATTTGAGAAAATGTAATTTTACAAATTGTTTTAAACTACCATGTTAGAGAAAAACATGCTAAAGTAACTTTTAACTCCAATTTACATTTTTATGGATGTGTTTTTTGAATCTTTTTTAAGACTCACATGAACAAATTTTGAATGTTTTTTTTTTCTGGCTAGTCTATAAATATTAAAATCATATAGTTAAGGGCTGAGACTTAATTCAGTCAGTAAGAATTCTTGCCTAGTATCCACAAAGTTCTGAGACTCTTCCCTCGCACTTGGAAAGTGGGCAGAGGAGGATTAGAAGTTCAAGACCATCTTCAGCTGTATAATGTATATAGTGAGTTCAAGACCAGCACAGATACAGGGGATCATATGTTAAATGTCAAAACCTATGATTGTTATCTATGCCTCAAATCACAGATTGTAAGTCAAATATTAATTCAGCACTTTGATATATTTTAAGCATCTTATTTTACAGAATAACTAAAGTAAGTGATCTTTGTATTAATTTGTAATATTATTGGAACCTTGTTATGCCACTGATGATGGGAAAGAACTACATTTATCAGTATTTCGCTATTTACAAGTATTTGAAGCTATTATTTTACTTGAGTTGTTTCAATTCCTATAATAATGATATTTAAATAGAGTTTATTTTGTGTTAGGGAAAGTTTGTCTGGTGTTTTCTGTTCTCAAGTTTTTCACACAAAAGTTCAAATTTTCCTTTTGCTTCCCAGTAGCACCTCAATTTACTACATTTCAAAATAAGTTTAAAAAATAGTACCTCATTGGTATATTAATGAACCTAGAAATAACATGACTCCTAACTACATCTTGCTAATATATTTAGAACAGTGTATCAATCAGACATTAACATGGAAACTTCCTTTTACAGGAGATAGTAATTAATCAATAAACAAAGATTTCTAAGAACCAGAGGTGGTGATGACTTCAAGAAATCGATATTTTCCAAACACAAGAGAGCAGATACATCTATGAACTTATAACAGCATGCACAAGACCTGCATACGTTTAAGTCAGACAATCTCAGCACAGAGAAGCAGAAGTAGACAGAGATTCCCACTCATAGGCAAAAAATTATTTGCAATTGACACTTGCTAGGAGAAGAAAACTTAGTTTTCTCCAGGGAAGTAACACTGAGTTTATCACATACTCCAGGACAAACACCATGCTCAGGTGTTGGTGGCCAGCACACATCAGACTCTATGTGTTTCTTTATAAAAACCTAGACTATAAAGTTGAAGGGTAGAGAAATGGGAATGGATCTAGGAGGAAGAGGGGAACAGAAGGGAATAAAATCATAATTTTCATGTCAACTTCTCAAAGAATAAATAAAAATATTTTAAATTAATTAAACTATAAAGTGATTAGCTATACTCCCTTGCACGGGTTTCTTTATTATTGGGATCCCACACAATTATGATATACTCATCACAATTAATTAAACAATGTTGATTTATTCTTGTTTCTGTTCATTCCATAGTTTATGAAGTGTTCCATATTCACTACCATTTTTCTGTATTGTAGCATCACTTCAGGGATGGCACATTACAGTTTCTTTTAATGTCTCCTTAGGCATTTCTTAAATACAATGTTGTCTTCATGCTAATGGCTTTGGCAGTTTAATCACTTTGGAGTAATATTAGACAGAACTTTGAAAGAATGAGCCTCAGATTTGTCTTCTGTTCCCTCATGATTAGAATGTAAAATGCCTTTTATATATTATCCTATTAAATGCCAATATTATCAACATTCCATTATCATTAATAGTGTCCTTGCATTATCTGACTGAAGTAGGATTTCCCTTATTTCTTCACAGTTAAGTGGTTCGTCCTCTTCCTCCTTTTCTATAGAAAACTCATTAGAAAGAAATCTTATATATACTTTTCACATAAAGAGCAGTGTTCCACCTCACCTCCTTAAAAGGATTGTGTTTACATGCATTATTTGGATTAATCCATGGAAGATTTGTATGTTTTCCATTAATATATTTCTTCCTCATTCACTTTTATCAATATGGACCAATGAGTAATTATTTTAAATATTGGCTTATCATCCAACATCATCATATTTCTTTTTGTTCTACATTTTGTCAGAGGGAACTCTTTCACTTAGTTCTTTTCTTCTTTAGATATATCTTTATCAGTGTAGGACTTTAAGGTTTTATTTGACTATTTACAAAGGACGCTCCAGGCTTATTTTGTATTTCCACTTCTTTATTTGAATCTCCTCAATCTTCATAGAAACTGCTAGAAGATTACAAATGACCACAAAAAAAGCTGATTAATGGCTCAGAAAAGTAGTATAACCTCATGTTTTGACTAGACTCTCATCTATAACTTCAGATTGTACTTAATAATGATTTTCTAGTGTTTCACACTGTTATCTAAATGAAACTGTTTTCTAGGCTACAAAATTTAAAATTATTGCTACTAGTGTTCATAAATTTATAGTTTTCAATGGATTTTAATGAGCTGAATCAACACTCTTCTATAAAAACTCACTGGTATGTTTGTTCATAGATGACAAATGTAATTGTTGAAGAGGTATGACTATATCATCTTATTAATCTTATTTTGTTTTCTGTATAAGCTATTAAAATATAATATACATAATACAAATTTTCTGTAAATTATATACTCTATGCAATCTATGATAAACCAAATAATGGGTATTGAATTTGATAACTAACAGTTATTTTTAATAAAACAGTAATCTATTTATAGATTCTTCCCATGAATAGCCACATTTTGTTACTTTACACGTAAGTGACATTAGAAGTGTTTATGATATTACAAGTTCTCTTCTAAGTTCTTGTCAGAATTTTCATTATAAATGTACTTTTCAAGGACATATAATGTCTCCTCTAAAATTTCATTTGGGGTTTAGACTTGCCAAACACAATTGAAGGCTGAAAATTTTCTTTTGAAAATTTAATCAGAATCATTGTTTTGTCCCTGTGCTTTGACTTGAATGATAGCTGCTTTCTTTCTTCTTGTGTCTTGATAAATGGTTTTCTCTCTCATCGGGGAATGATGACTTTTGAATGAGAACATGGCCTTAAATTTCTCTGTGTTTGATAAGTAGTGTGTAATGTCACAACTCTTTCATTCTATGGCAGGCAACTTTCAGCATATATGTTCCATGACAAGTAGATGTTTCTTCTTGTTGTTTCATTAAATGTCTGCTAATATTGCCGTATGAGTTATGTTTCACTTCTATATTGATGTGCCAGCAATAACCAGCTAGAAAATATAAATGTGAGAAAATATTGGCAACATATTAGTAAAAGAAATTTTAACAAGAAAATACACAGCTTATGTATTCCTTTTTATTGGATATTTTACTTATTTACATTTCAAATGTTATCTCCTTTCCCAATTTCCCCTCAGAAAACCCCCTATTCCATCCTCCCCTCCCACTGACTCAATGAGGGTCTACCCTCCCACCCACTCCCACCTCACCACCCTGGGATCCCCTTACACTGGGGAATTGAACCTTTACAGGACAAAGAGCTTCTCTTCCCATTGATGCCAACAAGGCCATCCTCTGCTACACATGCATCTGGGGCCATGTGTACTCTTTGGTTGGTAGTTTAGTCCCTGGGAGCTCTGGGGTGGGGCGATCTGGTTGGTTGATATTGTTGTTCTTCCTATGGGGTTGCAAACCCCTTCAGCTCCTTCAGTTCTTGCCTAAAATACTAAATTGGGGTCTTGTGCTCAGTATGATGGTTGATTGGCTGCAGGCATCTACCTCTATATTTGTCATGCTCTAGGAGAGCCTCTCAGGAGACAGCTATATCAGGCTCCTGTCAGCAAGCACTTCTTGGCATCAGAAATAGTGTCTGGGTTTGGTGTCTGTATATAGGATAGGTCCCCAGGTGGGACAGCCTTTGGATGGCCTTTCCTTTCGTCTCTGTTCCCCACTTTTTCTCCATATTTTCTTTAGACAGGAGCAATTCTGGGTTAAAGTTTTGGAGATGGGTGGGTGATGCCATCCTCCAACTGGGGGCCTTGACTAACCTCTGGATATGGTCTCTACAGTTTTTTTTTCTCCTCTTTGTTGGGCATTTCAGCTGATCTCATCCTGGGAGCCTCTTGCTTTTCTGGCATCTGGGACGTACTGTGTGGCTAACCACAGTTCCCCATCCTCCAGTGCTACACACCTCTGTTCAAATTCCTCACCCTCTGTATATCATCCCTGTCTCCTCTCATACTTGATCTTGTCCCCTTTCCCCGTCCCTCTCTCACTCTCCTCTCTTCCTCCCAAGTCCATCCCAGCCTCTACCTTTCCTGAGTATTTTGTTCTCCCTTCTAAGAAGGATGAAAGCATCCACAGTTTGGTCTTCCTTCTTCTTAAATGGCCTGTTAATTGTATCTTGGGTATTCAGAGCTTTTGGGCTAATATCTACTTAGCAATGAGTGCATACTGTGTGTGTTCTTTTGTTACTGGGTTACCTCACTCAGAATGATATTTTCTAGTTCCATCTATTTGTCTAAAAATTTCATGAAAACAATTTAAGTACCAATAAATACAATATTTGAACTGCAAGGGTACACTGTGATCTTTGTAGAATGTATGAAACTCTTAAATATGTCACTTTTTCCAGTTTATTTAACTTATAGGCAAAGGACATTCCAAATTAATTCATACATTTTGTGTAAAATCAAGAAAAATTCTCTTTTAAAAGATTTATAATCATTTTAGAAGAATAAACATATTATGCATATAAAATATATTTCAGAAATACCAATAAAGTATTTAAATTTTAATAATTGGAAAAGTGTGTAAGAATGGAGAGGTAAAATTAATCACATAAACATTAAAATTATTCTTTGATGAATAAAGTATGATGAAAAATCCAATTAATAAATAATGTGTGAAAAACTGGTCTGTAATGTTGAAATACACCATAGAATCCAATTGAGAGTCCTAATCTCCTATGCAGCTAAATAAAAGTTTGACTTAAGAACAGTTGAAATGTTGAAATTAAGCTGAGTCAAACATTTAAATTGAATTCAACCTAAGAAAGTACTGTCTAAGCATAAGCATATCAAAAAAAAAAACCACAGAAAGGAATGATGCTGGGTTGTAATCTGTAACAAGAATGTTTCCTCAATAAAAAAGGATCAATGCAGACTGAAAAGGAAAGTAATTAACTCAGAAAACACATGACCTAGTAATTTTAATACATAAACATCTTTACATATCAGTAAAAATGAATATCCCTGAAGGAAAAAGACAACATCTGAGTAGGATATTGGAAAGCAACACACCAGAAAAAAATGAGCATTTGACAAATACAAATTAAAATCTATTTAGTGTTGGCCCAATCATATTCATAAATATTAGAAGGTGTTATAAGTCAGCCTATCTCACAGTTACACTTTGGGAGGAACATAAGCTATCATAATATTGCTGAAGAATAAATAACAATGTGTATAAAGATACATAAATGTCATTAAAGTTTACAAAATAAAAAATCAGATTTTGTGTAAACACTTTACTACGTAACCTTGGTAAGTGTTAAAATTTAAGTGACGGCTATAGAAAATCTCTGACAACATTGTTGCACATTTATTATGACACAATTATTTATGCTTATTTACATTCATTTGGCATATATGATTTCAGTTATTTGAGTAGAACTTTATATTGAGAATATTTCATTATTTAATCTATTCAAATAAACAATAACAAACTTATTAATCAATGAAAGTTCACAGAACTTCCAAAACTGCACAGTTCACTATTCCTTGTCTCATATTGGGAATTTTAGCCTAGGAAATAAATAGTGCTTTTGAAAACAGGAGTCAAGTCACAGTTGCCAAACTCTTACAGAACTTAATGATACAAAGAACTCAGAAAAAGGCATCTAACAAAGCATTCAGCTTCTGCTCACATATAGGTATATCAACAGACTGATTGCTTGCCCATGTTTCTAATTACTTCTCTGCTGTCCTGTGGAGTTTTCATGTATGTCAGTGAAACCATCCTCAGCCATTTAAAAATGGTTTCCATTTCAAGTTAAGATAGAGAATCTATCATTAGGAAAAACAGTGAATCTATAACTTGGGGTCAGACACACTTTATTTCTGCTACCAGATAATTGTGTAGTTTTAACCAAACAACTTTACCGCTCTGAGACTTGGTTGTTATAAAAAAGCAAAACTTATATAAAATACTTAGTTCATTGCCTAGTGTACAGTTAGGTGGAAATCATAGCTATTATTATTATTATTATTATTATTATTATTATTATTATTATTATTTATGGGAAACTTGGGAGAACAAAGAATTTCTAAAGAAATACTGTTGCTTTCAATAGAAATGTACTTTAAAAGTTAATGCTACCAGAGGGACAGACAGAATATAGAATATCAGCTGAGCTGGCAGTCTAAGTACATAAGATACCCAGGAATGAATTAGTTCTCAGGAGACACTGAGCAAGTCACACTTAAGGACCACGTTTTATGCACTAGTATCTAGCACAGCTCAATAGAGTTTTCAAATTGACAAGTCGACAGCTGCAGTATAAGAAGTTAAAGAACCTTGTAGCCTGAGTGTAAGCAATCGAGTGCATGTGTTTCTGAAGAAAGAATATGAATATGGGCAACAGGAAAATGGGTCAGACAAAGAGAAAAGACAGCCTTCTACATTGTTTGAAACTTTGGCTTCGTATCCAGCTAAAGCAGCTGTGAACATTATAAGAAAGGGAGTCTGTGAATTCACTGATAGGCTTGATAATTTTCCCCTCTTCACCTCTACCCTTCTAGTAAGGAAAATTAGTGACAAGATGACAAAGAAAAGATTACTCCGGAGAGCTATTTCTGGAGTCCATGTAGGACCAGAATCTAGGCTAGCAGAGCAATAGAACCATGGCTATAATGACCTATTTTCTGAGACTTAAATAGAGACACATGATCTGACCAATGTTATTTTTTTTTCTAGAACAAGGATGAATCATGTTAATAGTCTCTCTCTCTCTCTCTCTCTCTCTCTCTCTCTCTCTCTCTTTCTCTCTCTCTCTCTCCACCTGTATACACACACACACACACACACACACACACACACACACTATAACCTCTCTAAATAATTCACCATTATCAGAATAATATTTTTCTGAATTAAGCATATTCTAAATATATTGGAAATATATGAGTGCCGTGGTTTGGGATTCTTATTTAAATAAAATAATTTTTAAAATTACTGTACGAGAGAAGGCTCTATTTTCCATAAAAAGAAAGAAAGAAGAGAGAAAAGAAAATTCACACAATTAAAATTTAAGTAACCTCATGAGTTAGAGATTCAAGTATATGAAGCATTTATATTCACAGCCACATACAGCTTTTGGACAAGTCTTGTCATGTTATAAGATTAGTAGTGTTTTTTTTTCCTTCTTTTAAATAGTCATTACTAGTGTACAGAGGGTCAGGTATAGAAGTGAAGTGACACACGCTGCCTCAGAATGGTAAGAGAATCAGATTGCAGGAGATGTAGGCTTAAGAAGGCATGATTAATAAGGGCCCAAAATTAAATATAGCTTCCAGAAATTTAGGAATAAAAACAGTATTAGAAAGAAGGATTTTAGGCACTCTTTGTACTTAAAGTATGAAAGCTTTTTATAACATGTAAATAAGACCAGAATCTGATGCAATTACTATATGTGAGATGAATGATCATGTAAAGATTTTAGAATACACCAGCCTTTATGACTGAGCTGACATAGCCAATTGACTTGAACTTGAATAGAACAAGAAAGTTTCCAAAATTGAAAGTGTTGCCCACTTCTATTCATTTACACAATAAATATTTTTAGTGTAATTACTACATTCTTGATCATGTTCTAGACTCCAGAGATGGAATATTGAGGCAAAATATTCATATTCTGCTGTTTTAGAACTTGGAGTCTAGTTGGAAAAAAACTAACATATAATTAATAGCACAGATCTGTATTAGTTAGACATAAAAGCTATCAATAAAACTAAACCAAGACAGGAAGATAATAGTACTATATCGATGAGGCAATATATTATCTATGATTTTGAAGTGATTTTTCTCTGATAAGGTAATAGAAACGTAAAGTTCAGGAACAAGCCTGATATACTCTATGAATGGAGAACATTTATGATTGATTAATAAATGAACATTCCCTGGGGCAATACTAAACATGGAATATCAGAACAGATAGTGAACTGGTATGGATGTGTGTTAGCAAAATGAGAAACACAAGAGCCAGTCCCCTCCAGGAAGGAAGAGAGTACCCGTAGGTCAATGTGAGATACTTAGAATGAAATAAAAACAGTTAAAGGGTTCTTGCCAAAATGCACATATCTGATAGTCTTGTGGAAGCAGAACATAATCGTGGATATGAGGATGAGTGAGTAGATTCAGAAGTTATCTTGAAAATAGACTCCACAGAACATTCTGGATTGTGAGTATGTGATACAGCAGAATGAGAGAATGAACTAAGGATTTAGATTTCAGTACTTGTGCAAGTAATGATAGCACTTTAATATGTACATTATAAAAGTTGAGACACCTAGGGAGAGAATGAAGAAACACATTTTTGACATATTCAGTTTCATATTTCTATGCTAGAGAAAAATGGAAACTAAAAATAACTATAGATCCATGAGCATGACATTAAAGACATTGTCAGAACTAAATTTATAGTGTGAAAATATGCTTACTATGTGAGTTATTAAGAAGAAGAAGAAGTTTGATGTGAGAATGAAGTGGATAAAGGAGATCAGGAGAGAATTTGGTAAAAGTCCATTATTTTTATAATGAAATTATAAATATATTTTAAAAGATGAGATAATCCAGACAATGAGTATAAATGAGAAGAGACCCAAAAATCCAAATTTATCATCAAAGTTCTACCACCAAGATTTGTTTTTCTTTCAAAAATATTTTGATTGTTTATGGTATGCTTGGAATTTTCAAAAGTCCCCAGACACAGTGGAGAATCATATCAATAAAGCTCTTGCCTTTGAATTACTTGCTGATATGCTAATCAAGACAAAAGTGTATCATAGAAAAATAGCTTAGAATGTTGGGTTCTGTAAAGAAAAAGAATAATACAAGCCCAATAAATAATAAACAGGTCAGTATGTTCAACTACAGACAACCAAATAGAAATAAGAAATAAGCATGGCTGTAAGAAAATCACTAGGGTAGATCATAAACCTTTGGTGCATGGCACGAAATGAGTGCTAGTCATTCTACCCTTTGTAATTATATATTGTTGCATAGTTTTGTATATTTTGTTAATGTCACCATTTTCTTGCTCATGGTCTTGTGGTGAAAGTTTTTTTTTTGTATATCCCTATCACCCGTCAAAGAGAAAAATAAAAGAATTTCTTTAGCCGGTCATCTTGTCATTACTAAAGCAGTGCTTTCCAACTTTAATGAGCAGAGAAATCACAGGGGATCTTGTTATCATTCAGATACTGATTCTCTATGTCTTGGGCAAGATTTTAGATTCTGTTTTTGCACATGCTACTGATATAAGCGCTCCTTTCCTTTCCATGCCTTCAAATTTGACTAGTATGAAGCTAAAGAGCCAATCTGGAAAACATTAGAAACAGCAGGTCTAGGGCATTCATTTATTTGAGTTTCGAATATGTGAGATGGGATAGTCACAATGCCATTTGCTTTTCATTTTAACAACAGGCAGTTGTCACAAATTGCATCCTGTTTAAACATAATATTTGACAATAGATAGGTAGATTTTTAAAAGTAGGAATATAACAAACACATGATTCTTTCAATGTTGTCCTGAAACAGATGTGAATGCACAGCTGTCTACTACAAAGAGAGCTTTGAGGGGAAAGTCTCCAATGAGCAATACATCCCATTTTATTATTTCCTCTTTATGGTGTTTTTTTCTGCATTCCATGAAAATAACATAATGGGATTTTACTGTAGCCTGTTTGAATGGATAGTACAAAGGAGAAATAATGTAGTTGAGAAATTGTTCTCACAACAAAAAAAGCTTATCTGAGAAATGTTGGTGGCACACTGTAACTAACCATTAGAAATGAAATTTGAGCAAGGTAAAAAAAATAATTCAATATAAATTGTGTATTGTTTATCAAAGATACTTGTAATATACAGATAGATTTTCATTATGAGTCCTGAGATAAAAAAAAATGTGGCCTTCAAATACATTGCTTTAATATGACCAGCATATTATATTGAAGAAACTTTTCTTTCTCAAGATTTTGATAAATACAAATATGTAAACAGTGTACTCAGATGCTGCTGAGAAAGTTAATAAATTCATCTATTCCTCCTTTGCTTTCCCCTTTTTATGAATGAACCACAAAATTTAATTTGTTATTTTAGATGGATTTATTATCTATTTTAGTGACACTTTTTCCTGATAAGCTCATTTAGTATTCCATCGACATCATGTTAAGAATTTTATTTGTACTTGATTGATTGATCAACTGATCAATTGACTGATGGATTGATTCATATGAGAAGCAGTATAGTAAGGTATATTCAAGAGTCTGGATTTTAGAGATATAGTTCAATCCTGATGCTGACACATTAATTATGTAACATTAAATATTTCATTTAAGATCATAGTGTCAGTTTATTCATCAGAAAATTAGGAAAAATAATGTCTCCTTATACTATGGGTAATAAATTTGTTAACACACATAAACCAGCCAAAATTATTACGATCATAGATACAAACACTTGCTAATCATTTAGAACACATTGACTAACTTATTACCAATATCTGCTAAACTATTTCATGTCAACGCTCATGATTTATATTCTTAAGAACAGTACTAATACATTTTAATACATTGGACAAATACATTTATTTTGTGTGTATTTTCAATCACCTATTATTTCTGTAATGTTTGTCATCATTGCAGAAGATTTTATGTACAGCTTCAACTACCAAGAAGTATAATATGAGTTTGAAAAATAAAAGCTACAAATAAGATAAATTCCTACAAATAAGCAGTAAATAATGAGGTATGGTGAATAAAAACACATACTTTCTCAATAAATAGTTAATTCTAATTATAATAACCCCCATTCTTAAGCATATATTTAAACATGTTAAACACTCTGCACAATCCCCAGAATTCTTCGTAATAATTGTGAATTAAGCAACTAAAATTCACAGAGACTTAGTAATATGTTTCAGGGCATTATTATAGGACTCAACCTGATGAATGATAAATACATTGCCTTGTTTTTATCTAGTTTACAAATATTCAAATGAAATTCCTACTTAAAACAACTAAATTAGGTTCACACTACAGTTCTGCTTCTTCCTAGCTATGTAACCACTTGGAATTCAGAAACCTTGTTTAGACAGATGGATCCTAAGTGTACATCTTAAACTTCTTTGTAAAAGACTTCCTCTTCTGGCATTTCCTTGTCTTACTACTTCTTCTCCCTCCAGAATCACAAGAGTTGATCATCTGCTTCAAATGCCCTAGTCACTGCCAACATAACTCCGTATGCATCCTCTGTCATCATGCTCCAGATTCTCCCCTCATTTTCTTCATTGGTATGAGTTATGATACTACATTTATGGCATTCCATCAGTGAGAATAATCCAAATATGAAAACATTGTCTTTCTCCATCTGTTTCTACACTTAGGCTAGCTATCACATTTTAATTAGTAAGTACTACTCTGAAGCAGTCGTCCAGAACACAAAGTAAATGATCAATACTGCTGGTTCAAGTCCAGATGTACTATAATGAGACTCCTGGACACAAACAGTATTACAACAGGTGATGTATGATCACAGAATTGGCAGATTATTAAACCATTAATAATACCCTTGTTCCATTTGCCCAGGGAAAAATAATTTCAAGGGATTTACCCCATCCCTATTCATTAATACATTTTCCTGTTACTATGCAGCATTTATTAGGTGAATTGGTAATCATAGAAGTAGAGACAGTATTAAGTTGAAGGATTTGAGAACATACTTTCTTAGTCTCAAGTTTTCTTGCCGATGAGAAAACATTTTGTCTAATATTGATTCAGTCACCTGCATCATATCTGCCTTTTAGATTTTAATTGCAGTTCCTTCAGCCTTTGCTGTTCTTCCAATTCAAGTGTCATTTGCAACTAGGAAATGTTTTCAATATTCTCATCCAAATAATTACATTCATATAAAAATCTGTTAATGAAACATTAGAGCTAAGGGCTTAATTGCTGAAAAAAATCAATGCTTGAAGCTAAAATACTCAGTTATGGTTCCATGGTAACAGGATCTATTAGTAACTGTATAAATGTTATCTAATTGAAATTAACATGCTACTTTAGGTACTTTCAAAACTATATATAAGATAATATGCTATTTAAAAATAAAATAATTGTTTAAATAGATTTCTGGTTGAAAATTATGGGGAATTTCCCAGTTTTGTCAATTATTTTCTGCTTATCAAATTTCATGCTCATTTTTTTCTATCAATTTGATGGAGATAATCCTCAATTGCTTTAGAAATATGATAGTATGTAACGTCCACAAGTCAAATTTGTATCATGTATTTTTCTAAAGAAGGAAATGCTTTGCAGAAAATGAAAGTATACACTTAATGACATAAAGGAGTTGACATGGAGTATAACCAAAGCAGAGAAGCCAGGACAGCAGATTGTCTGAAGGAAATTTCTCAATATAAAGAATACACATGAATTTTTCAAGTGTGATGAGTACAACAAAGACAATAAAGTATTGTACACTTATATCAGGTTAATAAAATGTAGCCAGAAAATGCTGAAAGTCTTTAGTAGGCATAGTACTGCCATCCACACAAAATGACTGAATATGACATCTAATAAATGAACAACTGAGGACTTATAGTAAGCACACTACGGGGATGATTCAGTAGCAAGAAACAATAATGAGATTTTCTTGTCTCAACATTGTCTAGATTGAAGAAAAGAAATTAGAAGCGTGGGCTGTGGAACAATGTTTTCAAAGACACATAAGACAATATTAGCAGCATTTGCCCAAAGACTAAAGCCAAACCCTCCTCTCATAGAAAAAGAACACATTGCTAAGAAAAACTTTATGGTACTTCAAATGCGGGAAGAAGTGTATAATCAAAATGTACTTATTGGTTAATGTGTTGCTCAACAGACTAATATATTAAAGTACACAGCATTTGCCCTTAATAAGTAGTTTTTAATCCGTCTGGAAAAAGTAGGTCTAATACATTTATCTTAAAATGTATAGAAAAACTCCAAGTTGAGACACATATGAAGATCTAAAAGACTATGACACAAAATTCAGCTCATGTTTCTGGAACAATTCCAGATTAAAAAAAAAAAAAACCAAGTTGCTGTGGAGCAATCTGACTGTATATCTTGAGAGAAATTGAAGATCCATCAACATATAGTGTCATTTGCATATATACATTTTCAAATGTTTATAGCCTAATTGTAGGACAAGGATGCATACATACATACACTGTTTCATACATTCTAGGCTGGCTTCAAATTCAAATACAGCAAAGGGCAACCATGAGCTTCTTAACATGGCTCTACCTCTCAAGTTTTGAGGTTACATGTGTGCTAAACCTGGTTATGCATTGTTGAATATCATACACACACATGCTCTAGTTTGAAGCTATATCTTTAGCAGTATTTATTTTTAAAGAATAAGATTTAGGCTCTTCCCTTCTTGCTCTCACTCTGTCCTCTCACCCTTCCCCTTCTCTCCTTATTCTCCTCCCCCTCTCTCTCCATGTGCTCATGGCCAGTCTCTACCCCTTTACTCTCTCTCTCTCTCTTCCTTTCTCTGTCTCTACTATCCTCTAAACTTCACTCCCCATGCCCTGAATAAACTATTCTATACTATAAAAAAGAACATGATATAGACAAGGAACTTAATGGTCTTATGTAAAATGACAACTTTTAAGAAAAATTAATTTATAATCCTATAGGTATCTTACAGAAATAGGACTTTAAGGATTAGTGACTGTACATGGGTGTAGAAATGGGTAAACTATGGAGTCAAGGAGATTGGGTTTGATTTTAAACATTGACATTTCTGTGGTGTGTTGTTTTGATATGAAAGAAAGTTCAACAAAAATTTATCATGTGAAAAAATGATCTAATCAAATATTTCTAGGTATATGCATAAAAGCAATAAAAGCATGTTTGTAAAATACATGTCCAAATTTTTATGACAATATTTTTCCTAATACCTAAAATCTCTGTGGTTTTTTTTTCTATGACTAATATCTAGCATAATAACTTAATGGAAAAAGAAGATTTCTTTTGGTTTGTAGTTTCATTTCTTTTTCTGGGGCTTTTGTGTCATTGTACAACATGTTAGAGGTGTACAGTAGAATGGGGCTGCATAAAACATGGTAGAAGGGAAGCAGGAAGGTCAAACAAAAACAAGATATAACCTTGAAAGACATCTAATCCTAAGAACACACTTTTTCCAGGTAGGATCCATCTCCTATAACATTCCTGCATTTCCCAAAAATAGTGTATGATGTATGGAAGAGTCTTTCAACACATGTTCAAATGTTCTGAAGTTGTTTTTCGTCCAAGCAAATAATAATTCTCCAAAACATTATGCTAAATGAAAAAATATTTGCAAAAGACATTATAAGATTCTGTTCATGGGAAATGTTCTAGAAAAACAACTGTAAATACAGAAAGCAGATGGATGGTTGCCTGCAATGTGGACAGGGATAAGAATTTAAGCAAATGAGCACAACAGATATTTCGGGAATGGCACAAAGGTTCCAAAATTGATTTGTGGTGATTATGAACCAATTCAATGAATCATGTAAAGCATAATTAAATTATAGATTTCATCCTGTGTCAATTATAAGAGCACAGAAACTGGCTAATATCAACTGGTCAACCCTGAAAGCATACATAGAGGTGACATATTGAATTAACAGGTTACATTTAGGAATATATGTATATACAAATGTATATGTGAATACAATAACAATAAAAAAGAGGGCATTAATTTGAAGGAGAGAAGGAGCAGTATATGGAAATATTTACAAAGAGGAAAGGGAAGGTTGAATTTTTAAAATTAATTAATTAATTTTAAACTCCAACTTGTATTCACCTCCCAGCCCACCATCCAATAGTTATATATCCCATACCTCTTCGCCACACCCCTGTCTCCACGAGGATGTCCCCACCTCCAGCCCCCACCCCACCAGACCTCTATACTCCCTGGTGTCTCCAGTCTTTTGAGGGTTAGGTGCATCTTCTCTGACTAAACCCAGACCTGGCAGTGCTCTGTCGTATATGTGTTGGGGGCCTCATATATGCTGCCTTGGTTAGTGGTTCAGTGTTTCAGAGATCTCATGGGTCCAGGTTAATTGAGACTGCTGGTTGTCCTACAGGGTCAACCTCCTCCTCAGCTTCTTCCAGCTTTTCCCTAATTCAGCCACAGAGGTGAGCAACTTCTGTTCATTGGTTGGGAGCCTTAAAATACAATCTCAAAAATAAAGAAAAATGCATGATTTTTTTTTCTTAGTTTGCTTTTCTACTGTGAACAATACTCTGACATAAGTAACTTAAGGGATAAAGATCTTGCTATATCTCACAGTTCCAGGTTATAGGCCATCATAGTGGCAAAGCCAAGGCTTCAGGGACTTGAAGCAGCTGTTATTATTGCTGGTGTTCAACTCAATTGCTTGATTGCAGTATAGTTTTATCCTATGAAATGAGGCTGTTCATATATAAGATGGCTCTTCATGTATCAATTAACTCAATAAGAAAATTCTTTGCAAGACAAGCCTACAGCCAATCTAATCTAGACAGTATTTTATTGATACCCCATTTTTAAGTGATTCTAGGTCTTTTCAAGTTGGTAAGTAAATGAACCCTGAGTTTTTCCTAGGTGATGAGGAAGAGTGAAAAAGAAAACAAATAGGGAAACAATATTAATAATGAAGTGGAGTATGAAATAACTCAGACAATATGTTTTCTTATGGAGTTTAATAGTGTAAAGTATCTGTACTATTGGACTATGAATGTTAAGAATACTACTATTGGAGTGTGAATATTAGAACCCGTTGACATCACAACTGGCACTAGTAAAGGACTGGTAGAATGTGCGTGACAAGTAGCATGCATCAGTGATAGAGTAGTGGGCCACCCTACACTGGTACTAAGAATTAGGCAAATCTGGCTGTAGCTGTCTAATGCTGCAACAAGACATTATGAAGCTTGAATTCTTTTCCTGTTTGGTAAAATACTATCACAAAATAAACTTTAAAATAATTTGCTATGGCTCACATTTCAAAGTTTTAATGCATCATGGCAGGAAGTCAAGAGAGCAGGAATTTGAAACAGCTGGTTAAATAGTATTCACAATGAGGGAACAGACAGTGATGGATGCTTGTACTCAACTCACTTTCTGTTTTTATGTAATCCAGGATCCTGGCTTAGGAAATGGTGCTGTACACTCTTAGAATGATCTTCCCACCACAATAAACAGAATACAGTTTTTTAAAATCATGACTGGGAGTGAGTAACAACTGGAATGTAAGAAAATAAAAGTAATTAAAAAATCATGACAAGAGGTTAAAAAAATCACCCACAAATGTATCTGTAGACTTATCCTGTAAATCATTCCAAATCCCATGAAATGGAAAACATTACCCATCACAGAGGCAAATTTGGGAAGAATTTAGGTCATAAAATATTGATGTGATATCTTTTATTTGCTGTGATTTGACAGGTACCTAAGCAAGAATAGTTTTTCATTTAAGATAGGATATAGGAAAGTGACCATACTGGAAGTACATAGGGATAGTGTTGTAAAACCATGTGTGTAAAATAATTCGTGATCCAGTATCATATGAGCACTAACCTTCAAATCTTGTGAGTTATTTAAGTAAGAAGCTCTGTCAACACTATGCCCTTTAACTCTCCAACAGATTTGATGATGTACTGGGGTAGCGAGGACCTCCGAATGTCTTATCCAAGTTGTCTAGAGTTGTAAAGATTTCCTACCCATCTTGAAACAAATCCTTACAGTGCTTGATCTAAGTGATGTGATAAGATCATGACCTTTTCAGAAATGCCTTTGATGTCAATCCTAATTCTACTAAATTTTACCTGACAGGGAAAGAATGAAACATTATAGGCTCGTTTGTCAAGCATGCCAGTAATCTCTCATGGCAATAATCTGCTCCAACTCAGCCCTGCAGTAATAGGGTGTGGGAGTGATTTACCCTGACTGGGAATAAACTTGTTAAGTGTTCAAACATTGATTAATGAAGCAAAAATGCACTAGGTAGACCTTGAAGTGATAAACTGGACAGGAGCCTTGGCAGACAGTGCTTCCTGCCTACTAGCATGCTATGATTTATTTTGAGAATGATGATTTTCTTACCCACACACCTACAATGCCATGGGAAAAATCAGTATTGATAGCTAAGATGCACAGATGAAAAATATCACATATCACTCCTAATTTAAGTTTTAATCACCTTTATAAATGTGAAGAAATATTCATAGTGAAATTTGTGAAAGCCCATTTTTGCTCAGCTGACCTTTTTGTTATAAAATTTTAAAGCTGCTCTATCATTTTTGATAATATAAACATAAAAGATCAAGGAAATTGAAATTGCATTTTTATTTTTACAGGTACATTTTATGATTGGCCATTACAGCAAAGTAAGTATGTGATATTTTTAGTTGATTATTCATTAAGTTTTAGAATTCCTTTAATCTCTTCTTCAATTTATCTTATTTCTCCAAACACTACCAGCACTCTAGCTAACAAACTAAAATGGAGATGGGGTAGGGGGAATATATTTTTATTTATTGTTATTCTTAATATTTTCATAAATTGCTAAATTTTTTTCTGGTAAAAGTTAATTCAATAGCAAACAGAAAATACTAAGTGCTTAGAGTATTATTAGAATATGCCATGTCCATTTTCTTATCCTCTACTTTTGTGCCTCAATGTGATACACAAAGTTTAACTTAAAATATTTAGATTTCTTTTAGACTAATAGACCACGAATCCTCACTTTTGTGTTCCTACCATGAGTTTGACTGTCTTTGGAAAGGAGTCTAAGGTCAATGTTATGCATTATTATTTCAGACTGTTATTTTGAAGTCGCTTTTTAATGGTGGTCTTGTTTCTCTCAGATATTTTGAGGCATGAACTCATTATTTAGCCCAGGCATCCCTTAAACTCCCAGTGATCTGCCTGCCTCAGCCTCTAATTTGTCAGTGTTCTAAGGCATATGTCTATCCCCACAGCCTTAACCTATAAAACTTGATTTATATCATGTTACTATTATATACACATGACATAGTATGAAAGAAGTTTAAATACCAAATGAGATCTAAAATGTGGGAGTTGTGACAAGTCCTGTTAGACCTGAAAGGTTCAGTAATATTGCCTTACAATTTCTTCCCCAAACTTCGGAATAGTTCCTGTTCATTACATCCCTCAAACCATGCCTGACAATAGTCCCTGAGTGAGCAATTAACTTACCAAGAATTATACTTCCTTTAAAATTGAGAAGTTTTTAGTTTGGTAACACAAAGAAAATCTTGTTGTCTTGGCCCCCAACTAGTACTCTTATAAATTACTGACAAATTACTGTAAATGGCTCTTCTTGCAAGGCTGTCACCGATAGATAAATCTATGCTTTATAGTTCTGACTTTTATTGTCTCTTAAAACATCATCAGATTGATTTTAGAGTAGCAATGATATAAAATAAATACACAAGATACACTCCCAATAAAACAGAAGAAAAGCATCCTTCTTTGTTTCTGAGAATTATAGTGCAAAAAGGGAAAACCATTCCTGTGCACCTTTTGGTTCCAGCAGAAACATGTCTGTTTCTAACTTGTAAATTGTGGAGCCAGTTTATTGTATAAAAACTAAGGAACTCATGGAAAGTTCAATATTTTCATTGTACATTTATCACTAAAAATAATATTCTTGATGAGCTTTAAAATAAAACTTAGTTCTTATGGTTTAATAAAGATACATTCACATAATACATGCATCAGTTATAATTTTGTATCTCACTTACATTGTTCAAAAGAATATATAAATACAGATATAACAACTCTATGAACATGAAAAGTCTAGTCTGCTGCAGCAGGTTAGTAGTATTAACTACTTCTATATTAATTTACTAATATTTTATAAATACCTAAATACTTTATCAGTGATGATTGTAGAGATAAAGATAAACTATTATTTTTTCTTCACATATAACAGTGATAAACATACATTTGTAACATGGATAAGTTTTAATTAACTATAATATATAGAGAGACAAATGCTAATTAAGGCACTTTAAAATTAAGTAGCACATTTATCTTTTATTTCAGTCTTTGTTGTTGAAATGTATTATAAAACTGTAGTCCATTTAATTATCTTGGTAAGTACAGTTTAGAGAAGCTAATTGTGTTTTACTTTAGTATTTGTAATATTTCTCAGGGTCTCATGTTTATTCTGAAACCAGTTAGTATTCTACAGAAAAAGTTATATACTGGGATGAATCCTTATAACAGCACATCATTTCGTGGGAGCTGAAATTATTTCTCTTTTAGTAAATCTGAGATATCTGCTTGCTCAGTCACAAGGCTTCTTTTTCTCATAAAAGTTTGAGTATAGAACATGAAATTAAATGTTTCATTAGTTGAGCTTCATTTAATTAACGTTTTACTGTACATAAAATCCTAATTA
Source organism: Rhabdomys pumilio (assembly GCA_030674055.1). Classification (NCBI taxonomy): domain Eukaryota; kingdom Metazoa; phylum Chordata; class Mammalia; order Rodentia; family Muridae; genus Rhabdomys; species Rhabdomys pumilio. The sequence continues at coordinate 24,353,779 of JANHMN010000005.1, forward strand.
GTAACGGAGAGATCTGGCTGCTTTGAGGAAGAAGTAGTTTGTTCCATTTGGGATATGAGATTTTTGTTCAGAAAATAGGCTGACTCCATGATGGTATCCAGAAGGGATCAAGCAAAACAAGTGAAGGGAAATTCTATACTATGCAAAGTAGTGAGCTAAAGTTAAAATGTTTATGATAAAGCAACACACTAAACAGGAGATACATCTATTTGATGAGCTTTGTATGGAAGGCTGACGAGAAATCCTCATTTAGAATGGACTCAAATATTTGCCTTCTGTAAATACACTCTATTTACAGATATTCATATTGTTTCACATTATCCACAAAGAAGTTTTATTAGACACTATACCCCAAATGTCATACCTAGATTTTATTTACACATTTTCATTTTATTGTTCATCAGCTCTATTCATCAGGTTTCTTAGGTGATACATGATTCCTTGCAGAAATACGATGACTTCTTATTTATTGAATTCATAACTGGATTTGTTAAGCTTTGGATCGTATACTTTTCTTCTCAGTCTTTAACGTTCTATAATTTAAGAAAAAAAAAACCTTAGATTTTTTTATTGTTGTTGTTTTTATTCCTTACTATTTCCTAATTCGCTTTCTGAACTTTTTCTATATCAACCAAAGAGGGAGTTATTGGGATGACTAAATGTCTTATAGCAACTGTTATAGCAGGATTAAACACAAATGGAAACCCCTAAAATTGTCACATTGTGCCCTCTTTTCATTTTAGCTGGCTTCTTCCAGGACAGTTTGTAATTCGCAGTGAATCATAATAACAGTTTTGATTATTTCCAAGTCAGTGGGTTGTTATGACTTTGTATTTCTTTCTTCAACAATGCAAATCAGAATGTTTTATTTAAAATTCTGTGTGCTTCAGTGTATGGTGATAGAATGTTAGTTATTGCTCTCTTAAAAAAAAAACATGTGTCTTTCAAGACAGTGCAGGTCAATTCTAAGTCAACTTTTCACTGAAATTTTCGAAAATTGCAGGCTATTTCAAAGCCAACTTTTATTTTCTCGACAAAGGATAGAATGAAAAAGTGGGGGAGTATAAAGGTTTAGATGAGCACCTGAAGTAATTTTCTCTAGGTAAAGCCTTTAAAACATAAAAACTCCCTGCTGAAACAAACAAACAAACAAACAAACAAAAATACACCTTCCCTCAAAATAAAGCAAAACAAAAAATCCCAAACAAACAAACAATCAACAATAACAACAAAAAAGAAAAGAGAACAACTACTTAGGAAACCTCCTTTAAACTTAAATATAATTATACAAGCCCTACTGTGACAAAACTTGTTTTACCTCACCAATTGTCTTTGAAAGAACATGGCCTTTGGTGAATGGACATGGGTTACTAAAAAGATGAAAATGTGAGACAATGGAGAAACTGAAAATGATTAAATGATGACTGGAAAGTAATACCTTTTTTAGCAGAGAGGGGCAGACAAAAATAACTACACCTGATTAATAACATAGACCTTTTGTGTAAACAAATTTTGCATTCTTTCCCTTGGATTCTCTGACAGAATTTGTTCCATTTCGAAGGTCTCAATCAATATAATAGAGTGAAATCTATGAGAACACTAATATCACCTTTGGGAATAAATGGTCTAAAATAGTTGAAAAGCTACCCTCTTGTCATTAAATGTTTGAGGACTTGAAATTTTTCCCCTGAGATGACTTGACTTAGTTTCTAAGAAAAGTTTACTCTTTTGGGGGAGATGTGGTATGATAAGAATGAGTAGCTAATATGTCTTATGTACCCTGAAAAACTATTGTTCTCATATGGGGAAAAAGAAACATTCATGATCTGAGCTGTCTCTTTTGTGTCTCAAAAAACACCTCTGAAAATAAAATTTCTGTGCCTGAAATTCTCTATCTATAAAGAATATATGTTTGGGCTTTTTACATTTTTTTATGCGAAACATTTCTACATTTAAATAAGTGGCACATTTTGACAAAAGTATGTAAATAGGAATGAGAATGAAAAGAGATTACTGTAATTTGAAGAAAGCCTGCCTATAAAAAATTCACCCCAGAGTCAAGCAGCATGCTCTGCTGTAGTCAGAAGTAGAAATCAAACTATTTTTTCTGGCATTCCTGGCCTTCTCTGAATCTAATATGTAGTTTGGCAATATTTCATTCAGTTTAATGGACTATGTGAAATAATTTTGATTTTCATTGTTTTTTTTTTTTAATTGCCTTGAAAAATACCATAAAATACTCTTCAAAAGCCACTACACTATTGATAAGATTACAATGTATTTTTAGTCTGAAAGTGACCTCTGACCATTTAATTTGCTGCTACTTGTTTTTTTAGATGATAACATTGAGGCCCAGTGAAAATGAACTAACAGGGATATTATATAACCTGGAAATTCCCTCAGTTTAGTAAGCTTTCTAATGCTGAAAGATGTTCCTAATGCAGTCTCCACTTTGATGATAGTAAAGACAGCAACAACAATGTAGGAAGTTTAAAACAGCAACTAATTCTCAGATTCTGCTCATTAACATAAGTAGCTCTACTCAGAATCATGCTTCTTGCTGAGAGGGACTCTGGGCTCCAAGCCAGTAGGAAATGGAACTAGGGAAGACATTCCATACTGTCAGAGTTTTAGACCAAACTTGATGTATGCAGAAGTTATCTGTAGATATCTTAACTTTATGACAAACTTGAATTCATTGCGTCAAGGTTTTTCTTTTTGACTTTTAAAACCAGATCTCCCTTATGGCTCTTAGCTTTCAAACAAAAGCATTTTCAAGCCTATCAGAGCAATACCTCAGTCCCTGCTAAAAAACTTCTTTTTAGGGTTTTACTGCTGTGAACAGACACCATGACAAAAGCACGTCTTGTAAGGACAACATTTAATTAGGGCTGGCTTACAGGTTCAGAGGTTCAGTCCATTATCACCAAGGCAGAAGCATGGCAGCATCAGACAGGCATGGTGCAGGCAGAGCTGAGAGTCTTATATCATCATCTGAAGGCTGTTAGCAGAATACTGGCTTCCAGGCAGCTAGGAGGAGGGTCTTAATACCACACCCATAGTAACACACCTACTCCAATAAGGCCACACCTACTCCAACAGGGCCACACTTTCTAATAGTGCCACTCCCTGGGCTGAGCATATACAAACCATCATACTTCCTAATATTTTGCTCATTTTTTTTCATTTTTATTTGTTATTTTATTTATTTAAATTTCAAATGTTATCCACCTTCCCAATTTCCCCTCCACAAACCATTCCCTTCCCCTCCCCTGCCTCTATGAGGGTGCTCTCCCACCCATACACCTACCCACTCCCACTTCACAGCCCTAGCATTCCCCTACAGTAGGGCATCGAGTCTCCACAGGTCCAAGGGGCTACCCTCCCAGTGATGCCAGACAAGGCCATCTTCTGCTACATGTGCAGCTGGAGCCATGGGTCCCTCCATGTATACTCTTTGGTTGGTGGTTTAGTCCGTGGAAGCTTTGGGAGGTCTAGTTGGTTGATATTGTTATTCTTCCTATGGGGTTGCAAACTCCTTCAGCTCCTTCAGTCCTTCCCCTAACTTCTCCATTGGGGTCACAGTGCTGAGTCCGATAGTTGTCTGCAAGCATCTGCCTTGGTGTTAGTTAAACTCTCAGGAGACAGCTATACCAGTCTCCTGTTATTAAGCACTTCTTGGCATCAGCAATAGTGTCTGTGTTTGGTGTCTGCAGACGGGATGAATCCCTAGGTGGGGCGGTCTCTGGATGGCCTTTCCTTCAGTCTCTGCTCCACTGTTTGTCCCTGAATTTCCTTTTGGCAGGAGGAATTCTAGATTAATATTTTTGAGGTGAGTGGGTGGCCCCATCCCTCAATAGTTTGCTCAATTTTTAAATGGAAAGTGTGGCTTAGAAAAAAGTTTGGAAGTCATCTATTCAAGTCACTTGAGTTCTCCACTGCACACTGCACTTTCATGATGAATGGCATGAAATACATACATATGTGGCACATTTAATTATGCCAGTCACCATCTTATGAATATATTTGACGTATTGCCTTTTTTAAGATGAGGATTGTAAAATCGGGCACAGGCTGTAGGTATTTAGGGGGAAGCTGGAATCAAACTAGAAATCTGTCTTTCACTTTTCAGAGGTGACCCTTTACAGTCATCTGGGTAGTGATCATCTCATCTGCATCCTTCTGCCAATTCACCAGACATAGGTCCAACTAGAAACTCTTAGTCTCTCTGCACCAAAAAACAATGATTAAATCTCTTCACTTCCTTTGGTATTATTGTTCATTCAATTATATTTCAGCAAAATTATATCAACATTAATCATATGTGTGTATGTGTGTGTGAGAGAGAGAGAAAGACAGAGAGACAGAGAGAGAGACAGAGAGAGAGACAGAGAGAGACAGAGAGAAAGAGAAGCATATTGTGAAGGACTTCATATGATTCCTCACCAATATGATGTCTATCACATTTCCTTCTCCTACCAACTTGTTTATCCTGTTTTTAAAGGAAATAATCTAATCCATTGTCTTGTTCAGAATATAGTTCTACAGATTTTTAGTGCCAGTGGCTTCCTAGTGTAAGATAAGTGAATAGTCTTAGACATCTTTTCTAAGGGCCAGAAAATATAAATGGTGCATAATTCTCATTCTTCATTAATCTTGGTCTTCAATTTATTATTGGTGATACCTCAGCTATTTTTTTAGTCTGAACATAACTCTTTTTTATTACTGGAAAGACAGATATTTAATAAAGGTTATCTAGTTATTTACCCAAGGATTCATCTGAAAATTTCTGTTACATCACTGACTCTGGCAGTATTGTTTATCTACCATCTTTAATTTTTCTCTAAATAAAATGCCTCTGCTTCTGCTGCACTTTTCCATTCTGGATCATTAATACATTGCAATAGGGTAGTCAGGATCTTGTTTTGGGCCTATGAAATTATTGTTACTTCTTAGCATCCCCTTTAAATTGTGACATAAATAGTTTCCAGCGACAAGTGATTCATAAACTAGTAAAAATCTTCCTTCCAATATTGCTAAGATTATGATGATAGAGAAGGCAATGACAAATATAAGCGCTAACTTCCCAAGTACTTTCTATGCACCAAAAATTATTCAAAATATTTATCTCACATCAATTTTTCAATGGGTTTCACAAAACTCTTTTGAGATTAATTCTATTATTATCTCTATATATCTTACATATGACCACATGGAGCCATAAAGAGGCCAAATATTTTTTTTTTAATGTCATAGTTAGTCAGTGTTGAAACTGGAAGCCCTACATTGTGATTTCATAGCCTAGAATCTTAAAAATGTCACTCTGTCACTTAAAATTGGTTAGACATGAAAAGACTGAATTATTAGAACAACCAAACTACAGTCTCATAATATCTCATAGGCAAACATGGTGAATATGCATAATTTGCGGCTCACCCTATCTTTATATCACCACACTTAACTATCATCTCCACTTCTCATTGTCAACTTATGGGTTTCCTCTACAAACTCCCATTAGCACTTCAGCTAAAACATGAGGTTTGCTAGAACATCGTCTGCCATGGACACTCCTTTATTTTCAAATACTCTAGTCAAGTACAGTGCTAAACAAAGAGAATATGTGAAATATTAAACAAGTAGCTGACTTTTCAACTCATGGTTTAAAATGAGATAATGGGATATGTCCTCCTAGAAGAAGTGTGTGTATGTGTGTGTGTGTGTGTGTGTGTGTGTGTGTGTGTGTGTGTGGTGGGGAGGGGGGGTCATGAGCTCCAATGCATTTTCAGATGAACTGTGTGTTATGAGGGAAAGTATGATGCTAGCCATAGAGCAAGTGTTTTGTGACTATCTGGCAAATGAATAAATGAAAGAGGTAGAGAAGGAGAGCAAGTTTCCAATGAATGAGATCAATATCAATTGTCCTCATGACTTATTCTACAATAGGCATACTATTTTGGACCATTAAGGAATTGCCATGATGCATTAGTCTGTTTTTAGCTTCAAGGCATAGTTATTATACAAGCAATTTTAAATACTATTTTCTTGTAATGTCCATTAAAAGATGAATGTGTTTATGGGTCTTGTATGTTTTTAAGTATCTAATATATACACTGATGACATGAAAGTAGAAGCAAAATTGTCTGGGCAAAGAGGAGGTTACCTAAGAGGAAGGGGAAGAAATCAGAAGAGAGTGAAATATGGGTGAGTTATCTCAAGAAATGCTATACATTTGTACGAAGAGACCTTATATAACCCTGTATAATATTCAGAAATAAATTAGGTAATTAGAAATAAGCATATATACTTGTAGTTCAAACACACATACACACACACACACACACACACACACACACACACACACACACAAATTGTCCCTTTCAGATACTAAAATACCAAACTCCTTATATATCCAAATCACTTATATTATTTTCATATAACCTATACATATCCACACATATATTTTGTGTCATCCCTAGAACACTGATACCTAATAAAATATCAGTTCTTCCTGTTCTATACTTGAAAAACTAATATGCTCCAAATCTTATTTCTAATATAGCTATGCTTTTTAAAGAATATTCTAATGCACTATATTAAGTCTATTCTTGTGGATAGTAGTGTTTGTATATATGCATGTATGTTTTCATGTATAAATATGTGTGGTATGGTATATGTGTGTATGTGCATGTCCAGAGAAATGTATGCATATTTTTTCATTATTTTTGTTTGGGTAAGTAAATTTATTCCTATACCTTACACCTGGGTGAATATGTTTTATTATCTTAGTATCTGGGTAAATCTTGAGGTTCAAAGTGACTCGTACCTATTCAAATTTAATATAAGACTTTAGACAAATCCTTTCATAACAAAAAATAATTGGAGAACATATGATGGCTTAGGTCTTTTATATATAATTATGTGGTTCCCAGAGGGGAGTTATAATTGAATTATAAGCTGCCTCATGAGTATTCTAGCTGGTGTTTAGAGAACCGCAAAGCAGAGCTGAGCAATTTTTTTCTCCAGCTAGGCTGTGAATAAGACACCCTATAATTCAATTATAACTAGCCTCCAGGAGCCATATAATTATACCATAAAGTAGTTTAGGGAAACTAGAAAAGTGAATGTTTTTCAACACATTGTATATGTTTAAAATGATAATTTCATAATTTTGCTTTACCCTTCAACTTTTCTAAGTTCACAGCTCTGGGAAAACTTTTCATGACTATATTCTTTATGCTTTTTAAATTTTTTATTGCAAATTGTCATCCTAAATAATCCTTAGCTTATCCTTTTTCCCACTGTGGTCTGTGTGTATATTCATATATATCACTTAAATTCTTGTCAACTTTTTCAACTATAAAATGATTTGAGAAGCATTTTCCAATACCAAGAGGCATTGATGCTTTTATTAGTCAGGGTTCTTCAGATAAACAGAGTTTACTACTTGATTTTCTTATACTTTTACCAAAAGCCTGACAAGAATAAACTTAAAAAAGGAATGGTCTGAATGCACAGTAGAGCCTAGGGAGAAACAGACATTGCAGGTCCATGAGGCAAACAATGACATTGCATCCAAAGTCAGAAAGGTCTATAGTACAGTGTGATTCTCATTTAAAGTTAATCATCCCTTGTGATATAAACCTCCCTGAACACACTATCATGCATATGGCAAGTGGTGTGTCACCTAGTTGATTACAAATCCAATATAATTAACAATGAAGATTTCTCATCACAAAGAACCAGTATAACCTTATTTATCTGTATGTGTGTCTAATCACGGAAAATATGATAAAGAGACATAGAGATGCTATAGCAGTGAGACTCTTAAGAAACTGGCTTATGCCATTGTGGAACTAGTAATCTGCATGGCAGCCTTGCAAGGAACCATGAAGAATAAGAATGTTACAGCATGTGTCTGAAGGCAGTCTATCAGCAAAGATTTTTTTCTTCGGAAGACCTCAGTCTTTTTCCTTAAGGCTACCAACTGCCTGGATGAGGCTTACCCACATTATAGAGGATAATGAGCTTTACTTAGTGTCTACTGGCTTAAATTTTAATACTATTTAAAATATTCCTTCACAGCACTATCTAGACTGGTGTTGGAGCTGAAAGTGAGCACTTAAAGCACAGCCAAATTTCCATATACAGGAACCCTCATTCATTGATACAGTGAGAACGTGTTGCATTATTCAGGTACTAATTCGTCAGATCTCAGATTATATCCTTGGGACACAAGTGGGAAATAGAAAGGAAAAACTTGATCTTTGAAACCTTGGAACAATGTAATATTGTTATCAGTCCTTTATACTGAAAAAGTAGATGGTTTTTGAGGAAGAAAGCGTATCTTAGTTGCTTTTCTCTTGCTATAAAGAAATGACAAGGTAACTTATAAAAGGAAGCATTTAATTGGTGGCTTGCTTCAAATTGCAGAGGGTAACGCCATTATGTTCATGTTGGGGGTAATAGCAGCAGCATGTGGGCAAGCTGCCGGAACAGTAGCTGATAGCTTACATTTGGTCCACAAGCAAGAGACAGAGAGAGCACCAATTGGAATAAAATGGGCTTTTGAAACCTCAAACCTTACAGTCAGTTCCATACTTTCTCCAATAAAGCCATAGCTCCCAAACCTTCCTAAAACAACTCTACCAACTAAGGACCAAGCATATATGAACGCATGACATTCATTCTTATGCAAACCACCAGAGTACTATAAAGAATGAGAATGTAAGTCAGAGAATGAAGAGGAATGCTGTGCAATACTATATTCTGGACATGCCAAGTCTGTTGCATGCATATAAACTAAGAGCACCTGTCACCTAGGTAATACCTGTGCAAGATTAAGCCAGTTTATCTCAGCACTGATGAGGCTTCTGATGCTCAACTTCCAGCTGAAGCACTATTGTCAGTTAATGACTGCTAATGACAGGGCCATCACTTTTCTTTGAGTTTGTATCCATGACTCAGTAGATGACTCCACACGCATGAAGATATGGCAGCACTAATTTAATCCAGTGAATTATAGCCAAAAAAAAAAACATGAAATAATTAGATATGATGGGAGCGTTCTATAGAGAATTATGAAGGGACATATTATCAAGTTATACTCCATAGATGAAATCTGCAAAGCATAAATAAAGTATCAATTAAAGCAAAAATATAAATGAGAATTGACATTTTTACTTAACAAACTGTATTGGAGTATGTAATTTCATTTTCTTCTGTTTCATAAAATAAGATGTTAATTTCATAATAAAAACAAAGTTAACTAATAACTATTTTTTTTCCAAAAAACTAATGTGTTCACACTGAATTCCTTAAAATTTTTTTGGACTTTCCATACTATGAGTAACTGGTGGTGCTATGACTTGTTTTAAAAGAAACATATTTTATATTCTTTAGCTACGTTATATTTACACCTAAGTTTTCTAAAAAATATTAGAATTGCTACAGTGATTATACTAATTTTAAACTTAAACCTCTCATTTGAAAAGTAATTCATACATATGTGATTAGATGCTCATAACATCACTATTTCTTCTAATACAAAAGTAGATGTGATTAAAAGTCTAGCAACTGTTAAAAGAATAAACAAAATAAACTTATTTATAATATATGTATACATGTACATATGAATTGTAACCATAATGAGAGGCTCTGATACATGTGTGGGTTAAAGTTGGAAACATTATTGTCAAGTAAAATATTCCATTTACAATGGCGATATCTTATATGTTGCCATTTATGTAAAGTATCAAGAACATACTTAAGACAGACACATAACAATAAATGTGTGCTGCTCTATTTTATACAAAATATGAAAAGTTGATCTGATATAAGTTCAGAGTTATAATTGTTACTAGTGGCTGAAGCAGTTCAGATAGTTTGGGAAGATGTTGGAAAAATGTGAAATAAAGTCCTCATAAAGTACAAGTTTCAAAGTTCTACTACTGTACAATAAAATGTGATGACTACTTGCAAAGAGAAATTGTAGTTTTAAAAGATAGTAAGAAAATGGGTCTCTGAAGGGTGGAAGGATACCTGGAGGTCCTCCATCCTCTCAGAGGAGAAGAGGATGGGGAATGAAGGGAGGGACTGTTTGAGGAGGGCTGGAAAGTGGGGGGCCAGCAATGGAATGCAAAGAAAGGAAGAAAGAAAGAAAGAAAGAAAGAAAGAAAGAAAGAAAGAAAGAAAGAAAGAAAGAAGAGAGAGAGGAAGGAAAGAAGAAAGACAGTAAAAAGACAGTAAGAAAGTGAATCTGAAGTGTTCTCATCACAAGAGCATCTATGAGAAATAACATGTGTTAATTAACCTAATATATAATTAATTAGCTTATTTTTCACAATTGCAATACACCAAAGCATCACATATATAGTAAATGTTGATGGTTTTACTCATAAATTTTAAAAATAATAAGTTTGAAAACCCAATTATATCCATAGATGAAAAATTATTTTGTAAGTTGAAGTAGAATTCTGAGATAAAGGTAGGAAATGAGGAATGAATGATAATGGGAATATCTCTCTTCCTAATATGAAAAAACATTTCATTTTAATTTTATGATTATAGCTACATGGTTCTATGAAAATATGAAAATGATAGGACTATACATATTAAATATATTATTGATAATGTTGGAAGTATATATAAATAAGAATATGGTAAGAGCAATAAATATGCAGGAAAATATTCATATAACATTGAAGAGAATCTATTAAATGTTAGTCCCCTTTTCCTTCCCACTGTAGTCTATAATCACACCATCCTTTTTGACTGCCTATTAGTAGCCAATGTTACTATTTCATGCCTTTCCCCAACACTCCACTGTCTCATGATGTTTTTTTACTCAACAATGTTTTCAGAGTCTTCCTGTATCAGCATAAATCCATTTTTACCATTCTTTTAAGTAGCTATCTAGTGTTCCTTTATGTGGATGCATTAAGATCTATTTAAACATTTCCCTCCTGAGGAATTTGTTTTTTCAAGGGCTTGCAAAACTGCTGCATGGACGTTCTTTGATATGTGCTTACAAGAAAGTTCAAAATATATCTGGAGGATAAATTCTTACTCATAAAGTTTTCACGTAAAAAGAATGTTCACTTTAGGATTTGATAAAGGTAGAGTAGATAGAACAATTTATTTTCTTGATGACGGTACTTGAAAATGTTTGTTAATACTGGATACTATGAATCCCTCATCTTTGTCACCATGACAGATAAAAAACAATTCCACATTACAGTTTCTAATTTGCTATTAATTGTGGATGAGAATTATGTTAATTGACTATGCACTTTAATCATATTTCTGTTGAGTTTCAGTACTTGCAACATTCTGATTGCCCTGTAAGATTTTTGGTGTTTTATCTTTTTACTATATTCAACTCACTTTTGGGTAGAATGACTCTTGGAAATATTCATTTTGGTACTTGCAAATACATTCTGCTATACAATGAGAAATATTGCCTGTGCTGAAATCACACACTATGTGTCTTGCTTTTTGCTTGAGTCCATAAAGTTTCTTCTTGGGGAAACCTTCAAAGTACCACTGATAAAAATCTTTCACTGTACAGACATATATCTTCATGAAAATCAGATAGACCTTAATTTTAAATCTTAGGTTTCTTCCTAGATAAAAAGGATCTTTATTTATTTTTAATTATTCACAGATTGATCAATAAAACCTGATAACATTAAACAGATTTCATATATTTTTCCTTTGCCAAGGCAATTCCACTCCACCTAATGTAACAGCTGTCATAGTGCTTACATTATTTACTAATTTAACTCCATTACTTTTTTTTTCACATACTATAAAAGGACCTTTATAATACACAATTTTAACATGGAGACAAAATGATGTGTTAAATGATCCAATGTAGGAAATGTAAATACAAGTACTAATATAAAAAAATCTGACAATACAACATTAGCTACCACAATCAGGGTATTTTCTTCTTTCTCTAACTTTCTTTTTAGTTGTTCTTTTTTTAAAGATTTATTTATTTATGTATATAAGTCCACTGTTACTATCTTCAGACAGACCAGAAGAAGGCTTCAGATCCCATTACAGTTGGTTGTGAGCCACAACGTGGTTGCTGGGAATTGAACTCAGGACCTCTGGATGAGCTGTCAGGGCTCTTAACTGCTGAGCCATCTCGCTTTCCTCCTTTCTTCTATCCTTAATATCTGCTTTCATCCCTTGTTATTTTGAAAGCAATGCATACTCATGGCAACATATATAATATGTAATCTCCTTATATGTGTATATTAGTATTAATATTGAATTCATATGACAACAAACAAATAAAATAGTTCTAGTTGCCTTCTCATTTCTCTTCTATTCATTTGCCTCAAAATATATACCATTTTTTGCACATTTCATCTCTTCTTTGTGGTAATAAATTTATATACATATTAAAATATTTTACCTTACAAGAATATATGCATGCAAATAAATAGATTTCCTTTAGTAACAGTTACCTCAGGCCATACACTAATCCCAACACTATATTTGCTACAGAGTTTGTTATGTATTTTGAGGGGTATTGTTTGGGACCTTGGAAATTATTCAATACTTACACTGCTGTGTTTTTTTATTTCACTGAGAACATGTTTGTTTTCATGACCAATAAAATCTTATTTGGGGTTGCATATGTTGTGTGTATGCATTCAGTCTATCTAAAATGATCTCTGATCAAAATCACTAGGGCAATAAAATAATGATCATTTTCACAAGCAGCTTATAAGCAAACCTTTTGATTATTGTCAACAAGTAATCACAAAAACTTTATAAGAAATGGCAGTACGTATACCTGGTAATCACATCAAAGGTGATATACAGAATCAATTAAGAAGGTGAAGTTCATTTGAGCAAGTGGACTTTTCTGTGTTAGTTTTTAGATGTCAGACTTCTGCTATTCTCCTTGCAAATTCACCTTAGTTTTCATTGCTAAATGCTTAAGAAGCATCATTGTAAGTCAGCACTATTATGCTTCTGTTAGCTCTGGGGGGGGGGGCATAATGACAGTCTTAGATGTGAGGAAGAGCACCGAGCTTTTTTCTGTAGGTTTTTAAATACCCATTACATAATAGCTCTTTTTTCATCTCTCTTTTACTTCTTTGTGCTTCACCTTTCTAACTTCCTTCCTCTCTTTTTTTCTTTGTTCCTCCTTCCTCTCACCTCTTTCTTTAATTAAAAAAAACAGCTTCATTCATCTGATTATGGAACAAATACTTCAATTTTGCTTTATTTATCTCTTCAGAGAAGCACAGTACACGTCTTAAGTTATTCAGGATCACCATTCTCTTCACATAGAAATATTTTTTCAAGGCTTTTCTTAAGATATTATTTAATTAAATCATTCTTATGTACTAATTTTTCAAGATTTTTTTTAAATTCATCTTTTATTTTCACTAGCTTTGATGACCAGTATAGGAATTTGGAATTGAAATTTAAAAATTATCATAATCTGTGATAAGCATTGTCTGGTTGCATTAAGAATTGTGGCAAATAGTTGTCTTTCTTTAAAAAATAATCATCAGCATACTATGAAAATACTAAATGTTAGGGGAAGTGATGCACTTCAGTATTCTTAAGACAATCCGTGATTATGAGACTGTAGCATGAGAGAGAAATTGTAAAAAGCCATTCATAAGTCAATTCGAATTTCTAAGCATCAGAATGGTAGGAGGAGTCTAACATTTTGAACTGGTAATATTTGTTTAAAATAATTTTGTCTCAGACTTTCAAGATTAAAAACAGTGCTCTAGAATATCTTCTTGTTTCTTTCAACATTGCCCAGATGAGAAAGGATAGGACAATCTGATTTTTGATTAACTTTTAATTCAAATCCATACTTTGTTATAGGCCTCTAATAAAATCTTTGTTAGACAGCTTAAGCTTCATTTATTAGGTTACCGGTGATCCTTTGTACCAGTCACTTCCTTTTTGGAACTGGCTTATCATTGCCAGGACAAAAAAAAATGTGGGTAGAATGGGCATTTTCAAATGCTTTTATTGAATTCGCATTACAAAAATGTCTAGTCTTGCTGAGTGTGCTGGTTACTGTTTAATTTCAACACTCAGGAAGCAGACACAGGTAAGTTTCTATGAATTTGACACCAGCCTGATCCACATAGTAAGCTCTAGGCTACCCAAGGCAAGATGAGACCCTATCTCAAAGGAAAAAAGAATCATTTTCTTCATTTGCAAAACATGAGTTGAGTATCTCCTGGGTATAAGTCACCATGGCCACTACCAGGAATATAGGAACACAGAAGGTGCATCTTTGAACATGGAAGTTAATAAAAAGGGAAGATTATAATCAGAATAATAAAATAGAGAATTCCTGCAAAAGAAGTATTCCATGTTATTAACTGGGCATTCTAAAAGCTTCTCAGTTTTTTCTCTTGTTAGAAGAAAACATTAAGGGCAAACATAATTAAACCTAGAACTTTGCTACTTACTAGTTGCAAATTTTCCTTCAAGTTGCCCAGATTCTGTCAGCTTAACTTCAATCTTTGTAAATTTGGTATAATAACTATCTTAGAGAGTTTGTGTAGGCATATTCATTTGTGAATACAATGTGACCTTTTTATTGAATAGTCAATACAAAACAGAATGTTAAAGATACATCTATATGAATACAGATGTGCTTATATAGATGTCATGATGTTTGAATATTTTTTTTTTGGAAATGAGATTTTCACAATTTTAAAAATGACAGGCGCTGGAGAGGAAAATGACTGTATTTTCCTAAAGCCTCACAACTACTTGTAGAAAACACCAAACATGCTTTTATGGTGATGCATTTTGTATCTTTCCAGCGTGGCATGCATATTATGGTTGCCATAAACACAATAATTTCACTTGCCACTTAACTTCAGTCTCACACATTTTCCTTTCAGATTTCCCTTGCAAGGGTCATGTCATGAAAGGCAGTGTACAGAAAAATGGTACCTTCTCCTCCTCCATGTGTCTCCTTTATGTTCTCTGATATCTTCCCTGTCAATTTGAAGTTTTAAAATTGGACTCACTCTAAGGCATCAAAAGCCAGCATCGAATAAAGAAATAAAAATATTTCAACCAGACATGTGGAAGGCATTACTTTTTGTGTGTGTTTTTCCAAACTGTTCATTTAAAGTTTTCTCTAACCAATACCTAAGTATTCAGGTATTTGGGGGAAAAAATTAAGTCAGTTAACTATTCATAGACTGTTTTTAAAACTAAACATCTGGAACTTTCTGACTTCATGATATTCTGGCACACAGCTAAATGTATCTTTCAAATGAAAGATAATATTTGTCTTGGGACGAAAGTTTCAACTTCATCACATTTTTTGCTTAACTGAATATTAGCTCTAAATTCAGTCTATTTATCACTAATTAAAGGTCCCACAGGTAATTTTACTTGCTTAGCAAATTATTACAAAGACTGCTTGGACAGCACATGTTTATTTTAAGAAACACATGACTATCGTGTGCAAGCTATTGTGTATTTACTGAGTCAACTGATAAGATATTCCTCTTTCCAAATTCAGAAGGAGGATTGTTTTGTATACAGAAGTTCCTATAATCATGTGAAATATAAACAAAGAGAATGGAACACTTAAATATTATTCATTAATTTAAGAAGCATTTCTAAACAGATGGGGAGAAGGATCAGTCAAGTGCTTGCTCTATAAGCAACAGAATGTATATTCAGATCCTTAGCCTCCAGTTAAAAACTGTGCATGGTAGCAGATGCCTGTAACCCCAGTGCTGCAGAGGCAGAGATAGAATTCTTGCATCTCTCTGGCCAGCTGTTCTTGCCAATTGGTAAGCTCCAGATTCACTAAAATGAGAGATCCTGTCTCAAAATCTAAGGTGAAGAACAATGCAAGTAGACACCAGACTTCAACCTCAGTCCTCCAGATACATTATCAGTCACATATAACCATATGTATTTACATAACCCCCATGCCCACACATGAACCTATTTCTAAGTACTTACTATGTATCAGTTAAAATGTAAAGTGATAATAATTTACCAATGAAATTGACAGATCTCATCTCTTCCTTTGCAGAATTAGAAAAGACAGAGGAAAGAGAGGCATAAAATAGTAGCATGCTGAAGTATATTTACCAAATGCTCTAAGAAAATACAGCAGAGACTTTAAATCTAGTTTGAAGAGCAGAGGATACTTTTCATAATAAGTAAAATTACATTAAGAGGTGCAAGCAAGACAAAAGTGATATATACAAAGAAAGCTGGATGAATGTTTGTAGAACTGAATAATGATTCTCAACAGAGGACAATGTTGCTCTGATTGGGGAACAATTCATTGTCCCCAGAAAAGTATCTGATGTTAGAGCAGAGCTGACACTATATTATAATGACCAGAGTTTCTGTAAAATATTTTACTGCTTTAGTGAAGAATGTCCTTGCCAAAACTGTTTCCAATGAAATACATAGAGGTTGTTGTTTTAACCATTACTGATTATCCATTATGTCCTTGGCAAGTATGGGGAGAAGGGCATTGCTATCCTTTTTTGTTCCATCTGGTAAGGAAGATATAAATTAAATTCAAGAATAATCAGTAATAACAATGAGCACACTCTGATAAAGAAATATTAAGTGGGATACTTAACATAGCACCATGAGTATGATGCTTGAATTGGCTTAAAGTTGTTGAACATCAGAAGAAATGTTCTATGAAATTTCTGGAATCATTAGTCCCAAGAAGTACAGTTACAGAAGATTTAAAAAGAAGTAGGGATCAAAATCAAGGCTGAAAGATGATGTGTGAGACAAATCAGACTGATCCCAGTAGATGGATGCTTCTCTTTGATATTAGAGGCTGCAAAATAGACAGAGTAGAGAAAAAGAAGAGGTTTAATATGTACATGTTGCTTAGACTCTGAAATTCTCATCCAGTGAACAGAAGAGTGTCCAGGTGAATGACAACTATGTTTTCTTGATAATAAGGAAACACTATCATCAGCACATAATGAGAAAATAGAGAAAGAGATTTTAAGGCAGATAACAACTTAAAAAGCAGCCCATAAAATACAGGTCACAGTTAGTTAGTTGATGGATATACTCTGAATTCAGGATAATTTCATGTCAATATATATATATATATGAGACATTTCTTAAAAGATGTCTTTATCATAAGGCCTAATATTTGAAGACTTGAATTAATTCAATGCATCTTGTATTTCTGCTACTAGCCAAGGCACCAATAGAACAAAATAAGCTAATAACTGAGCATGTCTTCAATATAATTCCAAATTTGGGGTATCTAATACATTTCTTTCTTAAAATGCTTTTTATCTTTATATATGGAATTGTAACTACAAGTTACATAAGAAGTTTTGTTTGTCTTTTCAGTTTGGTCCTACACCATAGTAGAACTGAAATTAATTTAAATATGTCATGCAAAAAACTATGGGCATTTTGAATCCAAAGAGTTCATATAGGTTAATGTCATTCACAACTTTAACTTTTTTTTAAATTATTTTTGAAGCAACAGAAACTTTTAAATTCACATAGTAAGTGGTTTACGAATGAAAGCATGAATGGTGGACTCAGAAAGTCTGGGGTAAATTCTACCTTTATTTACCAGCCTTGAGAAGTTAGATAAATTCCTAAACCTTTCTGTGCCTCAGTTTTCTCATCTGATGAAATGGGAATGATACTAACATCCTTTAACAGCATTTTCATTTTTTCTAAAGATGGCATCAACTGTTATAGCCAAAGCTCAGCATTAGACAGGATCACTTAAATATTTGACAGGTTTCCAAAAAAAGTAATATTTCATAGAACTCAAGGATATGCAGCAGGCCACAAAGGAGTTATTATGGTTAAAACAAAGAGTTGTAGAGTTGAAATTGCAGGCTAACCATAAGATATATTTCACTTTGCAGGCATTACTACTAGAGCTCCATTCCGTTTTCTTGACAGCATGAATATTGCAAACTTGGAACTGCAGTGGGAGGGAGAATCAGGTTTTTTAAAATAATTATTCTTTAATTTTTTTTTAGGGTCCAGTAGTTATCCCCCTTCCAGTCTGCCCTCTGACTGTTCCTCATCCCATACCTCCTCCTCCCCCTCCCCTGTCTCCAAGAGGATGTGCCTACCCCTCATATCCACCCCATCAGATCTCCCACTCCCTGGTGCCTCAAGTCTCTTGAGGTTAGGTGCATCTTTTTTCAGAGTCCAGACGAGGCAGATCTCTGCTGTATATGTGTTAGGGGCCTCACATCAGCTGGTGTATGCTGTCTGGTTAGTGGCTAAGTGTCTGAGAGATCTCAGGGGCCCAGGTTACTTGAGACTGCTAGTCTTCCTATGGGGTCGCCCCTCTCCTCAGCTTCTTCCAGCTTTTCCCTAAGTCAACCGCAGGAATCCCCGGCTTCTATACATTGGTTGGATATAAGTATCTGCATCTGGCCCTTTCAGCTGCTTGTTGTGCCTCTCAGAGGGCAGCCATGATAGGCTCCTGACTGTAAGCACAACGTAGCATCAGTAATAGTGTCAGGTCTTGAAGTCTCCCCTTGAGCTGGATCCCAATTTAGGCCAGTCACTGGACCTTCTTTCCCTCAGTCTCTTCTCCATTTTTGTCCATGCAGTTCTTTTACACAGGAACAATTGTGGGTCAGAGTTTTTGACTGTGGGATGGCAACCTCATCCCTCCACTTGATGACCTATCTTTCTACTGGAGGTGGACTCTACACGTTCCCTTTCTCCACTGTAGGGCATTTCATCTAAAGTCCCTCCCTTTGAGTTCTGAGAGTCTCTCACCTTCCAGGTCTCTGGTACATTCTAGAGGGTTCCCCCACCTCTTAGCATCCCCTGTGATTGCTTTCTTCTCCCTATCAAGTGAGATTGAGGCATCCTCATTGGGGCCCTTCGATTGTTAAACCTCTTGAGTTCTGTGGATTGTATCCTGGGTATTCTGTACTTACTGTTTTGGCTGACATTCACTTATTAGTGAGTACATATCATGTATGTCCTTTTGTGTTTGAGTTACCTCACTAAGGATGATCTTTTCCAGTTCCATCCACTTGACTACAAAATTCATGATATTCTCCTTCTTAATAGCTGAGTAGTATTCCATTGTGTAGATGAACCACATTCTCTGTACCCATTCTTCTGTTGTGGGACATCTGGGTTGTTTCTAGTTTCTGGGTATCACAAATAAGGCTGCTATGAATATAGGGAATCAGTTTTTAATCCAATCACTTTTGTCCACAAATTCAAAATTGCTGCAAGTATATTACATCAATTTAGTCTTCAAAATATCCAGCCTTTTCTTTCTGGTTAGGTTCAAGAATTTTCTAAAGATCTGCCAGCAAAGTGAGGAGAAGGAAATTACAACCGTATATAAAATCTAGTCAATGAATACAGAAGTGTTTTCCAAATACCCTTGAACATTTATCAACAGCAAAGAATGCAAGAATGAGGCTGGAATAAAGGTTGAAAAATTATTCTCTAAAATTTCTAAATTTTCTGTAAAAGTACAGATTACCCAGGATACACTCCACGGAACCTACTGTCACTTTGTCATGTAGTCTTAAAATACCTGTAAAAATACTTGCTTAAAAATTTAACTTAATGTAGTTAACTAAGTCAAGTATTCGTTTATGTGAATTTTGTTGATATTAGATTTCCTCTCACAATACGTGCATGTATCAAAGAATCAATATCATTACACATACACTTTGAAAATTTGTCAGGCAAATGTCAGCAAATGTAAAAAAACAAAACATTAATTAAAATCATTCCACTTTTAGAATATTTGCTTGAGGGAACAAACATTTCTCTGCTTCTGTTTTTGTTTCTGGCAAAGCCTGGAACATTTGTTCTTTTAAAAGTATTTAGAAGCTAGGTATGGTGATGTATGCCTGTAAACACAGCATTCAGGAAGATAAGATAATTTCAAGTTCCAGGATAACCAAGGGTATATAGGGGGACTCTGTTTCAGAGTACTTGGAGCTTGTAGACAAAGCAGCTGAAGCTATATTATATATTTTATTTGAGAGGTCTGTCCATTATGGAGCAATTTAGAAAATATTGTAATATTGCCAATCCTCATATGATTAATGAACATTTTTTTGTATTGTTAGGTATTGTTTCTCTGTACTGTTGTAATGAAATTCTCAAAATCTAAAAAGTAAAAATATAAAAAATAAAAGTCATTTCACTTAATTGGCTTTTTAATTGTGTCGTACTACGCAGGGAGTTCTGTCTTCTCCTACAAGAGCGTGCACAAGGTTTTTGATGATTTGGGTTGGTCTCCTCCCACAATGAGTATCTTCTGTTAAAATCAAATGCATTAAATTTCTTCATTGCATCCAATTACTTTGTTAATTGAAAAGGACAGCATTCCACTTTAATTATATGTTCTCGTTTTCTACATTTCTTTTAATTTATGGAACAATAAAAAGTAAAGCATTGCAAAACCGAACTATTTAAAGAGCCATTTGGTGTAGTCACTGTTTGACCTTATTTATTTGAATTTTCCAGACTTCCTGTGACTTTGGTTCATCTCCCTAAGCATGGTTTGTTAGCTTCATTGGTTATTTTCAACAGCACATTAGACGTCCCCTGAGATCTTGCTTTGTAGCTGACATTTGGTGCTGTTTCTGCTGTCACTTTTAAGATTTTGTACTTCTCCAGCTGTCACATTCTAGAGTAATCTGTTGTGTTGTCTGCATTTACAGACACCAAGAAGCAGCTAGGAAATATGAATAAGGGTATTATTACACCGATACTTCTAATGAGAATTTGGTTTTGCTCTCTCTAATTAATAATAAATGGATAAGGGAAAGCAATGAGACAACATCCAGAAGGTAATAACCACCCATAGAATGAGAGAAAATATTTGCAAATTTTATAAGAGAGTTGTGGGCAAAGTACATGAATAATGATTGCACATCAATAATGAAAAAAATAAATAAGATAAAAGGGGCCAAAGTTCCCTAAAGAATGCACCTAAATGACCAGTGAGCAAATGAGATCAATATCATTAGCCATCAAGGAAATGCAAATCGAAACAAAGAGATGCTATGTTACATTCACTAGTATGGCTACAATAAAGAGGAATAACAATGATAGTTAGGAATAGAGATATTTAAACACATGTACATTGCTGCCAAAATATTCAATGGTATGGTCATTGAAAAAAAACTGCTTCTCAGTTGATCACAAACAAGAAAATAAACATAGTTAATATATGACCCACTGATTCTTTTCATATATAATCAAAATTCAAAACACATCCACAGACATGTATTGAGTATATTCATGACAACATTAGTGATAAACCCCCACAACATATTTATTCAATAAAGAATTATTTAGCTCTAAAAAGAAGTAGGATACTTTTAAATGTTACAACTTGAAAATAAAAATTTGAAACATTATCTAATTGAAAAAAAAGATAAAAGATCAGATATTGTATAATTCTATTCTTTAAAATGTCTAGAATAGCTAAATTCCAAGAGATATAATGCACATTAGTAGGTGTAACTTGAGGGGAAGAGGAAATGACTCATGAGTAGAATTGGAATTAAAAACTAGCGACATTTATAAATTTCTGTGAAATAATAAAAGGTTTCAAATTATATACTTGATATTAAAAAATATCAATTTCATGATATCAAAATTATACCTCAATAAGATGGGATTAGAATAAATGAAGAGGAAAAAATAACCTGTATTGTGTACTTACAGTGCTTGCAGGTATACCCATGCAAATTTCATGTATCATCATATTTGATGTTTACAACGACTGCAACTGCATGTGTGCTGTAATCTTTCTACCTCACATATGACTAAACTGAAAGATAGAAAGTTGTATAAAGTGTTATCCAACATACCAGGGCCTAAAATTCAAAAACTTGCATAGTGATCCAAAAACCAGTCTTTCTTTCTATATTTTAATGACAGGTAATTATCACAGCATACAATTCATTAATGTAAATTAACCATTCATTCAGTAGTTTTGGGTGTATCCACAGATAGGAAAACATCTCCAGGGTTTCAGATCACTTGAGTCATCCTCAAAACAATCTCCACTTTCTAACGAATTGTATATGAATTATAGCTTAGTAAATTTGTTTTTAAAGCAGTGACATTTAGCTATCAATATTCTCCCTCCTCATCTTCCACATGATCCTGCTGCCGATCATAAGTTGAATCACTGCATTCTCTTTTTAAACTCTTAGCATACATAGAACCAAGGAATTATAGACTCCTTTTTAAGAGAGGGCCTCAAAATGCATTATTTCTCTGTACACCTACAAGGCCAAGGAGGAACATTCTAGGTTTTGATTTGGAATCCCCTGCACTGTTTTAACGAGGAGCTGAGTCATCTCAAAATGTAAAAAGAATGTTTTGCTTCTGGGAAAGATTGCAAAAACTGTCAGGAACACTTCTGGGGCTTTAAAATTGACATAATGCCCTCTAGCTAAATGGCTTTGCTAAGTGGCTTTGCCAGAAACCTTTCCTAGCCTCCTTGTCCTAAAGCTACTGCTTTTTCTCCTGACCCTCTTGACTTCAGTTTGAGTGTACGTCTTCCAGTTAACAAGTAATTTGGGGGAGTGTCAAAAGGTAACTAGTGTCCCCTGGGTTACAATTAACCTAAAATTAAAAGGTGGAGTTTAAAATCCTCATTAAGTATAAGGAAAACATAAAAGCTAGCTTCGGAATTGGACTTGGATTTAGAAAGTCACCTTTAAATTAATGAAACTGACTGTACTTCACCATACAGCAAGCAAGTCATTTGAGAGAGGACTAGGGAGGAGGGAGAAGATGAGAGAGAGAGAGAGAGAGAGAGAGAGAGAGAGAGAGAGAGAG